>SNQJ01S0009660.1:46345-91550 GCA_010110895.2 Picea sitchensis
CATATAGTTATGCGATGGTATATTTTGTTAAGCCCCCCGCGAGATACAGCGTTGGTTACATTACATTTCATACAAACAGGGTCGAGGGCTTAGGCCCTTGGACCTTTTAAACCCCATTTAATACACCACCTAACTTCAAATAAAACTTGCACCATGTATAGGTTAATACTCATGTGATGGTGTGATGGTAGTGGAGGCTTGGTAAATATTATGGAAGTCACAAGTTTGACCCATGTCTACTCCATAATTTTTTATAAACCATGATCATAATGGCCAATGGGAGGCTTCCACATGGCATCCTCTCATTGGATCCCTTGTGCCATGTGTCAAGAACTCATTAGTCCACCTAGATGTATGATCTTCCCAGTCACCTGTCAACCACGTGACGCCTTGTGAGATCACCACATCACATGTATGACATGTACGATCATGTGCCACGTCACATGTATGACCTGTATGATCATGTGCCATGTGTAACCCTTGTAGTGGTGACACGTGTCACCTTTGACTTTTCCCTTTGAATTTTTCTTGTTGACCAAACTTTGACCAACCATATATTTTGCATATGAACTTAGTTTGAGGCATATTTTTCATCATTGGAAAGCTATCGATGAGCTCTACGCAATTATGTATTTTTCTTGGTCATTTGAGATGGTCAATTTTGAGATTTTATGGATCCCCTGAGACCTCTTTAAGAATTCCAAATCCTCCTAGACCTCTGTGAGAATTCGTTAGATCCTCCTGTATCACACAGGTGACCAGGAATATCTCTACTAGGAACTCAATGGAACTCACTACTAGGAAAACTACCAAAAAAAACATCAGCAAACACTTGTTTTTACAGTGCAACTTACATGGGATTTCATTCTTTAGGCATGAAAACCTGGTTCTTCATTATTTAGCTTCAAAACACTCAATAATTTTCCCTCCATGGATGTTCCAACTCCAATATCTCCTCTCTACTCTCTACTTTTCATTTGTCTAAAAACATTTACTGTCTAAAACAGTGGTAGTTTCCCATACAAAATTCCTCTCTTTGTATTGCTTTATTGACTCACACACTTCCCTAAGTTGATTGTACTCATCACCCATGCTCCCAATAACTATGGATTGTGACTTCTCACACCAACCCTTTTACATGCATTCAATGATTTGCTTTGGGGACACTTAATCAAAAACTAGCTTTTAATACTTAATGATAATAAAATTCAAGAATGTGGGTGGAATTAGTATACATGGATAATTCCCCCTTGGACCCCTCTTAGACATTTTCTTATGCCCTCCCCTCTCTTTTGGATTAATTCATCCCCCATCTATTTCCATGTCCCCTTAGCAGTTGGGATCACATTTTATTTATTAAAATTAAGAAAATACATTTATGATTATTATATCACTTGGCCATAAACACACATTATATCTACATTAAGCATTAATTAAATTGGGGATTATATTGGGGATGTTACATTTCCCCTCCCCTACAATTACGCATCGTCCTTGGTGAAAACTGTGTTGATATATATATATATATTCATTACAATACTTAGAAAATAAAATTGTGCAATTTTCCAACTCCAATAGCAGTTCCAACCAAAATATTTTGTTCGTCTCAACCCACTGACCCAAGGAATGTATCATTCATTTATCATGGCTACCTTAAGGAATGTACCATTCATTTATCAAGGATAACCCAAGGAATGTTCCATTCTTTTATCAAGGTCTCCTAGCACTATTGGCTAGGAATTTCATATGTGGTTCCAAAACTCTAGCTACTCAAAATGGAGTCTTGCATTCTATTTTCTTCAAAATTGTCAAAAAATTGTAGGTATTTTTCCCACATGTTTTCGTCATTCTCCCATGTAGCATATTTAGTACTATAATAGGTCCATTGAACCTTTACCATCCCTATGGATTTGTTTTTAGCACTTTGAATCTCTAGTATAGGATGTGTACTAGTTCCACCCAGAAATCCCCTTCGTGCTCCACTTGGATCATAGTCCAATCAATTATGTGGTTAGGGTCAAGCACATATTTCTTTAATAATGATACATGAAATATATTATGCACTCTCATGGATGCAAGAAATTCTATAATGTATGCAAATGGCCCTATCTTTTCTAATATTTTAAAAGGTTCATAATATATTGTTGCCAACTTTGGGAAACTTCCTAAAATTAGTGAACTTCTTTTCGCTTTCACTTTTAAAAACACATGTTCGCCCACTTTGAAATATATAAAAATTGTGTTCTTGTCTACATAACATTTCTACCTATCATGGGAAACCTTTAAATTTCGCTTGATCTTTTTCATCTTCTCTTCTATTTCTTTCAACAAATCTAGCCCAACAATTGCTCTTTTTGTTGGATTATCCTAACTGTTATGACCTAAGGGGGGTATATATATGGCTAAATGTATATGATGTGACCCCAAGGAAGGGAATATATGGGCCTAATTGTACATGTAATGTGTAAATACATATGTAATAAGGTCATCCTAATGGTAAAGGGGCCTCATGTGCAAGTGTGAATATAAGGTATATATAGAGGTCATGTATTTATTATTGTGACAGGTGGAATTGTGAAGTATGAATGGTATTTGGTTATTTGGAGGGGGTTCCCCTATTCTTTAAAGAGTTATTGCATAACTTATTTATATTGGATTTGTGCTCCACACTCACATGTTGTACATGGTGTGTAATTGTGTTCTGTTATGATAATTTTGAGTATTGGTTCATTACACCAACTCACTAGAGTGTTACACTTTTGTCATACAATGCTTCAAATGAAATCATTTTTAATGAGGCTTGATACCCATTGTTGTAATAAAATTCCACTAAGTGGATATAAACTTTCCACTTTGATAGTTGGTCCATCACATACATTCTAAGCATGTCCTCAATTATTTTATTAGTCTTCTATGTTTTCCCATCTAACTCTAAGTGATACTTTGCACTAAGATTTAGATTTGTCCCAAAGCACTTGAACAAACCTTTCCAAAAATTGGATGTGAATATGGGATATTTATCTAAAATTATTTCCTTAGGAACTTCATGTGGCCTAGAAACTTCTTTCATATAGATCTTTGCAATATTTGTTTCCTTGTATGTTTTCTTTGTTGGGATAAAATGTGTTTCCTTAGTCAATTTATATACCACGACCATGATGGAATCATTCTACTTCATTGTTCTAGGAAGCTTTGTGATAAAATCAACTGTGACTACCTCCCACTTGCATTTTGGAATGGGAAATGGTTGCAATAACCCAATTGGATGTCTATGTTCAGTGTTCACTATCTGACACTCTGTACATCTAGCTATATAATTAGCCACTACTCTCTTCATTCCTGGCCGAAAGTATTGGCTTCTTACAACTGCAATTGTCTTTTGATATCCTGGGTGTCCCGCATATGGAACATTATGCATTTCTCTTGGCACTACATTTTTTCAGCTCATTGGAATTCGACAAATATACATTTCCTTTGTACATGAGAATTCCATCTTCTTTGAGCTCATAATAATTAATTTTTTGCTGAAAATTTCCTTCTTGTAATGTTTCTTTTATTTTTAAATAATGTTGATCTGAATTTGTTGTTGCAATAGTTTTATCTTCCAGATCAGTCTTGTACATGATAATGGTTGCAATATGCTTCTCATGTTCTCTCCTAATGAGTGCATCATCCACTTGATTCTCTTTTCCTTTGATGTGTTTAATTTCAAAGTCATACTCACTTAGAAATTCCAACCATCTAGTTTGTCTGAAATTTATGTTCGTTGTCCAAACAAATGTTTCAAACCATAGTGGTTTGTCCTCAGCTCAAATTTCCTCCCTATGAGGTAATGTATCCACATAGTTAATGCATGCACAATATTTTCTAACTCCATGTCATGTGTAGCATAATTCCTCTCATGCTCTTTTAGTTTTTTGGACTCATAACATACCACATGATATTTTTGTGTAAGAACTCCACCAAGTACTTCCTTGCATGCATCAATGCACACAACAAAATATTCATCTAGATCTACAATATTCAATATTGGTGCACTTTTCAATATGTCTTTTAGCTGGTGAAAGATTTCTTCACACTTGGAAGTCCATTCAAATTTCACTCCCTTATTTTGTAAATAAGTGATTGGACTTGCAATCTTTGAAAATTATTTTATGAATCTTCGGTAATAACTGACAAGACCCATGAATGATCTAACCTCTATTACATTTCTTGGCGTTGGACATCCTCTAATGGCCTCTATCTTCTCAAGATCTATTGTTATCCCTTCTGCTGAAATTATATTCCCCGAGTAGTGAATCTTCTTTTGATGAAAGATGCACTTACTTAGCTTATCATACAATTTATGCTCTCTTAAAACTTGCAACACCATTATTAAATGTGTATCATATTCCTCTTCCGACTTAGAGTATATGATTATATCATCTAGGAGCACAATTAAAAACTTGTCTAGGTACTCTCTAAACACTCCATTCATCAGGAACATAAATACATGCAATAGATTTTTCTAGATATAACTATGCGGGGGTTTTTGAAACATCCAATGCTTCGGGTGGACACTCCACCCATCATCAAGGACAAAAGAAGTTGATATGATTGGAAAAGAGTGTTGAGGGTAGTTTCTATAGAAGGATATAGACCATTAGACGTTAGTGAGAAAGAAAGATAAACTGATAGAAAAGGTAAAAATATCAAAATATTAATGATTTAATAAAATAAAGGTACTTGTTGAGATAATTGATAAAGGATTAAAATGGTCTAGGTAAAATAATAGTCGTTGAGATTAGGGTTGGGAAAGAAGAAAAGAGAAAACAATAATATATTAGAAAGAATTTGGGTTGAAAAGAGATAACGTATAGATGGAAATGTTTTTGTAAAAGATAAAAACTCCAAGTAGTTAGGGATAAAATGATTAAAGGATAGAATTACTAAGGAAATTCATTGTGATAAAGGTAAAAGGGGGGGATATCAAGAAGGGAAAAAAATGGTTAATGGAAAAATCAATAATTTAAGAAATTATTGATTTAAAGGAGAAATAAGATTGGGGAGAACAAAATTATGTAGAAAGGGAGAAATTGAAGAAAGGGGTTATGGAACCGAATGAGTTGATGTGGGAGAAATTAATTAATTAAAAAAGTTAGAAAAAAAGTTAAAAACAAAAAAAAGAATTATATAGCAAAATGTGTGAAAATTTGAAGTGATAGTAAAGTAGGTGAAATTGGGTGGGGGGACAAAATAGTGGGAAGGTGATGAAGTCCGAGAGAATGATAATTGAGGGACAAAGACAAATTTGAATAAAAATTTTAAGGTGAAGGATGATTAAGGTGAAATAGTTTTGTAGGAAGGATAAGAAAAAAATGAAAAGAACATGAATATATAGGAGGGGTGAGATGAGAATGTAGAAAAAAACAAGAGGATTTCTTTAAAATGGAGACTAAGGAAAAGAAATTAGGAAAACAAAAGAAGGTTGACCTATGAATCAATGTGAGGGGCACCAAAATAAGGAGAGGGAGAGGGGGGGGAGGAGAGGGGAGAGGAAAGGAGACGAGGAGAAGGCTAAGGGATAGGCTCGAATGAGGTAAAGGGGGGAAGAACATGAAAAAAGAGAGAAGGAGCTTAAGGTCAAGGTGGTGAATGGTGGGATTCCAAGATTGGTTAAGCTTGTAGCCATCCTCACGATTAAAGTTATTGGAATGTTTTTTAATTTCAAGGGCTTCCCTAATGAGATGAGAGGAGTAATGAGGGGAAGAAGCTAAGATTTTTGTTTGGTCAAAGAAAATGAAGTGCTTAGATTTGTAAGAGTGTTTGGCGATAGTTGATTTGGTGTTCACTTATGAGTGGTATCAACGATATGCTCTTTAAGCCTAACTTTAAAGCTTCTACCAGTTTGACCTATGTAATACTTCCCGCGTGAATAGAGAATTTGGTAAACACCTGAGCCAAACATTGGGTCGGATTTATCTTTAGTTGTTCTAAAAAGTTGTTTAAAGGTTTTGTGGGGTTTGAACCTGGTTTTGATATTTTTCTTAGCCAAGAGTTTTGTGATGTGATCTGTGGTTCCTTATATTTAAGGAAGAGATAGGATATCTTGAAGGGGTGTGGAAGTTTTTTGTTTAGGTTTGTTGGATGAGTGGAAGGCTCAGTTGATTTGAGAGATGGAGTATCCATTCGAGAGAAGGGATTTGGTTAAATGGGATTTTTATTCAGTGAGGAATTGGGGGGAGGAAATGTGGAGGGCGCGGGTAATCAAGGTTTTTAATAAAACTAATTTTTGAGTAGGGTGATGGTGGGATATGGCATTGAGGTATCTATCTGTGTGGTTGTTCTTCCTATAGAGCTGGTGAGTGAGGGATCCATCAGGAAGCTGAGAGATGAGAATATCTAAAAACATAAATATTGTTGGGGCATTTGATATTCCAAATGGAACTACCATCTATTCATAATTCACATATATTGTCTTGAATGTCATCTTGTTGATGTATTCTTCCTTTATCCTCACTTGATGATAGCTTGATCTCAAGTCAATATTAGAAAAGATTCTTGCACCTTTCAACTGATCAAATTAATCATCAATTCTTGGAAAGGGATATTTGTTCTTTATGGTGACATTATTCAGCTTTCTGAAATCAATACATATCCTTAAGGTTCCATCTTTCTTCTTCACAAAAAGAATCGAGGCTCCCAAAGATGACAAAATTGGACATATATACCCCTTGTTTAACAATTCTTTAAGCTGCATCTGCAACTCTTTAAATTCTAGTGTGCCCATCCTGTATGGTTTCTTGGACACTGGAATGGCCCATAGCACCAAATCAATAGAGAAATCATTGTCTCTCTTTGGTGGTAATCATGGGATCTCCCTAAAAACATCTTCAAAGTCTCTCAAGACCAGATGATCTTCAATGTTTTCCTATTTATCTTTGGCTTCCTCTTCCATAAGGGTTGCAAAAATATGACATCCCTTCCTGAAAATCTTATTCAACTGTGTTAGCATTGAGAGTCACCATCATATTGCGGGAGGATAATCCCAGTACCCATAATATTTTTTGGTGGATGTTGGTTTTATATGAGTGGAGGTCAATGGACAAAACTCAATATATAAATGATGTTCAACACAGAACTAAACAAGAAATGCACAGGGAAGTGAGGGCCACAACTAACTTCAGTTAGTGAATTGAGTTTAAGTGTGAGCAAAGGGAAGACTTAGTGAGAAAGGTGAACAATACTGCTATAAGCATCAAGATTTCAAGAAGCTTGGAGAAGAAAAACTCAGACTCAAGATCACTCTTAAGATCAAGCTTCAGACACTGAAATATGTCCAAACAACACAGTCACAACAACACAATGATCAAACCTACATCACCATGCAGCTACAACAACTCGACTGGATCCTCCATGCTCGAGCCATTCAATGTAAGAGGGGAAAAGATCACAAGGAAGCTGACTAAAACAGGTCGTGATACCACTGCAATCAAACCTACATTACAACAACATCACAACCCTCGACTGGATCCTCCATGCCTGAGTGTTTTAGCACTGTTTTTACAAAGAGATGAAAAGAGGTTGACTTCTATTAATTTGAAAGTCTCAAATCCGATACATAACCAGAGAACAGTTCTGGCATCAAAACATTACAAAATAGGGAGCTCTTCTCAACCAGTTAACGACCTTAACAAAATATCAAAACTATCTATTTATACTCGGATCAGTCCCCAACTATCAGGAGTGTGATCCCATCACTACATTCAAAGCATTGCATCCGAGCAGTCTTCTGTCATACTGTGCATGTATCCCTCTCTCAAACGTGAGCTCAGATCAGCATGGGTCTGCAGGAAAATATGTCCATAGGGGTACCACGACTGACGGTTCATTCCCCACAGTTGGGCCTTCCATGCCTTCTAATTACTGAGTGAGTTGAGGTTTCAACCACTAGTCCTTTCATTTATTAAATGAACCCTCGATATCGGGACGAGGCTTAGTGCCTAGGGGATGGCCACGCGTTGCTCTCGAATTGGACACTATATGAGAACGTGATTGTGGGGCCGTCAAAAGCGATTCGAACTCACACCGCTTTTGGGCCTGCAATCCACCGCCTTCTGCCACGTATCACTTTTTCCAAACCACGGTTTCAATTGTGGGACTGCTCAATAATTTTATCGATCAAGCAAGTTGCGCCCTCGCAATGAAGCATGGTCATTGATCTGGATGTGGTCAGCGATCTAGGAACACCTACTAGATTTAGCACTACCTCCAAGCTAAACCACTCGCCAACTTTAGAATCTGCCAAAATGTGCCCTAGGGGAGGGGGACGCTACTCCTGACGTTGAAAAATAACACCTCCCGGAGGATGACTTGTCGCTAGTATGTTGACATGTCATGAAAGATAAGTGACATGTGTCACTAAGAAAGAAGAAAATGATATGCTCACGGCTGCCTGGACTGAGTGCCACGTGTCACTACCGAATAGGTGCTTGGTGTCACAACCGATGAGTGTGCCACATGTCCATATTGATGACTACCATGTATCCTCTTAAATAGACGACTGATATCTCCTTCGGGTCTCCGAGCTCCGGGAAAATCAACACTCAAACTTATTTTCCCTCGAAGAAAAACATCCAAAGTTAAGGATTTGTAGATGTGTGGCCTCCAACAATCAATGGCTAAGATCCCTTTGTGGCTCCAAAATTTGAGAAAATCAAATCTCAAACCTCGCTTTCCTTCAGCACTTTTACCCGGAGCTGGTGATCTATTGACGCATGTCCTCTTGAACCAACGGTTCTACTCTTGCTTTGGGACTTTGACCCCTTTGACCAGATTGACGTCCCTTCTGCTCCCTTCTTGATCAATGACCAAGATCTCCTTCGGGTCTTTGGGCTCTGGGGAAATCAAATCTCAAATCTCACTTACCTTTTGTGCTTTTGCCCAGAGTTCTAGATCTGGGGACGCATGGCTTTCTGGAATTGGACGACTGAGAATTACTCCAGGCCTTCGACCTTTGGGTGTTTTGAAAGTGAAACATGAAAAACCCTATGGAGGAAAAACCCCCGAAGCAAAGGATCTACTGCCACATGCTTCTGCACTTCGGCACTTTGGCCACTTCGGGACTTCAAGCACTTCGGAACTTTGGGAGGCACTGCCGCTAAGATCAACGGATCCCTGCTGATTTTGAGATCAATGGTCCATGATTGCTTCAGGAGTTCGGGCTTCGGCTCTTCGAAATTTTTATGCACTTCTCACTTCGAAACTCCCGAAGCTCATTTCCCCGAATGCTTGGATCGACTGCCACATGTCCCCCTTAAGATCAAAGGATCATGCTTATTTCAAGGTTTTTCCCCGATGCTATACTTCGTGCAACTTTAAGGTTTCAAATTTCGATGATTCGTTGATCTAAACTGCTCCAGGAATCTCCACCGCTGAAAGATTAAAATTTCCTGCTGCTTGCGCTTCAAGCACAAAATAGACTGCTCTGAAAGCTGCATTTTGAGCTCAAGGCTGATACCTATGCAAGTAAAGGACTAGGTCACCTTGTGACCCTTATACAGTATTATGTGATAACAAACTGCATAGTTGAAATCTCTCTAACAACTACAGCTCTTGGAATTCCTTGAATCTTTCCTTGTTTCCCTTATTCATCAAGACATGTGATTGTCTTGTTGTAATAGTTTAGGAAAACATTTTGTTTTTCCAACCAATCCATGCCAAGTAGACAATCATATGAATCCAATGGTATGATGTTCGCATCTACCTTTGTGTTAAGTCCATTCATGTCTATTGGACAATATTTAACCAACTCGTTGATCTTTCTTTTAGCCCTTGTGGCTAGTTGAACTAACCAATATTTATTATTATTACTCTGTAAGTGAAATATTTCAATAATGTTAGAGTTTATGTAACTATGGTTAGATCCATAATCAATTAAAATTTTTATGGTTTGGTTATCAATCTTACCTTCTACTTCAATCGTGGGGGATTGATATGTTGTTTGCATGTTGTCTAACATTGCATAAATACTTAGCATGTTTCCTCCCATGTCTTCCATTATTTAATCCTCCTGAATGTTGTGGGAAGTCCTCATTATTTCTACTTTTTTAGGAAAGTCCCTATATAACTGATTTCCCTCACATCCCCAACATTGTACAGGTTGTTTCCTTGGCCTTTCCCCAAATGATTTTGTAGTCTTTTTCTCATTTTGGGTTGACTTCCCTTGCCATTTTTCTTAGGAGTTGTTCTTGAAAAAGGTTGTTTTAAAACCTTTCTTCTTTTGATCCTTCTTACCCTTCATCTTGTCATTCCAAGATTTTTGGAAAACTAGCCTTCCTTTTGCTCTACTCATAAATATTTTTTCTCTCCTTGTGGCTTCCTCCAAAGTCTTTGGGTTATCATATTCTATCTTATCACCATAAAAAGAGGGTAACCCACTTAGAAACCTTTGGATTTTTACTTTCTTATCCTTTATGAAGTCCACATACTTCAACAATTCAAATAACCTTTTCTCATATTCCTCCAGTCTCATGGTTCCCAACTTGAGTTCAAATAACTCTTTCATCGTCCTTTCATAACAATGTTCAGAAAAATATTTCTCTTGGAAATATCCTTTGAATTTTATCCATGATATCCTCTTCTCATCAAGATAATTGGATTGCTTAGCTAATCCCACCACATGGTCTCCTTTCCTTGCAAGTGGTAGGTTGAAATACTTGCTTCTACACTTGAGGGGTAATTATGCAGCTAGAAATTTTTCACCATTTCCAATAGCCAAGCCTCAGAATCTTCTCCTTTCTTATTCTCACCATTGAAATTTGGTGGTTTGATATTCCTGAGTTCACCTTGCAAGATGTATACCTCAGGCCTTCTCCTCTTCCTCTAAACATGAGACACACTTGGGATTCTCACTAGCCCTGCACTTGCATGATTTCCTCTAGTGGATTTCCTTTTGAAATGATGGCTCCTACTCATTCTTCTTGACTGCCTATCATTCCCATGATCATCCCTTTTTCTATGGGATATGGATGTTGTCACTTGTCTAGCACTAGTTCTTTCTTGGTGCCAGAGTATTTGTTAACTTTCTTATGTAACATATCCAAAATTTGAAGTATCTCTTCTTGATCCTTCATAATAATTTCATTATCATATCTATAGCTCTACACTTCTCTATGTAGGCTTCTCATAGTTACTGGATCTTTCCTATCTCTTCTTCAATTTGAATCCATCTCGACATTTCCCATGCTGACATGAAGAACTTTGATCTATTCATCATGGATCTAAGAACCCTGATCATCTTCATAACTCTAGTCCTCATATAAGAACCAAAGTTTATTTTTTGTATCTCTAATTCTGCAAGAAATGTCCATGTAATAATTATTGTTATAACATGCATAACATAAAAAAAATCATCAATTAGAATATAGGTTATTCTTCTCATCAATTTATGAAGAAAAAAATGCACAAATTAAAAATACGATTTAATAGATGCATTCCCCTATTAAACATATTTCCAATGGATATACCCAAGCCTCATTCTGAGTTATGAGCGAAAAGTTACAATATTCACAAGTTGCAATTTTCCACTCATTTACTGCTACATAAATCTTTTTATTACTTTCTGAGAATTTTTAATGCCCAATTCAAAATTTTGGTTGGATAGATGTCTTCTCCTCCTTAATTGATTTCCACCAACTATTCATTTTCTCAAAACCGAGCTCCAAGATGAAAGTTATGGTCCGAAGAAGTTTTAGTTATTTTACCCAATTTACCCATGTTTGTTATAGGTGGCTTCTTTTTCTTCCTACACATTTTTACATACCTAGATTCAAATCATAATACTTTCATAAACAACTCCTAAGACCTAAACAGACTTCTGAGTAAGGAATTATTCCCTCTGGAAGTAAATCGGTGCCAAGATTTTACCCTTATTGTCTCAGTTGTAACTTTCTCATACGAGCTCTATTTTGTGACTAAAATAGCTCATTGGATAACTCTCTTTCTGATTTCTTTTATTTGAGTTGCACAGACGAACTGTAACTTGGTATACTCTGGTTTTTATTGCCTAAAAACGTCGTTTATGGCCTCAAAATCAACCCACAAGTTAATGACCTTCAAAAATATGAAAAATTCGAAAAAAATTCATATAAAATTGATTGTTTTACTACTATAAAAACCTTTTAAATCTAATCCATTGGTCTCAAAATTGGTTGCGATCTCATTCGTTGACTTGAATCTATTTTCCATTGGTGATCGACATTCTCCTTTGGTCGCACACAACATTTTCCCAAAACTATCGACCATCAACCCATTCCTTTAGCAGCCTATTCACAACACAACACTAAACCAACCGACCCGATCATAGACTATTGTCCGTCAATGATCCCTATTAGCAGACTAAACACCTTACCCAATTTGGCCGACCCAACCATCGTCAATTGGCCACTTCTGGGATGAAATGTCAATTGTTGATGTGGCATGACACATGGATGTTGATGTGGCATGAAACATCATACTGAGGTGTCAACTTGGCTGATGTGGCATGTCATGTGGATGTCGAAGTGGCATGGAGAATGGATGATGACATGACATGAAACATCATCACCCTCTTTCCTTCATCGACCATCGTTCGTTTCTCGTGGATGACTTGAACACCTCGCTAAATCAGCCAACACCCAACCATCAACCTATCAGTCATCAACAATTTCTCTTACAAAAAATATCACCTCGTTGAATTGGCTAACCCCTGACCATCGACTATCAACATTTTCCTTTGGCCAACTCCAACACTTAGAAAATTTTTGATCAAATCTCTGATGGATTTGGATCGTCGATCTACATATTTAAAAATTATCTCAATCATCAACATATCAAACTTCATTCAACTCCAACGATGCTCGATCATCGGCCAACCTGACCAAAATATTCACCAATTTGTCTGACTCGACCATCGGTCGTCGACAATTTCTGTTGTCGAACTTCAACACTTAGAAAGTTTGACCAAATTCTTGACAAATTTAAGTCGTCAATATCCAAGCCAAGATGATATTGACTTTCGATTAGATCCAACCTTCCAACAACCGAAATGAATCCAGACCATCGATCTGTTTCATTTTCCCAACTGTCAAAAAATAATCTCAATCGTCAATTTGCTCAACCTTCCAAAATGTCGAAACCCTATAAAAAATTTAAATTTATCAAAGTAAATCTGGGTCGTTGATCACAAGATCAAATAAAATCTTGGTCGTTGATTCACTAAACTTCTTGCAACTTTACAACGACCATTAAAACATGAAATTTGACCATTCCAAGTCCATTGCAGCTCTGCAACTTTGCACTTGGATTCATTGAACCTATTAAACAACTATGAGTCATTTAAACTTGAATCTTGCTAACAAATTTAGGGATTTCTCTTTTATTTTTCTCCCTTTTCCCCCAATTCACACAAACAGAAATTTGCAACAACAAATTGCCCAAATTCACACTCGCTATGTCCCATACAAGCCCAGTGTTTGAACCAGAAGCTCTAATACCATAATGTGATGTCCCCCAACCCAGTTGAGGTCCATTATGTGCAGGAAAATTCATAAAAATAAAATTTTATATCTAACTAATCAATTTCTTGTAGCTTCCAACTATGAATTACAACCAGATTTAACTGTTAACTATTACCATTATTTACATGCACCTACAACATGCTAAAATAGACATGAAATGCAACTAATAAACTAAATTATAACATCATATAAATCAGTCTCATATACAAAGTTCATGCACAACAATTTAAATCATAAATCAACACATAAACAGATAAAACACTTATCTTTTAATTTTGTTGTGCAACCATTTTATTGGGACGAAAGTTCCACCCAACCATAAACTCGTTTTTCCAAATCTAAATGACAAGTCATCCTTGAGTTGGAGACATCAATCCACAAAATAGGTTGGTCTCTCAGTGTCCAGTCATATCTCAGAAATCCCACAACCCACTGATATTCTCCTACAACTATTCTGATTTTCCACCAACTCTCTTCCTCTTGAACTACCCAACCCAAGGAATTTACCCCTTCACTGATATGAGTCCCTTGGTAATCCCATTTGTTTATTAGGGTCTCTATGACACAGGTAACCGAGAATCTCTCTACTGGGAGCTCAGGGGAACTCACTATTAGCAAAACTTCCAACAAAAACAACAGTGAACACTTGTTGTTACATTGCAACTCACAAAGGAGTTCACTCTTCAGTCCTGGCCACCTGGCTCTTCAGTATTTAGCTTCAAAATACTCCAAAAACACTCCATCATGCTATAGAATTCACCCTCCATGGATGCTCCAGCTCCAAGCTCTCCTCTCTTCTCTCTACTTGTTGTTCATGCAAAAACATTTACCGTCTAAAATTGTCATAGATGCCCATACAAATTTCCCTTATTTGGATTTCTTTCTTGACTCACACACTTCCCTAAGTTGATTGTACTCAGCCCCCATGATCCCAATAACTACGGGATGTGAATTCTCACACCCATCCTCTTACAGGCATTCAAAGATTGGATTTGGGGACACTCAATCATAAACTAGAGTTTAATACATAATGATAATAAAATTCAAGAATGTGAGTGGAATTAATAGACACGGGTAATTCCCCCTTGGACCCCTCTTAGACATTTTCTTAGACCCTCCCCTCTCTTCTAGATTAATTCTTCCTGAATCTATGTCCATGTCCCCTTAGTAGTTGGCATCACATTTTATTTATTAAAATTTAGAAAACACATTTCTGCATTTTACATCACTTGGCCATAGCCACACGTTATATCTACATTAAGCATTAATTAAATTGGGGATTATTATGGGGATGTTACAATTTTGATTGTTTTACTTTGTTTCTAGGCCAATGCAAATACAAGAAGAATAAATTATAAGTTATTCTTGAACCCAATACTCAAATTTCTCATCAATCATATGGAAGAAGAATTATGGTTATCCTCCTCTTATCAGAATGACAATACTCCTTCGAGGCAACACTATCCAATGTAGAGTTGGGTGCTTGCTAGTTTAAATGTCGACTTGAATACACTTGTAATATCTAAAATATAAAGTATACTTAGTCCTTAAAATAACAAGCTCCAATTCAAACTTTGAATGTCATCCATCAAAACATATATGGGTTTTCCATATTTAAACCACATATATATTAAATGGAAACCATCCAGAGCATGGAAAAAAAGTAATGAATTAACAGATGTATGAGAGTCACTCTTTAAAAATACAAGAGAAGGTAATTGAGTCCAATCCATAGTTAAGTAATCATTCTTTTAAGTTCTTGGAATTCCTCCTACACACTTCCCATTGCTCCTTTCACATGAGCCAAAACAAGAAAGATGCCAACAATTTGATAAGAGACATAACCTAAAATATGGAGAATGCACATCTCTTTAATGGAGAGGAAATTAATGATGTATATAGGTTAATTTAATAAGTTGATTGTTGGCTATAGAGTTTAACTCAATGCATAGCCAATGGAAAGGAGTAAATAAAACAATCCTTCAACTAGTAAGACCATGAGGGATATGAGGACATCATGCTAGGTGGCATACAACCGACATGGCCCACTTATGGCCTCCAACTTCCCCCCAATCACTATGTACAACCTTCCAAGCTTGGAAACATTGTGTATGGTTTGTGGAGAGGTCTCAACTTCTTGCTACGTAGTATATGGTCTCTATAATGCCTATATGAAATAATTGAATCTTTGGAAAACAAGAAGATGGCCTATAACAGTCATGGAAAGCAGCAATATTTTTTTTTCTTCTCCAATAATCAATTAAACAAGAAAAATTAGAATTGAAAACTCTCTATAATAGTTCAATAGCCATATTTTCTAATCCATTGATCTTGAATCATATAGATAAACCAATGCTGTGAATTCCAAAGATGTTGGGATTCCTTAATGGACAAGAGGAATGAATACATGAAGCAAAACTCAAGTCATTTCCATTAAATGAAATTTCACACCATTAAAATTACAAGGTATCCATTGGAATATAGAATATTAATAGGAAAACAAATTTATGAGTAAAGTTAACATAAATGTGATGTGGATTCTCCATTTTAACCATGAATTCAACGGCAGGAAGTGTATTAAGCATAGCCAAGAATGACGATAACTCATACACAAAATTTTCTCCTTGCCGTTATCATTTGCCACCATTAACAAACTTATAGCAGCACATTAAACAAAATAAAAGTAGCATTTCACACACAATAATTACTCCACAACCATAGAGAAACCCAGACACTAAGTAACCATATTTACCCTAGAAACCTAGGTTGGAAAACTAACTTTGAATGGTTGTTTGATCTTATTTCAACAATCCCTGGTTACAATGCAACTCATGACTTTATGTGCATCCTCATCCCTTTGGCTAGCAATCAACAAAAATCTCTTTGAGAGTGAAATTACAAGAATAAATAGGGAGAGTTGGGCTAATGGGAACACCAATAGGCCTGAGCTTTCATTTTCCATTCCTCGTTCTTTCTCTCCTATTTTCATTTTCTGTTTTTATTTAATTCATTTTTTTCCTCTCTTTGTCTCATTCAATTTTTTTACACTTGCACTATCCTTTATATTTTATCTATCCTTCATTAATTACCAAATTACATTTGTAGGTATTGAGGCTTACAACCATTCGCTTGTTGAAATTCATTTAAGATCAAACATGACATTAACTTATGGTTAGAAAATCAAAGAAAAAGGGATAAAATCCAAGCCATTTTTAGAATATATCATTAAACCATCGACCACTTAATTAATCCTAGGATTATTGCAAAGGAATGTCAAAATAATAAAATCAATCTCCTTTGTTGCTTCGTTGAATTTAGGAAAGCTTTTGATGTCGTGCCTACAAACAACCTATGGAAATGTTTTAGAAAATCTAAAGGCTCATTTTGGGTTAAGAATTGTTGTAATAAGGTTGTAAGAGAAAGTAATTACTAAATTCAAGATAATGAGGGTTGGCCAAAAAAAATTAATTTTAATAAAGGGGTTAAACGAGGTTGTCCTTTGTCACCCGCCCATTTTGGTATTTATATTGACAAGTTAGAAACAAGTGTAAAGCAACATAATTTTGGTTTTATGAAAAATAAAACTCCCTTTGACACACTTGTTTCTCTAGTTATCTTATATGGACTTGAAAGTTGGGGTTATAGCATTTCTAAATAAATTTGGAGGAAAATCGAAAAACTCCAAAAGCATTTTATAATTACAATATTAAAATTAAAATATATGTACTCTATCCAGATCTCCTCTTAAGGGTTGGGATTATACCCTGCATTAAGAGAAAGAATATAATTAGGTACATAATGTACAAGCACAACATTATTAACATTAAGGATAAGTGGCTTCATAGAATTGCTTCAAATTTGAGCAAAAATCACTTGATACTTAAGATAGGGTGGCATCAAGTTGTCGATAATTTCTTGGTTAAACCATGAGATAATAGAGGGGGAGACAACTCTACAAAATATTAATACCATTAAAATCACTATCACAACTAAGTTTAAAAGGAAATTGTGGTGCAATGAATAAATCGAGTCATGGAACATTAAAATACTATAAAGAGATCAGTAACTCCAAATTATAATATCAAAATTATCTTTATACTACAAGTAACTTAAAGAATAAAAACAATATTGTTAAAATAAGAACAAATTATCACGGCCTTCATAGTGAAATTGGGCAATAAACAAAACTGAAACACCATGGGAAGAAAGAAAGTATAATCTTTGAATACTAAGGAAGTGGAAGATGAAAAACAATCTCTCTTAGAATTCCCTATCTATGCACACATTAGGTCTCAATTTCAAAATATTTGTAGCACGGCCATTCTTCATACTTGTTTACTTATAAAAACCAAAGAGATCTAAGAAAGTTTCTCTCTAATATTTTCAACCATAGAAACAAAATTTTGAAGCAAATCAATTAATTTCAATCAATTTTCTTAAGTTTCAATAGACCAAATTTGGTCTCTCTCGACATATCAATCCCCTAACCATAACCCTTATTCATTATCACTATATTTATTATAGTCATGTCAGTTTATCGTTGTTTTCCAACCCTCTTTGCGGTCCTATATATACATCAAAGAGTCTCATTTGAAAGGTCATCTTATATTGTGCATTTGATATCTTGTAATAAGATGGTTTCCCCCTGAAACGAGCTTCTTATTCATTCTCTTTATCTTGATTTAGGTGTGGCATTACTGAATCAATTATTTTTTATGATTATTTGGTTATTTCATCTATAACATTCATTATCCGAGTGGTCGATCCTTGGTTTGGCTCTTTCAAACAAGTTATATCACCATTATCACAATCATATCCGAACATTTCACAGCCCAAATTGAGTGCCACTTGTGGGATTGGGCAAAAGACGAATAGGTGTTTCAAACCCAAATTTCAAACATGTTAGAGAAATATTGACAAAGTGGCCTCCATACAAGGTCACTCACCTTAAAGTCACCAAAAACAATAGGTTTTAGTAGTTTAGATCTAAATTCCTCTTTAAAACTTGAAATTGAATAAGACTTATGGGGGTCTGAAATAGACATATCAAGGTGTTATAGTATGAAATTTCATACTCCAAAGTGTAGCGAAATCTACAATATCATCTAGCAGAGAAAACACCAAATCATTGATTTACAAGGTGTGTAAACTTAAAATTATCATAACTTTTGATTGGAAGCTCAATTTATGGTGCTTTAAAAGTGCTCATATGGAGGAATCAACAAAGATTAATTAGATATCAATTTTGGTACAATTTAAGGATAAGTTCTTGAACAATGATCATTATCATGGTGAGAAACAAGATTCCCTTGTAACAACAAAGGAAGTAAAAAAGCCTACTAAGGAGAAGAACATGCCTAGAGCAATTATGGAATTAGTCATCAATTGAAAGAACTTGTTAACACAAATACAACTTGAAAGAATAATCTATTCATATAGAAGCATCCACAACTAATCAATGGTTGAAAGCAATGCTTATTTAACATGGTACGATATGTTAAACCCCTAACCATAACCCTCATTCATTATCATCACATTAATCATAGTTATGTTGGTTTATTATTTAATTTATATCTCTCTTTGTCCCCTATATATGCATCACTAATTTAAAAGATCACCTTATCTTGTATATTTGATATCTTATAATAAGAAGATGTAAAAATTGTGAAGAAAGATATTTTGGGAAGATTGTCTCAATTATATATGCTGCAAAGACCAATTCTTCCGAGCCAGAGCGGTTAGATAACCAACCGCTTTATAATCTTTTTCCTTTGTATTCATTCTCCACCAAAAAAAACATATAATGCACGCTACTAAATTGAAATGATTCAAACACTACTCTCCAGCTTCTACTTCCAGCAAATTATATAGGAACATCGATGTAAATAAGTTTTGGCTTCAGCTTTCTGGATTATGTAACTCTTCAAATATCTTTGATTGCCCATTCAAAATGGACAATACTCTATACGTACAAACAAAATGCATGGAATTCAAACTTGGGTGTTTTTCATGGCTGAATGAATGCTCAGTTAGTCGAGCTGCAGTTATCCATCAACCATTCATGGGAAGCACAACATAAAATGGTGTGCATGTCCAGAAGATCAAGCATTCATAAACATTTCCCATATTACCCTTCAATGACAAATTGAAAAGATAAATACTATTTCCACTTCTCAACAGTTAATTTCATGCAGTCTGCTTTTCCAGACTGAATGGAGAATCATATGAAAGATGTCATATCTCTGAGGAGACTTCCTGTGCCACAAGAAATGCTTTCTAACTTTACTAAGTCTGAAATGCATGGACATGTACCTTCTCTCTGAAATCCCCAGAAGAATGGTCTTCAATTTCGGTATGTCCTTCTCTGCAACTGTTATTGAGAACGATTCCCAGTTAAGTACCTCGCTGAAGGGAAGAAAAAAATGGTCTGCTATTATTACAGGGACGCAGTCATAGTAAATTGCCTCCACCAGCCTGGGACTGCTTACTTCGTAGCCCATGGGACAAAGACAATATTTACTCTCCTTCATGTGATTTATGTAGGATTTTTCCTTTGCTATTTCTTGAGGTAAGTTCTCATAGACCTTAATGCCAGGGTCCTTGTCTTTCCAGTATTTGAATAGAACTGGCCTTACTCTGCCATGATTACCTCCAGCAAAAAATGCAAGAATGGACCTCTTTCTTACAGGCAACCCCCCAAGACCACGAGGTGGCTGCTGTAAACAATCCAGGTTGGTTTCAGGAAGAGCGCCATCCTTGCCTGATACAAAGTAGCCCTCAGATAGGTCGGCATTGCAAAGAACTTTTATAGCATTCAATCTGAGTTCGGGATGCTCTTTTGTTGTGTAAGGTCCCTACAAACAAGTTTTTTCATTGTTCAGCATACTAATCTTAAGTATAACTTCTTCCTTTTAACATAATAACATAGAGATTGCTATAAAATAGAATATTTTTATTTGCCATGTAAGAAACAGAGACAAAACAAAGAGAGCAATTATTTTCTTTGCTCAGCATACTAAACCTATCTTTACAACTTCTTCCTTCTAACATAATAACATAGAATTACTGTATAATAGAATATTTTTATTTACCATTTAAGAAACAGAGACAAAACAAATAGAACTTTATATTAAGGAATTTTAGAACACCATGAAAAAATAACTACAACAGTTGGGACATCTCTGAAATAATGGTTATGACATTTTGTGATAATTGAGATTGAAGTTGTGAATGTAATTTCTTTCCTGTGCAATGTTTTCATATGCTCTCATAGGTTCCAGTAGATATAAATAAAAATAGTCTATTCTATTAATAGAAATCTTAGTAGCCTCATAAAGAACTGGCACTCACCCAATCATGGCATGCAACAAAAAAGTGATCTCGCCCGTGGGTTCTGTTCCAAAAAGGGTATTTGGAAGCAATCGTGTTCACATAGTCTCTTATATACAGTGATATTTGTGGCATGTTATGCTGTTCTGGTGCAGGAATTCCTCTTCTCATCTCATACACACTGTAGGGCATGTAATAGACGTGAGCTTTCCTGAAGTCTTTTGTAACAAACTGTTTACTCTCTTCCATCTGTTTCATAAACCATCCTTCTGATGCATATATGGCACCCATGGGACCCTCATGAAAATAGGGTTTCTCTCCATCCGGATACACATATACATTCAATATCTCCTCCATCATTTCATAGCTCCTGCAATTGGCCTCACTTGTTAAGATCTGCACCTCAGACAAGTTTTATATGTGATTGAATGAATGAATTTGATTAACGCTTACAGAAGACCCGAGGGGCCATAATGATATATGGACCATCAAATTTGATAGATGGTTTTGTTTTCAAATTCCTACCCTACAGAGAAAACAAGGTTCTTGGCAAATTATCAGATCAAAGTACATTCGAAGAAGACCAATACACTGCTCACATTCTCTCTTATTCTAAAAGCATCTTTACCTAATTGATTCCATTGAATATGAAAACTATCTAAATTAAATTATAATAATATATCTCAAATTATAAAAACTACAATATAGAATGTTATTAATATAATATTAAAATATTTAATATTATATATGTTAGAGATATATCATTAAATTTAAAAATATTTTAAATTAGTATATATCTAAATGAACATGCAAAAACATACATATTTACAAAATTCCAACAGAAACACATGAATACACTACGAAGAGAATATTTTAAATTAGTATATATCTAAATGAACATGCAAAAACATACATATTTACAAAATTCCAACAGAAACACATGAATACACTACGAAGAGCAAAACCAGTACACTGCCCACATTCTCTCATATTCTAAAAACGTCTTTGCCTACTTGACTGAACCTTACTTGATTCCATTCAATATAAAAATTAAGAAGACAAAACTATCTTAAAATTGCCAGAGATTTTATAGCGTTTGTTGCGTAACCTTTTGAAACGAGACACATTATAATAAACCGGGCCGTATAACTCTGGATTGTCGAGAACTGGGACCGCATTTTCGATTTCACATTTCGCTGAGAGCAGCTGTTGCTCGATTGTTATTACCCATTCTTCCTTCTGCACAACCCTGCCGAAAAGTTAGGATATCAGAATGATTGTTATTACACATTCTTCCTTCTGCACAACCTTGTCAAAAAGTTAGGATATCAGAATGAAGGCCTTCAATAGATACGCCTAATATTACTGTTCAAATTCAACTGATTCTGTTCTGTCTCCTACATCTAATATGATTCAGACCCAGGCCTTCTTGATAGCCAGGCATGGTAACCCAAACTCTCCATAAGGAGGAAAGCAAATGAAACCCCTAAAATAGTACAGCAGCCTATAAAACAAATATTACAGTCGTGAATTACAGCAAATGTCATGCCGAGGAATAAGGCAAAAAGTTGGCTTAATATATGCTGAGAGCTTTATCGGAAGCCCGCTTCCTTAAAAACCAGGAAACAATATTTATCTGCATTAGTTCTAATAATAAGAAGGAGCATATAAATTGCCAATGGAGAAGGAAGGAACTTGTTAACTCTAAATGGAAAAGGATCTAATAATAGGAAGGAGCCTATAAACTGTAAATGGAGAAGGAAGGAGCTTATTAACTCTAAATGGCGAAGGGTCTATTATTAATGGAAGAGCATCCACCAGCTATCACATGGAGATTCAGGGGAGTATTAAAAACTCTGGGCCAAATGTTATCTAAATTGAGCAGCATCTAGCATCTAACATTTATCAAGTGGTAAAGGGAAATTAAAACAATTTTGGAAGGGGAGGAGATTTTGTAATTATAGAAGCAATTCTGAGAAGTTATTGTTCAACATGCCAGCCGTCAGAGAGGCTGACACTTGCAGAGTATTCCAACCTTAGCACACTAACTTCAGAGGGTTCAAACTCTCCACTCTTTGAGAAATTGAACCCATGTAAGGCTGTAACAGTGCCCTAGATTATAAAGGGAAGTACTGCCCTAGATTCTAAAGGGAAGTACTGATGTGGAATGAAATCCCACATAGAGATATGCCACTGAAATGAAATAAAAGCAACAGCAGAGTCCGGAGCTTCTTGGTAGCTGAGCAAGATAACCCACACTTTCCACAAAGAGAAAACCAACCGAAACACCCAAAAATAGGACAACAACCTAGAAACAAAATATTACAGTTGGAAATGTCATGCAATAAGGCAGAGCATTGGCTTAAAATGTGCTGAGGGCTTTAACAGAAGCCTGCCTTCTTAAAACCGAATACCAATACTTATCTCCATTAATACTAATAATAGGAAGGAGATTATTAACCGTAAATAGAGAAGGGTATAGTATTAAAACTTTTAGTCAGATGTTCTAAGAGTTTTCATTGTAGAGCATTCACCAGTGATTAACTGAAAAATGATATATATCCTAACATATAGAGTATTAAATGCTCTGTTCTGGGTGCATATTTATTTCTCTAAAAACTTTTGATACTAGTTTCAAGAGTCTTAATATTACCTATTACAAGGTGAAGGAGAGGATTAAAAATGTTAAGCAGCTCAATAGTCTTAATTGTATAACATCCACCATCTATTAAAAAGTGGACACACCAGCCCCTAGAATGAACCACTATCTTGATAAATTGAACCCAAATGAAACTATTAGATTGCTCTATTTTCACCAACCCCAACACGATGTGGGATGAAATTCCAACATAGGGATATGCAACTGTAAGGTGACCGTCAACAATATGCAGCAAGCTATGCAGCATTTATTGCAGTATATGCACATATATAAAAAGTGGGATATCTAAGCATATACAAGAAATAATGTATATCTACTCACACACTACCATAAATGCTGCGTTGCTCAATGCATATGGCATGTCTAGAAGCAACATCATACAGATAAAGATGACAAGTCAAAGACAGTTGTTGGACAAGATTCCAACATAAAAATATGCCATTATAAGTCAACCGCCAGCAATATGATCCAAGCTATGTAACATTTATTGCAGTATATGCACAAATATAGGCCAAAGAATATCTAAGCATATACAACCAATGGTGTATATCTACACATATAATGGCATAATACACATATAATGGCAGTGCATATGGCTTGCTTAGAGGCAACCTCATACACATAACGAAGACAAGTCAAAGACAATTGTGACATGAAATCTCAACATAAAGATATATCACTATAAGGCAAAGACAATTGTAACATGAAATCCCAACATAAAAATATATCACTATAAGGCAACTGCCACCTCATACACATAATCATAACAAGTCAAAAGTCAAAGACAATTGTGACATGAGATCCCAACATAGGAATATGTCGGGATAAGGCAACTGCCAGCAATATGCAGCAAGCTATGTGGCATTTATTAAGTCAAAGACAATTGTGACATGAAATCCCAACATAGGAATATGTCGGGATAAGGCAACTGCCAGCAATATGCAGCAAGCTATGTTGCATTTATTATAGGCATAGATATAGGCCGTGAGATAGCTGAGCATATCCAACCAATGGTATATATTTGCATATAAACTGAACTCTTCACTTCTTGGTGCATATGGCTTGCCTAAAGGCAAGATCATACAGATAATAATGACAAATCAAAGACAGTAGTGGGATGAAATCTCAACATAGAGATATGCCACTGTGATCAAACTGCCAGCAATATGCATTGAGCTCTTCAGTATATGCATAAACATAGACCGTGAAGTATCTGGCCATACAAAAACCAATGGTGTATAACTGCAAATAGACTGCCATAAATCCTGCATTGGGCAGTGCATATGGCTGGCCTAAGGCAACATCATACAGATCGCAGTGACAAGTAAAAAACATCATACAGATAGCAATGACGAGTAAAAAACAGTTGTGAGATGAAATTCCAACCTAAGGATATGCCATTGCAATACAACCACTAGCAATATGCACCAAGCTATGTGGCATATATAGGCTGTGAGATATCCAGGCAATATACAACTAATGGTGTATATCTGCACATACACTGCCATAAATGATACATTGCTCAGTGCATATGGCTTGGGTAGAAGCAACATCATACATATAAAAATGTCAAGCCAAAAACAATATCAACATCAGACATATAAAACTGACAAGTCAAAAACAATATCAACATCATACATATAAAAATGACAAGTCAAAAACAATATCTGTAATGCGTGCAATGTTGGTATACATATAAAAATGACAAGTCAAAAACAATATGTGTAATGAGGCGTGCAATGTTGGTGTCAGAGTGAGAGAGACTGCTATAACATCAACCCCAGATTGCACCCAAAGCCAACTTCCCAACGGTTATTATAGCTTGATTCTCTTTCATTCTAAGCCCACTCTTACCGTTGTGAGAGTAGTACTGTTGGCTCCATTGGTCACACTATCATTCAGCTTGAGATCATGGGCATCAAGCGAGTCGTTGGTCGAAGCACTGCCGAGCATACTCTGATTCTTCTTCTCAATTTCGAAACTTCCAGCAGGAGCTAATGCATCTGTACCCCTCAAACTCAAATTACTTATACTGTGATATTCATGATCGACACCTCCATACCAAGACTGTAGTGAGATAGCAGCAGGAGGAGGATTACTAGTATAATTGCCTGTTCCAGGACCATTGAAACGATCGAAGGAAAACCGAATACCAGTGGAATACTCGGTTCTCCATGCTTGAACCAGAGCATATATTGCTGTAGCCCCTGCAAGGATTACAACTAATTTTTTAAGCTCCTCCTTCCATATCTTAGTTCCAACGATCCCGGCCCTCTCCATCAATGCTTTTCTCCTACCAATCCCCCCTATTTCCACTCAGAATCTCAGATTTCGAGGTCTCGAACGGACCACTACACCCAGAGATGAGGAAGGAGATGAATATAGTTATATTCAAGACCAACTAACAGAAAATAAGTGTCAAGCTCATGATCCATGCACACGTTACACGCGTGCATCGAACAAGAACGTACAGTCCGATTCATGTGATGACAGTCTTTAAATGAGAAACTTTGTAGGGCATGTTAGTTTTTCATTTACAGCATTCAGGTAGGTAACTATTGGCTATTGTGACCACAAGGGCATATTTTTATTGCCATTATGTGACTGTATTGTAACTAGTACAGTAGGTTAGTAGGTTGGTTTACAAAATGAAAAGCTAATCACTATGTGGTAATTAGTTGGTTATCATAGTAAATTTTATCATAAATATGATAAGTAAAAGTAAAAAAATAAACATATAAAAGAATATCTTTATAATAGTTAGTGGTTGAAATCATAATCATTCATTTATTGGGACGATTAAGAATATTCTATTAATATTCAATCTTATCCATACAAAACTGATTAAGCTAAAAAACCTATTAAATATGTCCATTATCCATAAATATATGTCTTTCCATGTAAGAAGAAATTTTATAGAACATGCTAGTTTCTCACTTGCAACAGTCTGGTAATATATCAACTTTGCTACCTCTGGCTATTGTCAGTCTGGTAATATATCAACTTTGCTACCTCTGGCTATTGTGACAACAAGGGCATATTTATGGACATTATTCTGTGATCTTTGCCGCATGCTATTAATTAACAATAATGGTATATCAACCATCTTTCAGATCACTGCCCAAGCTATGTTTTAACTTTGTATTGGTATAAGTTTACACAGCTCATCCAACGATTTTCAATAACTACCCATCGACGATCACGAGGAAGCGGTTTACTCCAACGTGTGTTTTTTTTTCATGTTCTACCAGAAAGGCCTTTTGGTTCGTTGATTTTGTTTTTTCCATAATTTAGAATAATGTGATCGATATAAAAATCTTACAATATGTCATTGTTCATCTAAAAACCTTCGATTAATTGTAAAACAGAGTTAATCTGTTAAATTTTGTGGCAAATATCCCTAAAAAGAAATATAGTAATCATTTAGTAAAATGTTTACTTTTAAATTAGGAATCATTTAAAAGATATATGAGGTTTCCAAAAAAAAAGCTTTTAGAAATTGGTATAAGTTTGAAGATATATGAGGTTTTCAAAAAAGCTTTCATCAATTGGTGTAAGTTCGATGTCATTTCATAGCAGGAAAATGTAATTTTTTTTATATATTGGTTTATATATAAAAAAAAATAAAAAATTATATGTATCATATTTGGTTGATATATACAACTTAAGTGGCCTAAACCAGCATAGATTCATCTTAACTCGAGATCTATCAAGTGGGAAGAGGGATCAAATCTCTCAAAATATAAACCCTTACACTCTAAAAAATGTTTTCACCTCGAGATTTATCCCTCTCCAAGTTAAAATGAATCTATGCTAATTTAATACATTAATATTAAAATATTATAAAATATATTCATATCTTAAAATATATTAATACATTTTATAATATATTTGGACCTAATAACCATTACATTGTTATTATTTTTTTAATCTATTAATTAAAACAACAATTAAAAAACAAATTCAAACCAATATATATATATTTTAATATATTAAAATATATATATGTATATTATTATTATTTATTTTTTTATTATAACGTGTTATGTTACATGAATATTTTTCTTCTCTCTGCTCAATATAAATAAATAAAATCTCCAAAATTACATGTTAAATTTCAAAAAAAATAAAATATATACATGTTAAAAAGTTGTTTTATTGTCTACCCATATTATTTAAGGATATTAATATAGAACTCTGGAAATCATATTTAATTAACACAGTATCATTACTAATATTTATTATAAATAATATGTTTTTTAGTATATGAAAATGTAATTATTATCTATATAATAACATTTTTCAATACATATTTTTGTATTATAAGATTTTTACTTTTGTATTTTTTTTGTTTTTTACTTATATTTTCCCTAATATGTATTTGTATTTAAATCATGTTACTATGTTTGGAGTTGTTTTGTATTATATATAAATTTCACATATCTTTTTCTATATATTCATTTATACATAAAGATATTTTTATTTTATGTGTATCATATTTGGTAAACAATTTGAGTGGTCTAACATATAAAAATATGGCTTTTCTTCTCAATGTTCAATTTCAAAAGAAAACAAGGGAAGCTGCAAAGCAGCAAGCCCCTAGTTTAAAGCTAATTTTGGTTTCCTCAATACAAGTTGTAGAGGATGACATGATTTGCAAGTGATAGTTTAAATTTAATTTTGGCTTCTTCATTACAAGTGGTAGACAATGACCTGATTTGTAGTTGTAAGCATTTTCTTAAACATATGTTTAATATAAAAAAATAAAAAAAGTTAGAACTTTGAAATATAATGTGAAAGTTTATGTGTTTTTCTTATTTTTTTATAATACATGTAACTCTGTTTATACAGGCTTTTAGCTTCCTTTCAATTCCAATATTATTCGATGTGAATTCAGTGATGAGAGATTTGTGAGGTAATACATGTTTCATTAAAAATAGGTTAAAGTTATTGCCAACATTAGGAGCCATAATGCTCGACTTATCAAGTTCAAATTATGTTTCTTTTGATTTCAGTGGAAAAATAATAAATATGGAAGGAAGAATGACACTATAATAATGAAATTTTGAAAAGAGATTTTTCCTAGGTCTTTACCAAAAGTTAATTTTTCTATTCCCTGATTCAATTTAGATTTTGATTTTTTCATAGATTTGAATGTATAGTAAAATACAAAGATTCCTATAAATTATTCCAATATTTCACTATATAGAAAAATACAAAGAATCCTTGTGGAGTTGCAAATATGTCCCCAAGACAATTAGTTGACCTTATTAGCACCTTGTCCTTCTTTGCAATAGGATATGTTATCAACCTCAATGAGGATAAACAAAGGTTTGGCTACCAACAAGGTGGCGGAGCAGGAGGAATCATCAGCTTTCCAACACAAGCTAGCCAACCCTTCCTCCATGCATGCGATCGCAGCAGTGGTATGAAGAGTGGGGGTAGTGGGGGGATGGATCACCCATGCCTAGAGCCACCGACAATGACATCATCATGCTAGGAAAAGAAAACTAGTATGTACAATAACCTCCCTGAAACAAAAACCATTATCCAAAATAAATTAGAAGAAATGGAAAAAACATTGTAGAATAAAATTCTCCTAAATAAATTAGGAGAAATGGAAAAAACATTATAGAATAAAATTGTCAGATAACAAAAACTCTACATTTTCCTTCACTACATTGTGCTTGATAAATACAGGGAGGAGGCAGATGGTACTTGATAAATACAGGGAGAGGCAGATGGTGCTTGATAAATAAAGGCAGTGGAAAGTAAGAAGGAAAACATTCGAGAATATTGATATAGAACAAGGCATTGGGAAGGAAAATTTTGTGTATGCTACAATCACAATGGGCAGCATATTTCCCATGCAAAATTCTTCATCTTGTTTCTAGATTGAGTGGAAAAGGTATATGTGAAGTTTGTTTTGTCCCTCTGTGCATCTCTGTGATGGGTAAATTTCCATGAGAAAGGGGAAACTTTCATATGGCTTGTAATTTGATGTAACTGTGAAAGAAGATTGATTGATTGATTTAGAACGGGGCATTGTAGAGGAAAGGATTCCATTTTTCTACTTTTCCTATCCCTTCAATAGCTAGACAAATCCTGCATGCAAACCACAATTGGGTGGATCTTGCATCCAAACCATAGCTGGAAAAAGAAGCTATGCGGTTCAACACCACAACAACATTATGTTTACCTGGACGGATCTTGCATGCAAACCAAAGCTAGGCAAAGCAGTTATGCGGCTTGACACCACAACAACATTATATTTGGAATAAATGAAACTAACATAGTTACCAACTTAACAAGTTATCGTTTTTGGGGGGGTCACCCCGTTTTTAAAAATGGTGTTACCGGTAGCACCCCCCTCCCTTTTTAGGTGGTTTTTTGATATTTTAAATTTTCTGATACATAATGTTTCCACTTTTTTTTTTTAAATTCTTGTTTTTCATCTATTTTCAAATTGTACAAAAAAAAAATCAGTGTTTTCATCTATTTTCAATTTTTTCTATTTTTTTTTTGTTCAATGGTGTTTTTAATCATGTTTCCATGCTCCCTAGATGGGGTGCCATGTAGCTCAGGAGAGGCCATGCATCCCCCATGCAATTCAAGCCATTAATATGGTTAGTCTCCTCCCCAAGCCTTATTCTTGGATGGAGGAAGGACTTAAACACAGACAAAGGATGTAGGGACAGCTCCCTCATGCAGGTTTAATGGCACCCTCAACGAGCCATGTGAGGGGGATGACGACAGGTACGGGAGGAGGCTACGCAGTCATATCAGCTTCTTGGATATTACTCCAGGTTGGCCATGACATGTTACATTATGTTCCCTCACTACATCGAAGTCCCACTTTTCTCAGCCTTCCGGTTATGTGTGCCCTCATTCTCATCTTACTCTTGCCTTCAAGTTTTTTCATGTCATGTGAGAGAGGGAAACCCAAGAGGGGACCCTCTTGATACTACTACACGGCAAGGCAGAGACGCCTGCGCGAATTCAAGAGAGCCTCCTCGATTACTAGGACTCAATGAACCAAGGTGTCAAAGACACCTCCAATGGCCTATGTGGAGGAGGAATTCCTGGTGGAACCAATTCAGGTTCCACCAGACTCCCTCCTCTACACGGTCCCGAACCCCCAGGACAGACCCAACACCAACATTTCAACGATGGACACAGAGGCAGCAATGGAAGGGACTACATGCATTGTCCAAGAGGAAATCCCCTGGATGGATTGCCCAATTGAACCTCCTTTTCTCAACTCTGACATGAGACGCGACCAAAATTCACCCAACCTTCTTACTCCGGAGCACTTGGAGCTCATCTTTGAGATGAGGAGCTATAGGATGGAGCAGTTCCACCGGCACACCCTCCTTAGTAGCAGAATCGATATGTCGTTCGATGCCTTCTTGAGCACGCTGGTCAAACAGAGATGTTGGACCTATGCGCAACCTTTTTCACTCACGCCTCAAGATGACACTCATCACGATGGCTCTTTAGATGGCAAGTTCCACTGTTCAAACAACCTTTCTAATGTTTAATGTTTCTCAGGCCTATGTACTCCATATGCAAGGCAACGGGGTTTTTTTCTTGTTTTCCTGCTTAGGATTTATGTTCAGTTTGAATTATCAGTTTTTTGATGCATGTCTAGATAGCACTATCATGACTCTCGGCTACCACTTCCTCTGGTTTCCAATTGTATGGTGGAGCAAGTGGTGGCTTCTACTTTTGGCTACAAGAATAAAAGGATGCCACCTATTTCGGTTTCCACTAGTTTGGCAGAACATGTGGCAAGCCTGTAAAACTGATAAATTGTGTATAGTGACAAAGGTTTAATTAGGTAATATCACTTTTTTATTTACAAAAAAAAAAAAAGTCATGTTTCCATGCTTCATCCAATGTTAAAAATGTTGTACACCATTTATTTTTTTTAAATTAATAATTTTCATATAATTATGTTCCTTAATTAATTTATGGAAAATATCATTTTTAACACATTTTTAACCTTTACTTCAATATATAGAAAATAATTGTAGTTAAATAAGACTATTTTTAAATATTTAGCAAAAAAACTACAATTCATTCTTTTTATATAAATTAAAAACTAAATAAAATTAAGAAAACAAAAAGGATTGAAAAAAAATATATATATATATTTTAAAAACAAATTTATAAAATTAAAAAAAAACCACAAAATTAAAAATATATATAAAACGTAAGAAAAAATGAGAAAAAATTTAAAAAATGGTAAAAAGAAAAACTATTACCAAAAAGACTTTAAAAAGCTAGAAAAAAAAATTGGTGCTACCACACCATTTTTTGATTTGGGGGTTGATTTTAAAAAAAAAATTGAGCAAACCACTTGATCCTTTAATTTGATCCTTTAAACTCATATTTCAAAAAAGTATGCATAAAAAAATATATTCATTAACCCAAGATTTTGGTGGAAAATCATAACATAGAAAAAAAATTGATAAAGTAAAATTGTCTCGAAAAGAGGCCAAATAAAACCTAAAAATCAAAATGTAAGAAAAAAAAAAAAGTGATTTGGAAAAATTATACATGAGAAAATTAAAACTTTAGATTAAGTCGTTGGTTTGCATGCCATATTAATAGAACGATGAAAAATCGATTAAGGGAAGGGAGTAATAAAGTATGTACAAGGAAAAAATTTATTGTTTGCCAATATTATTTGCTAATACTAATATAGAATTGTGAAAATTATATTTAATTAATTAGTATATAATATATTATTAATATTTATTTTAAATCATATATTTTTGAGTATATGAAAATGAATATATTATATATATTATAACATTTTTCAATATTAAATGGTAAAAATGTCTTTCAATACAATAAATATTTACATATTTATTTATATTATTTTATAAAAAAAAATTATATATATATAATAAAATCCTTTACTCACATGATCATGTAAATCACCTAATTCACATATATTCTTAGTATTTAATTGCAAGATATGCATTTCAACTTAAACTAAAGTTCATTGTGATTATGAGGAAGTTTTTTCAAACAAGAATATTTATTTTTATATTATATAATATAAAATATTACATATAAAAAAGTGTATCCATCATATAAAAACTATACCAGTTCTGATTGGGATATCCAGGCTTTCAATACATAAAAAATTACTTAATTCTGAGAGTACCAGCTGCCGAGTGGTTTTACCACATACACATTCAAGAAGTTCTAAGAAAAAAACGAACATTTAAAACTATAAACAAAATTACAGTCTTCAAATATGGCCCATTATCAGCCTACAGAAGATCAGAAAAATTTAATATGCCTAGAGAGTCCTGGCTTGTTGTCTACCCACTGTGTGTAGATAATCACACCACGGTGATCTTGGTCCTTGAGCGCAATTTTTGAAAGAACATCTGCAACCTTGTTATATTCTCTATAAGTATGAAGATAGGAAATCTTTTCAAACTAGGTACTAAGCTTTTTAATCTGCTCCTTCCAACCTTCCAGCATCGGACTTTGGAGTCTCTCACTTCCCTTACACCATTCTATAATGAGATTTGAATCCCCAATAATCTGACTGTCGAGAATGTGGAGTTTTAACGACAAGAAAAGTGTGGTCCACGTGCCCAATAGCTCTTCCCTGTTGTTTATTCCAGCTCCTTTGTTAAACATCCACTTGAGTAGATTATTTTCATTTAAACTAATAACACCACCTGCACCACTGTTTGATCCATCCCCTGAAGTTGCGCCATCAAACCACCCCACTAATTGGTGAATCTGGGGTGGTCTTTTAATCCTGTACAAAGAGTTTTTTTTTTGTGGCATTACACTAGCATTAAAAAAATCAACAGACTTGATAGCCACCACTTGCGGGAGAGTCAAACCGTTGTTGAAAAGGAGGTTGTTTCTTTCTAGCCATAAGAACCAATAGAAAATAGTTGGAAGAGTGATCAGATTTGGATGCTTTCTGACCAAAGAAGAAAGACATTCATCAACTGTGTTCCCCTCCCATGACATCTTGAACTTAAGAATCCCCTCGATAATAACCCAAACTTGACAAGTGAAAGGGCATGAAATAAACAAATGGTTTAGTGACTCTGGGTTCCTTTTACACAGGATGCAAAAGCTCAGGCCTTCCCACCCTTTAGCAAGCAGAAAATCCCACATGAGAATCTTGTTTCGCAAGAGAAGCCATAAAAAGAGTTTTAATTTTAGTGTCAATTTCCACTTCCACAATTTATAGCACCACCCACTTATAGTGTGTGACCACATGCTCTCTGAAAGAGCCCTATACAGATTTCTTGCAGAGGGAAAACCAGGCCCATCTCCACCCGACCAACTTAACTCATCCTTGATTGCATTTAATTGAATACCCGCGCCCGAGAGTGCACTTCTGTACGCCTCCCATTCCGATGCAAGATCACTGATGAAGCCAAGCTTTGTGGCATCAATCCAGTAAGTGCTTAGGGGAGCTGACATAGTAGTGTTTCAAACTTGGTAAAGAAAAGAAATCCCCTAAACCTTTAAAGCAGCCAAAAGTTCTTTTGAAAGAAAAGAGTTTAGACTCATTCCCATAATATGATCCTTGCATGCATGGATAGTCTCTCCATTTCCAGTTTTCTAGCACAACCAATGATCTAAAAGTGGAAGAGATTTTAAAATATTTCTCCAAACTTGTGAGAACTCTCCATGAGTTTTGTTGTCCAATATAAACCACATTGACACGGAAACATAAGGTAAATACTTGTCTTTTAGAACTTTATTCCATATTCCTGCTTTGGTCAATCCTCTCCATAAAGTTTTGGCCGATAAGGATTTATTGAAGAATGTCAGATTTTTCACCCCCCAATCTCCAGCTTTCTTTGGCCTAGCAATAGTGTCCCAATTACAGAGATGTGATTGTTTCCTCTCACTACAACCCGACCATAAAAAGGAGAAGATAAGATGATGAAGTTTTACCAGAACTGAGTTGGGAACAACGGCCATAGACATCCAATACACCGGTTGACTCACCAAAACTGTCTTTATCATAACTAAACAACCACCAAGAGAAAGCCAACGATTACACCAGTGGTCAATTCTTCTCTCGAATGTTTTAATAAGCCAACACCAGTTGTCAGTTTTGTAACAATTTGGCTTAAGGAAATAGCCTAGGTACTTAAAGCCATTCTTTATGGGGACATAGCTAAATGAAAAAATCTCTTTAAAAGGTGCCATCCCCGACTCTTCCATCCCCGCCACATGGAATGTGGATTTTTCCTCATTTATATGTAGCCCTGATGCATGTAAAAAAGTATTCAGGAGGCCAACAATTACCTTCCATTCTACTATGCAAGCTCTTGTCATGATCAACACATCATCAACGAAAAGGAGATGTAAAATTTTGGTAATCCTAGCAACTTTAATTCCAGTCAACAACATGGCTTCTTTCTCCTTTTTCAAGAGGATGCTCAGTCCCTCCATCACCACTATAAAGAGTAGAGGCAACAGTGCGCAACCCTGTCTTAGACCTTTGCCTCTTTGAAAAAATTCAGATGGTTCACCATTAATTAGGACTGCATATGAAACCGAGGTGACACAACTCATAATCCAATTTGTGACAGCTAAGACAAAGCCCATTTTGATCAAAATCATCCTTAGAAACTCCGAGTTAATAAAATCATAGGCTTTCTTAAGATCAAGTTTAAGAATGAGAGCCTTTTGATTCTTCTTTTTTATGCTATGGAGGCATTCCTGCGTCGTGCCCACCGCATCTAGAATTTGTCTTCCCTGAAGAAATCCCAATTGTTCTTCTGCTAAACCTTTTGACAAAATAGGCCCCAACCTATTTGCCAACAATTTTGCAATGATTTTGTAACATAGATTAGAAAGTGAAATAGGTCTAAAATCCCCAAAAGAAGTTGGTTTATTCATTTTTGGGATTAATACTAGAAACGTGGCATTTACAATTTTTATAACTTCTCCCTTTCTCCTTGATTCCTCGACCATCCCTAACATGTCCTCTCCAACCAACTCAAAATAATGGAGGAAAAACTCCACAGTCCAACCATCACGACCTGGGATTTTATCTTTGGAAAAAGCCTTTAAAATGCTCGATAGGTTTTCTAAATAGCACATTCTTTCTAACAGACGAGCATCTTCCCCCGAAACCATGTTAGGGTAAAGTCTTGCTAGAGAAGTCTGATCTTCATTTATGATTCCCGTTGTTGATCCCAATTTTTTTTTTTAAATTACCGCTTCCTCTTTTAATTCCTTTTGTCCCGACACTTCCTTTCCCGCCTTCATCTGTATTTCCCAAATCTGCTTATGGTTTTTACGATCACTTGCAAAGTGATGAAAATACTTTGTATTCCGATCCCCACTTTTTAAACAGATCACATGACTCCTCTGTCTCCAGGTGTCTTCCTCTGCTGCTAATCGTTGCAATCTTTCCACTTCCTTCTGTTTGATCCTACATGTCAACTCTACATTACTCAAATCTAAAAGGGAAGCTTGATACAACAACTGTAAATCCTCTTCTAGAATGCCCAATTTTTGAGTCGAGAGGTTTTTAAAACTTTTTACCCACCTCTTTATTGTCGTTTTTAGACATTTAAGCTTTCATACCAGTCTTCTCTACAAACCTGATTCCAGAAGAAACTTTGGGTCCTTCCATACCTCATTGACTAACTGAGAGAACTCTACCTCGTGAATCCAGGCAGAATTTAATTTGAAAGGATAAAATTTTCATTGGAAAAATCCATCTAACTGAAGAAAGATTGGAGCATGATCCGAGATGAAAAGATGCGCCACCGAGGAACGATATCTAGCAACATTCCTTAACAGGTCCATCGAAACAAAAGTCTTGTCTAATCTCTTCAATATACTATCCACACCTTTCCTTCCATTCCGCCACATAGGCACTAACACATCCGGAATTATGTCAACTAGACCTCCTTCAACAAACAAATCCAATGGGTCAGGGTGGCCACTTTCTCCCCAGATATCCCCTTCATTTAGAGTGAAATTGAAATCACCTGAGACTATCAAATTATTAAGAGACGAGATACCTCTATCCCACACCTTTTGCCATAAAACTTTCCTATCACTGCACGGGCCATAAATGTTTAGGAAAGATAGTTGCTCCTTTATCTCTAAGATGATACCTATCACAAGTAAACCACCACAGTGTATGTAAGGTATTAGATCGAACTTATCAAGGTCCCAAGCAACCAACAAACCCCCTGATCTTCCAACAGAGCTTACAATAGCCGAATACCATGACGGTTTAAGTTTCGATAAAAATGATCTTGCCCTTGATTCATCCACCAAGGTCTCATGAAAGAAGATAATGTTTGGTCGATTCAAAAGTAAAAGATGACGTACCGAGGCCAATTTTTGGGATCCCCCAACTCCCCTAACATTTAGGGACAACAAGATCATGATTTAGCGCGTGTTAGGGATTTAATGCCTCTAAGCGCCCCATGATTAGAATCAAACGAAGAGAAGTTAACCTGCTCCTTTATAGAACCCTCTGCTCGCTTCCGAGCACTGCATTTTTTATGGGTGAGATTTCACAACCCAACCCCCTTGACCACTCAAAACCCTTAGCACCCGAAACAGGTTGTTCAGCCCTAGGACCCAAGGAATTTAACGAGTTAACCTCAGATGAAATAGTAGAAACAACCACTTTACCTTTGAAAGTAGTCATAGGTTTCGGTTTCGGTAACTCGTGTAAAGCCGATACTAAAGAGTCTAATACTGAAATGAGACTGCAATCCCCCCATTCCAGCTCCCTTAATCCCTCACTACGATGGAGATCATGGAAAGACGAGAAAAGTGCCACTTCAGTCTCACTATGCAATTGTTCTTCTAAACCAACCGTGGCATGTCCCACACTGAAGCCTAAACCCGGAGACACAGGGGCAGACACAGGCCCACCCCTACCCAATACTCCCTCTATCCCTGTCGCATCCTCCTTAAAAGTATCCAATAGATCATCTACAGGGTTACCCAATGCTCCCAAATGAGAGAGGGGAAGGTATAAAGTAGAGAGTTGCTCACCAACCCGCGGAAGCTTACCCCCCAAAAAACCCTACTTCATACATGGAAACAAGTCTTGTAGGGAATCCATTTTCGGTGAATCTGTAGGGTCCTCTGACAAAGAGGAAAAACAACCACGTCCCAGAGAATTATCGATATAATCTCATTCCCATGATGAGAGTGAAAAGAAAAGGGTAGGACAAAGTTTCCTTAACTTACCCGAAAAATTGATGGTTGTCATGTCCTCCTCGAGTGGCTCGGCTCCGAGAAAACATACATTTCATCCACCCGATGACACTTCTGGAGGATCTGTGGTGGTAGGTATCTACAACAAAGATGATTTGGATGAAGAATATTCTGGGTATCCTCCGTGGAAATCACGTTGGAGATGTACAGTCTGTCTACACCGAGTACACCTAAAAGGAATACCCAAGAAGTCAATTTTTTGTACTCTCAATATCCCCCTTCATTCCAACTCAACTGCTTCTGAAAGGCCAGCGTGTATGTCTACCTCCACCAATACTCTGCACATACGCTTATCCACTTCTAAAAGTTCTTCCTCGTCCATCACAAGAAACCGAACAAGTCCATTAGCAATCTCGGTTAATGCTCGCTTATTCCACCACTGAAAAGGAAAAAAGGGGAGCAAGACGCAAAGATGAATGAGTTCAAAATACTCCTTAGAAGGGTTGAAGATAACTCACCATGGCTTCAACATAATACTACCTCTGTCCACCACACACCGAGACTCCAGTAACATAGTAGCATCCTCAAGGTTACGCCATTTGAACCCAAACCAACCCTAGGCCAAAAAGAAGATCTCAGGTGAGTAGCCTAAAAGTGGTTTCCACGTTGAATCTACCCAGCTCTCAATGGGTACCTGGATGAGCCTATGGTAGGAAAATCTCCCAACCAGTGTGCACATTGTCATCAAGCACACGTCTTCCAAACCAACGTCGGAGATAAGAATAAACCTCCTCTTCACTTTGTTTACTTTCCAGGGTTTGTAAACCCTCTGATCTATCCTACTAAACGGATAAGCACCTGCCTACGCTTCTGGAACTTCTCCAGAAACAAGCCCTCATCTCTTCTGTCCAGAAGAGATTTTTCTATAACCTCCTACAAACTTGGAGTGAATCCCCATAAGACCATTTAAGAGAACTAAAAACTAATAATTACCAACATAACTATTGTAAGCACCCTCTCCAAGAAAGAACACTTCATAAGAGTTACAACGGGCCCACAACTATCTAGTTACTTGAAAGACGAAGGGGAGACATCATGGTTCAGTCCAAAACGTAACGGGTCATTAAAATCCAAAACCTAAACCTGGTCAACACAAAGAGAGGCACGTTGAAACCAGAGAAAAACCAAGGGAAAGAGGTACCAAGTCTCCGATGAGCCAAAAAACTGTCAGTAAAAACCTAACCCCACAACTCCAGAAAAAAAACTAAAAGTCGGATGTGCACCTCCTAACTGCCCTTTCTAGAAGGTAACTGAGACTAGGTTAACTAAGGAAACCCATGAGCAAGCGAGGGGGCAAACAATCTGCCATTATTGAAAAGTATCAAGGAGATACATGTCACATCAAACAACATGAAACATTATAAAAAAATATTATTATTTAATTGCAAAATATGCATTTCAACTTAAACTAAAGTTCATTATGATTTTGAGGAAGCTTGTCACATCTAACATTATAATTTATGATTATGAGGAAGCTTGTCACATCAAACATTATAATTTTTTAAAATGAAAAATTTTTAAAGTAAAATTTCAATTTTACTTTTATCTTATCACTTTATTATAAATTCAATAATAATAAAAGAAGAAAAATTATTAAATATAAAAAAAATAAAAATTTAATATTATAATTATTGAAAATTTATTTTAATTTTAAATTTATTAAATATATATTTTAAATATTAATAAAATAAAATATAAATTTCATAATACTTTAAAAAATATATATGTTCTAAATATATTAATGAATCTTTAGTATTATATTTTTAAATAATTTTATTATTATTTATAATTACAAATGTTACACATTTCATATATATTTACACATTTCATATATATTGAATGTTATCTTCTTAAAGTATTATATTAAATTTGTTTATGTCACTTGTCATATCCATGTTATACTTGTCATATCCATGTTATTTATAGACATTACACTTCTCTCATACTACACCTCACACACTTAATAATAAAGAAACATAACTCCTATAATAATAATAATTTATAAAATAAATAAATATAAACAATCTTTTTGCATAATTTGTTCAAAATTACATACTCTATATGACTCAATAATATATTGTATAATTATGATAATATATGTGGATTATGGAAAGGGTTAGGAGCTATGTCCTAGGTCAATGTTCAGATCTAAGGAGGAACTTCAAGAGATATGGAGGGGATCAAAGGCCTTTAGCAAAGAAAAAGTTATAGACCTAGGTCAAGAGGATTACCCTAGGAGGTCCATTGGAGTTGGGTCTAATGATTTGAAATCTAGTCCTCGCAAGAAAGGATGGGGATATTAAGTGGAAAGGAACAACAAAGTAAAGTCAAGGCATGTTGACAAGGTAAGGACATACCAAATCCTTACCTTTTCTAATCTCGAGGTAAAGGATGACAATGATGTGGGTACCAGTGGTCTAATCAAAGAGGAAAGAGCAGTTGGGAGGTTGATCAAAGGAATTGTATCTCTATTCAAAGGAGAGGTGTCAAGGGCTCTTATTCCAAGAGTCAATCCTTGCAAAAATTATAAGAATGATCTTGAAAATTTAATGTTTGAAGAAGAAAGGGGATTAGAACAAAGTTTAGGGTTGAGAGTGTTTTTTGAGGTGGAGTTGAGGGGTGAAAGGTTATCAGAAATTGGAAAAAAGAAGATTGATCAAAAGGTGGTCAAGAAGAAAAATAAGTTAAGGTGTATAAGGATGAGAAAATATAGCTAAATTGGTTCTAGGCTAAGATGTAGAAATGGAATTAGTGAAAATATTAATGGAAAATGTTATCGCTAGGTGTTTTATGCACAAGAAAGTTAAAGGTAAGTCCCTAAGGAGATGGTTGGAGGAAAATTGGTTCAACATTCTAGGGTACACTCCAAAATTTCATATTATGTTTTTTGGGTAGCTATGCTTGATCAAAACATGGTCAAGAAGAAAAAGAAATTAAAATGCATAAGGATGAGAAAAAAGAGTTAAATTGGTTCTAGGTGAAAATGTAGGAATGGAGGCAGTGAAAATATTAATGAAAATTTCTCTCACTAGGTGTTTCATCGGAAATCAATTTAAATTTGAATCCTTGAGATGGTTGGAGGAAAATTGGTTCAACATTCTAGGGTACACTCCAAAATTTCATATTATGCTTTTTGTATGGGTATGTTTTAAGTTCAGATCCAAAAATGATGCAATCAATATTCTAAGTGAGAAATTCTATTGGTGTCCTTCAACTTTATTCTTAAAACAATGGAGACTGGGGTTTGATCAAAGAATTTGAACCCTCTATATACAACCAATTTCAATGTTGATGACAGGTCTCCCAAGGGAACTCTTGATCTGGATTTATGAGCGGAATGAAATGAATAATAGATTGAATACAATAAGACAAAGATACAGAGAACAACAACAAATATATAGTGAACAATACCTTCTATTGAATAAATAAAATAGGCTGAAACTGTAAAACTATAGAACTGAAAACAACTTGCTTGAATGGTGGTAGCTATCTTTGAGAAGAGATGTGGTTGCTACGCGCATTCGTCTAAGCAGAATGATTACAATGAGCCTCCAGAGGAATTTTTAACATTATTCATGAACTCCAAAACCCTAGACATCCAAAAACCTAACCCTAGGAGATGAAACGACAAAAGTTGTGTGGGCTCCAATGGGTAAGTTGGTACCTCAACTTCTCAGGGTCGTAACTTTTGCATACGACCTCCGTTTTAGGCACATGATAGCCTATTGGAAAGGTATTTTTGAGAACTACACATTATGTCATCAAACTATGACTCTGTCTATAGTTTGACTATGACAAGCCAAGAAAACATTATTAGGTCCCCAAAATGACCCTAGAAATATAGAAAGATGCGCTGACATGAAAAATTCAAAAACAATCCAGTTGGATTAGGTGGGAGTCCACAAATCTCCATTTGGAAGTTGTTTAGGGCTTCAGATAGTCTCGAAAGTGTAGAACCCACAATTATAGAGAATTACAGAAGAACGTGCCGAACTAAAATTGCCAAAAGGAGCCAGTTGGAATAGTTCGGTGGCCACTAATATCCACCTGGATCAATCCTCCCCCCTTAGGAAGCAATGGTCTCCATTGGGTTGAGGGCCCCCATCGAGTGAGGAAATTTTTGTTGAATTTTTCCCTGGGTGAGCCATTTTCCTTATTGCAGGAGTTGCCCTTCCTTGATAACTCAATCAATTTGGATCCTCTGCTGGCAACTGCCCTTGACCTGTGTGTCCACTATCTGATCAATGGATTCATATTCCATGCAGTCAGGGTTGAGCTTTGTTGGTGTCAATTGTTTTGCGATATCTGAGATGTCCAATAATGGTGGGAAATATGGTCGGAGGAGGTCCACATTGAACATTGGGTGCAAGCCAAGGAAGGGGGGAGTGTTGAGCTCAAAAGGATTGTCTCCTACAGCCTTGGTGATAGTGTAAGGCCTATAATGTTCTTTCTGCAAATGTAACCAAAACTTTTCTCCCACCTGAAACTTGTGCAATACTTGGTGTTGATCATGGTGTTTCTTGTACTTAGCATTGAATTTATGCAAAGTCTCATGGACCTATTGGTGGATGTGTTGAATCCACTTAATGAATCTGGTGGCTTTGTCGGCCTCAAAATTAACATGGGAAGAATCTTTCTATGTGGTTGCAAGAGGTAGTGCAACATCAATGGGACCCAAGGGTTGGAATCCTAGCCCCACCTGAAAGGGGCTATGGTTGGTGGAGCTATGGAGAACCATGTTGTAGTTGTGTTGAACATAGGGAAGACTCTCATCCCATGTACATGAATTCTTAGAGATATACATGCACATAATGTGCACAATCATCTGATTGATGACCTTTGTTTGGCCATCAGTTTGAGTATGGAAGGAAGTGGATTTAGTGAGCTTGGTGTCAAAGAGTGACTAGAGACTCGACCAAAATGTGATAAGGAACATGTTGTCCCGATCGGAGATGATGGTCTATGGTATCCCAAAATGGATCCACACTCGTTCAAAGAAGAGCTTGGCAGTATATGCCGTTGTGATTCTCTTCTTGCACACTGTGAGAATGGCCATCTTTGAAAACCAATCAACCACCACAAATACACAATCATTTCCTTTATTGGTGGATGGAAGGCCAAACATGTAATCCAATGGTATGGATTCCCAATATCTCTCGGGAATAGACATAGGGGTGTATAAGCCTTGCTTCTTGATGGTTGGCTTGGAAATGACACAGGAAGTGAAATATTGGATATACTTGCTAACATCCTGTCAAAGTTTTGGCCAATAAAAATGTTTTTGTAGAACAACCAAAGTTTTCTCCATACCAAAATGTCCTACCACCCAACTGTAGTGAGCCTCCCAAATAATCTTTGCACGCTCACTTGCAGGAACACAGAGATGGCCCAGATGGCATAATAGGTTGTCTTGAATGTGAAAATCGGTGACATTCACGCATGTACCCAAGAGCTTATAGGTGGTGGAAAAGTATGGATCTTGCTGATAAATTTGGGGCCACTCAGATGCCTCATGCCCACAGGAATGGAACATGATGGTGAGTGAAGCCATGTGAGGTTGACTGAGGCAGTCAACAACACGATTTGTGATCTCTGTCTTATACTTGATGTTGTGATGGAACTGCTACAGGTAGGTGGACCATTTCTGATGGCAGTTGTTCTGCAACTTCCCCTATGTTTGTATGAACTGCAGAGGCTTGTGACCAGTGTGGATGATTGTCTCCTTGCCCAGAATGTAATGTTTCCATTGACGAAAGGCTTGCACAATGGAATACATTTCCTTATCATAGATGGGATATTTTTAGACGGTATCTGAGAGTTTCTCACTATGGTATTCTACTAGATGATCTTGATTAGTGAGAATTATGCCTACAACATAGTCGGATGCATCAGTCTCAATATCGAATGGTTTTTGCAAATCGAGTAAGGAGAGTATTGGAGTTGAGAACAAGTGATGCTTCAGATCATCAAATGCTCGTTGTTGTGCCTTCCCCCATGAAAAATTTTCCCTACCACCTCCCTTGGTCACTTGGCTGAGGGCCCATGCAATATGGGAGAATCCCAACACAAACTGTCGGTTGAAGTTGGCAAGTCCCAAGAAGCTCCAAAGCTCGGTTAGTGTGGTTGGGGCTAGACAATCACGAATGAATTGGATCATAGCTGGATCCACATGTACCCCATGCTCATCAACAATGTAGCCAAAGTATTGGACCTTGTTCATGCCAAAGGATCATTTTTCCAAGTTGGCATATAGCTTGTGTTGTCGCAGAGTGCTCAAAACCTGTTGAATATGATCCATGTGTTCCTACCAATTTATGTTGAAGATGAGGATGCCATCCAAATATACCACTACAAAAGAGCTGGTGAAGGGTCTTAATACATCATCCATCAACCTCATGAAAGTGGTTGGTGCATTTGTTAAGCCAAAAGGCATGATCGACCATTCAAAGAGACCTTCTTTAGATTTGAAAGTTTTCTTCCATACATCAGTCGGTTCAATGGGAACCTGGTGGTAGCCATACTTTAGGTCAATCTTGTTGAAGAAATTCCCCCCCTTGAGTTGGTCAAGAAGGTCATCAATTCGTGGAATTGGGTATCAATTCCTGACTGTGATTTTGTTTAATGCTATGTAATCAATGCAGAGCCTCTAGGTCCCGTATTTATTCTACACTAGTACAATTAGACTTCCGCAAGGGGAGGAGTTGGGTTTGATGTGCCCCTTTTGAAGAAGCTCTTGGATCTTCTACTTTATTTCATCTTTTTCCATCAATGGTAGATGATAGACTGATCCATTAGGCATAGGTGCACAAGGGGTTATATCAATTGGATGATTTACTTGGCAATGCATTGGTACCTCAGTGGGTAAGAAGAAGATGTCTCTATACTCTTCCATGATCCCGTCCACTTGATTTTGCTGCAAAGAGAGGCTTTGTGTAGAGGAAACCTTCTACTTACTATGAGCATGGATCACAAAGAAGACAAACTTCTTGATCTGTGAAATGAACTTACTGCATTACTTGGTAGAGATTAAATAAATAATGGTAGGCGACGCTACCTCTGGTATCCTGTACAATTGTATCCCCAAAGTAATAATAACACCATGGGGTTTATAATCATACACATCATGTTTCTTCCACAAATATGGTTGTCCTAAAAGAACATCACAAACTTCAAGGGGAGCAATATCAAAAAATGCCTCATCTTTGAAGGGCTTGATGTCATAGGGAATACGACACTGTTGGTTGACGCGGAGATATCTTCCTTAGAAAAGCTAGTTAATGGTGTAGGGTTGCGGGTGTGGTTTCATCGGTAAGTCCTGTTGGACAACTGAGAGGGGGGGGTGAATCAGTTGTTACCGTGCTTAAACAATTATGCTTCTTTTAAACTCTTTGCTGAGACACTAAATGATGATCACAAT
>SNQJ01S0009660.1:98190-181294 GCA_010110895.2 Picea sitchensis
GCCAACAATCCTTTGTACATTCTTCCTGCACCCATGCCATCTTCATTGCTGTACTTGCCATCAATGACAAGCATATGCTACTTGTTAAACATTTTCCAACAAGTCCAGCCGCTTGAATACCTCTGCTGAGATCAGGTTCTTTTAACTGCCTCTATGACAATGAAATGAAGTAGAACACCCTTTACCCATTTCATTCAGAGTCTTTGATACCCAATTTGGTGCGTAGGGTATGGAAAATATTGGTGAAATCTAGTACTGTCTGGTCGTTTTCTTGATGCAGCGTGATCCATCTAATGTACTGGTCCTTGTAGCTTCGAAAAAGGTTGTATTGTTCTTTAATGGAATCCCTCAAGGAATCCCATGTGGGCGTGACCGAAAATATTTCAAATTCCTTTATTGCCCTTTTCTCAAAGTAAGTATCCCACCAATCCTTAACATGGGGGATGGCCTTAAGAAGTGAAAAAAGTAATATTTTCCCCATCAAAAAAATTGTGGACCGAAAAGTACCCTTTTGAGTAAATTCAACCATTTATCTACAGTATCTGCATCTATTAGTCCTTCAAAAAATGGAATATCAAAATTTACTTGTACCTTGAAGGGGGTTGCATGGCCGCTTAATGAAGATGTGTCTCCTATGGGAAGTCATCGAAGGATTTGTACAAAGATTTCCATCATTCTGTTCCTTTGTCACAAATGGGCTTCCTAGAGAAACATTTTAAAAGGATCTCTTGATCCATCATATTTATTCTCATCCCCCATGGATTGTTGTTGGGCTCATCATGACCGATATTGCAAAGGCTCGACTGGTTCAAGTCCCAAGTTCTTGTACCTGGTTCTTGTCAGGGACATGCATGAGAAAAATAAAATAAATGAATAGAAGACCGCTCTGATACCACTGATCCGGATTTATGAGCGAAAAGAAATGAATAACAGATTGAATACAATAACACATATATACAAAGAACAACAATAGATATCCAGTGAACAATAAATTCTATTGAATAAATAAAATAGGTTGAAATTGTAAAACTGCAGAACTGAAAACAACTTGTTCGAATGGTGGTAGCTATATCTAAGAAAAGATGTGGCTTCTACGCACATCCATCTGATAAGAATGATTACAATGAGGCTCCATAGGCCTTTTTAACATTACTCATGAATTACAAAACCCTATAAATCCAAAAACCTAACCCTAGGAGATGAAACACCAAAAGTTATGTGGGCCCTAATGGGTAAGTTGGTACCTCAACTTCCCGGGGTCGTAAATTTTGCATATGGCCTATGTTTTAGGCACGTGATAACCTGTTGGAAAGGTATTTTAAAGAACTACACATTATTCTGTCAAACTCTGACTCCATCTATAGTTTAACTATGGCAAACCAAAAAAACATTGTTTGGGGCCCCAAACAGCCCTGGAAATACAGAAAGATGTTCTAACGTGAAAACTTCCAAACAAATCCAGTTGGATTAGGTGGGAGGCCACCAATCTCCATCTGACCACTTTGTAGGGCTTCAGACAACCCCATAAGTTTAGAACCCACAATTACAAAGAATTACAGAAGAACTTATTGAACAAAACTATTAAAAGGAGAGAGTTGGAATAGGTGGGTGGCCACCGATATCCACCTGAATCATCTCTAGCGTAAATAAATTCTCCAAAGAGTAGGCAATGATCTCGACAATTTCACCGACTCTAAAGAATAATTCTATAACTAGGGGGAAGAGAATTATTAAATTTTTAGTTTAATTTTACCTCTATGAGGATTTGATGGAAGAAATTGATATTGAATGGAGGAAATGGAAGTATATCCAATGTCTAGATTATTGGTAATTTCCTTTTCAATGTTTGTGTCACAAAACGTGTACAAATTATCCTTCGAGTCGAGAAGCTCGTCGGTGACAATTGACTTTATTTTCTTCAGATCACCAACACAGAACCGATCTGGCAAAAATTCCACAATATTACCTATCTATGTTAACTAAGAAACATACAATGAATTGGCACTAATATTTGGCACATGATAGATGTCAAAAATCTTCCCATGTCGATGAGAAACATCACCATGACCAACAACATCCAGAGAAAAGTCATCAACAACATAGATTTTCCTCTCCTTAGCTTCATCCAACCACATTAATACGGAGGAATCTGTAGCCATGTGATGAGTGCACCCATAGTCGACTACCCATTCATTCTACGTAGAATGAGACAACAAGGCACGAGAAGTTCTGACTTGGAAGGTGAAATTATCAGTGGGTTGACATACAACAAAAACGTCTCCTTCAAGGAAATTAACCTTCTCTTCTAAATCGGCTCTCTTCTTATAGCATTATTTCTCCACATGTCAAGTCTTTCCATAGTACTGGAATGTCTTATTATTTAAACTTAGTTGGGGAGATTCTACATGTCTCTGAGTTTTCTTATCACGGTATGCAGGATTCTGTGTAGAGGCATCAAACTGTACTCTATCCCTGGGACCATCTTTCCCTTTCCTTTGAGAAAGTGGGTCTGGTGTTTACCACCAATCTTGCCTTATTCAAGCATTCTATATTGATCAATAATGAAAATGCCACATAAATATTAAAAGGCGTAATCCTTACCATCTTCCATGTATTCTTTCCAGTTGGTGCAGAAAGTCAACACGAACATGTCGAATGGTGTTCTCAAGTTCATCAAGACCAACTCGACGAGTTTTCCATCTTTCTTCTGATATTTATTTCCACATTCTCCCAATTTCAACTAGATTTCTTTGACACATGCCAAATAGTCCTCCATTCTCTCAAAGGAACGGGGATCGATAGAGATCAACTCTTTCTCCAACTACATGATGTGGCTCTCGTCAACTTGGTCGAACAATTACTTCAACTTCTTCCAAACTTGATTAGGAAAGTTGATTACACTAAGGTGAAATTGAATATCCCATGAGATGTAGGTGTTACACATTATTTTCGTCACCCCTATGATTTTTAATGATGTAAACCTATCCTTTGTCTTGAGAAGGATCAATGGCCTGAATTCCTGAAGAAGAATGAAGATACATTTTCCCAGAGAGATGGAATTATACTTTTCCTTTGTCAAAAACCTTATAAAAATGGACCGTCGCACCTTTCTTAGTGTTAAGGGTGCGACGATCTAGGATCATCGCAGGTTGCACCACAGTGGCCTATGACATCGTCACAGTTTTCTCAGTTCTAAGGGTGCGATGATTTTCGTATGAAGGAAAAAGGGGAATTTCTCAAAAGTTCTAGAATAGAAGCTGCGAGGGTGATGTGGCCTCCGATCAGTTTCGATATGAGTTGCATCCCCGATATCTTGGGATCATCCTAACCTCCTCACCCTATCCTTTTCAACCTATAAAAGGAGAGGAGTTCTCATGGGGAAAGTTGGATTGAGTTGGATAGCTTTTTGGAGTTGGAAAGTTCTTGATTTTTGTATCTTGAAGTTTTTAGAGATTGTATGTTGGCTTTGATCTTTGCTTTGTCAAGATAGATTGTTGATCTCAGAATATGTGGAGAAGAAATGTGTGGGAAGCAAGGAACTGTTGGAAGAGACCTTACAACATCAAGGCATTGATTGTATTCTCCTTTTCATATCTTTAATACAGTGATATATTTATTTCCCATAAAATTGGTCTTATTTTGTTGTATGACTCCTTGATCACATACATAGGTTTTGTTGAGTATGTGTTGTTGCTTTCACTTCGTTGGCTTGTGTCTTTTTACAGGTTCAACATCCCATAAGCCTTGTAACGGAGCGAGGATGAAACTAGTGAGGATAAACGACATTTAAAAGGAATGCCATTTATCTCTTGTTAGTTAGTATGCTTGATAATTAAAACTTAGGGAAAGTTTTATATTTTGTCTTGTTTTGTTCTAGTTTTGGGGTGAAACTAGGGAGATCTGTTTGTGTCCTCACTTACTGCTTTTTTTTATAACAGTAGGTCATAATGACCCATACAACTTCATCCTTCTTTCTATCAATAGCGAACTTCACTTGATCATATGTTCAATATTAAATTGTAACCTTTGTATACTGCCACAATCCTTTTCTCTTCAATAGGGTTTCCATATCTGGTTCCCATACTACATAATTTGATCCATTGAGAACAACATGATCAATATTTGAAAATGTATTCAATATCTATACAGAAACTGGTTTGTTTTAATAAGTTTTGATTAGAAAACTACCATCCCAGAGTCAATCACACAAAAAATCCGACTCAACAAGGTTTGCAGATAATAGATCAAGGTTTTAAACCATCGGTTATGATACCATGTTGGGGAATAGGGTGGAACATGACATGAAATAGAGAACACAGTATTGTAGCTAATTGAAGATGAAAAAAAAAATCAAAGACATACGGTGGTATCTAAAGACACTATTATAGCACTTAAGAAAAACAAATTGTGATAAGAACACCATTGTGCATGTTGCAGATCTTGATCCACATGATCTATTGTACAATATCCATCATGAAAGTGACCCAACGATTCTTCTCTTTATAGTCTCAATATCTAGTCATATTCCATAGAATCCATAAGATTTTGTCCACATGTAACTGTCGATTGTTATAGTTGACTCCATCAAGTGGACTTGACAAGGATGCTCAACCCAAATTCCTACGCATCCAACTCATAGTTTATTGTTGGGTTGGTTAATCCACCACCCAACTATATTTGACTGTTGGTCGATTGTTCGAATGACATGAACATTAACTACTCAATCGATTGGTGTAGTGTTCTGGTCAATTTCCCGACCAAATATATCCATATGAAGGTCGACCTCTCGACCGACTGAAATCAGGATATATCTGATGAACCATCAAAGATTTATGTTCCAACAATATCCACATTTGAAAATGTCCATCTCTCAACATTTTTTTTCCAACTATCTCTCCTAAAAAAATCATTAAACCCGCATTCTTAGGATTCATTAATTCAACAAAAAAGACCCATACTTTGTATTTCCTACCATCAAATTTTCAATGCTTGTGAAAGTGTAACGATTCTCCAAACACTGATAAAGCGATGTGAAGGAAACTAAATCGACATCCCTAGGCTAGTGTCATCATAATGACATTGAAATTATATTTTTCCATTGCTAACTTGAGATTGATAAAAGAGTGACATGCCCAACTTAAGAGATTGATAAAGTGACATGTAGGGGATCATTTCAATATAAAATCATTGATATATCAACTTTAAGGGATCATCTAACTATATAATCCTCATCCCATATCACTTCATTTATACCCTCTAAAACACACTACTAGAAATCAAGGAGAGTGTTGTGACTAGTCTTGAGTTCAAGATAAGAAATGAGGAGAATACAAGGTAGATGTACCCCCCCAAAAATGGAAATTCCTCAATTTTGTTGAGCTACTACAACCACATATGGTCCTTTGTTTCCCATGTTGAACTCAATATCACAAGTAACATTATTTTGGACCGTTGGTATGGGAATTTTCAAAGGGAAAAATGCAGAACACTGGGATAATGGGGATTGTATAGTGAAATGCATTTGTCCTCTAGTTTATGAAAAATGGAATACAACAACTTTTAGTACAAGTAAAATGAAAATATTGTATCAAAGGATGAGCTTGTCATTCTTTGGCCAAGTCTGAATTTTATTTTCAATAAGGCACTTCTAGAGTGATTGTGAAATTCAAATAGAATCTAGAAGGCCTACCAAACCTTTATGTACAAGCATGTTTGTACTTGATTCATTATCTCACTGAGTCAAAATTTTACTTTCAATGGGGCACTTCTCACATGATTTTGGAACATAAGCACTTCTATTCACTATACAAATTGTACTTGGATCATTCTCTAGTTGACTCATCCAGATAATCATGCAGTTACAAACATGTTTGTATATAGATGTGTGGTAGTTGGTGTTCTACATTATGTTTGTGAGTCATAATCACTCCAGAAGTGCCCAGTTGAAAGAAAAAAAATGGAGTCAGATAGAGAATGATGCAAGTACAAACATTATTGTAAAGACAAGTGTGGTAGGTTTTCTTGATTATATTTTCACTTCATAATCAACCCAAGTTTAAATTTTTTTTATTGGATGTTAATCAAGACCAGTGTTGAATACTTTATACTCCTAAAAGAATTCATTAGAATCCACCTATTCCCAAGAAATACATAATGAGGAACAACATAAAATTGAATGATTGTGTAACAAGTATTAATGACTACTAATGTATATATGTAAACACTTGCAAAATATGGGTGACCATGATAGTTAATTTGTTAATTATTATTTAATTCTATTATCCTTTTTGCAAGATAAAAAAATACTTTCCTTCAGTCTATTAACAAATTATTATTTGTTAATAGGCAAGTCCTTTTTAAGGAAAGAGTGTCATCATGGTGATTGTTGATAGACTAGCCAAGTACGCACACTTGGTCATCTTATATTTGAACATTTATGTGGGGTAAAAGGAGGTTTCCCCCTCGAAGAGGCTTATTATCTGAAATTATCTCTTTTTCAAGGCATTGAGTACTTATTCTGAGGTTTTTCTATGCTATATTGATATTTGGTTCTTAACAGAGAATTGGCAACATAGCTTACATGAAGTTTCCACAAGGAGGTGTGCAAGAATAGACTGCTCAGTAAGATGGGTTGGTACAAAGAAAAGAGAACCTCCCAGTTTTCATGGGGTAAATGACCTAGAGGAATTTTTGAAAAAATATGAAGAGGGAGTATTAGAAAATAAGAGGCTCTTAGCCCTAGATATCTCACTCAAGGAAACACCTGCAATATGGTAGGGTGCACACAAAGAAACCATTCAAGACTAGTATCAATGTAAACGATTACTGTGCATTAGATTTGGTGCAGAGCAGGGGAGCAATAAAATGCAGAAGTATGATGGAAAGGGAAAACCAATTGAACACTTAGAGAAGTGCAAGGCACAATGGAGGATGACACCACCAGAGGAATGGCCTCATCACTTTATCCATACATTGGAAGGAATTCCATGGAACTGGTATATAGACCAGGAGATGTGCATAGGCACTATAGAGTGGACAAGATTACATCAGAATTTTGTAGTAACCTTCTCATTTGAACATGAGAACCCCAACATGGATTCAACACTAAAGATGATATAGGGAATGATATTTACTGATGAACCATAAGTTGAAATCATGACATAATATCAACAACAACAAAAAACAAACAGTCAAAGAGCTACTCTCATGCTATCATGTGGAAGAGGAAGCACCAGATGAAGATTATTCGCACAACATTCAGAGTAAAAATATTCAAGGAGAAAGAGAGGTTGAAGGTCCATCTATGGAGTCAAAATCATTTTCTGCACCAATCAAAGTTAATAAATTCAACATTGGGATGAATGACAATCCTAAAATGGCAAGTATTGGAGACTATTTGGATGAACAAATAGTAGAAAGAATAACATAGTTACTACGGGAATACAATGACCTATTCCCAACGACCTTTAAAGAAATGAAATACATAGTAGAGGATCTAGGAGAGATGACTATCCCCCTCAAACCTGAGGCAAAACCTATCAGGAAAATACCTTACAAAATGAATCTAGTATATAAGAAGAAAGTGAAAGCAGAAATTGACAGAATGTTGGAAGCTGGTATCATACAGCCAATAGATGAATCTGAATGGATAAGTCCTATGGTATTCTAAGAAAAGAAACAATGGTGGATGAGGATTTTTGTAGATCTAAGGAAACTTAATGATCCTTTCTTACATGACCCTTTCCCTACCCCTTTTACAGATGAGGTCTTAGAGAATGTGGGAGGCCAGGAATAATATTAATTTACAGATGGATTCTAAGGTTACCATTAGATCAAAATCGCACCAGAAGACATATATAAGACTACTTTTGCTACAAAATGGGGATCCTAACAATATACAGTCATGCCATTTGGGTTGAAGAATGCACCAGCCATATTTTCAAGAGTAGCCATAGTTGTTTTTAAGGAATTCCTACATAAATTTTTAGAAGTATATCTAGATGACTAGATTGTATATAGTCTGTTAAAAGATTATGTAGAAGTGTTAAGACTCATGTTGGAGAGATGAAGACAATGTAAGGTATCATTAAATTTCAAGAAATGCATTTTTGGTACACTTTTTGGAATATTTTTGGGGCATATAGTGAGTAAACAAGGTTTACTAGTGGACCCTTCTAAGATTGAAGTCATTGTAAATTTACCACCACCAAAGTTAGTGCACTAGTTAAGAGCAACATTGGGACATACAGGCTATTACAGGAAATTTATAAAGGGGTATGTGCAGATTACTGCACCCATGGAAAAATTGTTAAATAAGGACACTAAATTTCAATGTAATGAGGATTGTCAACAAGGATTGGACACCTTAAAAGAAAAAATGGTCACAACACCTATCTTAGTATTCCTAGACTGGGAAAAGACATTTCATGTGCATGTAGATGCATCAACCATAGCACTTGGAGAAATTATGGAGCAGCTAGGAGCAGGGGACTTAGACCATCCTATAGCCTTTGCAAGAAGAAAAATGTCAGAATCAAAGCAGTGTTACAACATCATAGAAAGAGAAGAATTAGCCATGGTATATTCACTTTAGAAATTCAGGCACTATTTATTTGGTAAAAACTTTAAAATTTTCACAGACCATTATGCCCTCAAATATCCAATCAACAAGCTAGTGTTGGGGGGGAGGATCTGTAGATGGATATTGTTATTCCAAGAATTTGATTTCGAGGCGATATTCAAACTAGGGAAGCTGAATGCAAGACCTGATCACATGTCAAGGGTAACTAATGGAGAAGAACCTACCAACTTGGAAGAAATCTTCCATGATGCGTAGATATTTTTTATACAGGTAGCTAATGAATATTTCACTAATATTATTGAATACTTAAGTATAGGGGTTGCACCACAAGAGTTTAGCACTACATAGAAGAAAAATCTAGTATTCAGAGCTACAAACTATCAACTGATTGTAGGACATTTATACAAGATGGGCGCAGAAAACATTTTGAGGTGTGTATTAGAAAATGAAAGGTCCATAATTTTGGAAGAAGCTCATGAAGGTATAGCTGGAGGACACTATGCATGCAAAGCTACCATGTAGAAGGTATTGCACGCAGTATTTTGGTGGCCAACCGTCCATAAAGATGCCAAGGAATATTTCCAGAAATGTGATTTATGTCAGAGGGTTGGGAAACCCAACATAAAGGATGAGATGTATATGAGACCACAAGTGACTATGGAGGTATTTGAAAAAATGGCTATAGACTTTGTGGGACCTATTAATCCACCAAAACAAAGGTCAGGAGATAGAGATATCATTACTTCAACTGAATACTTAACAACATGGGAAAAAACAACACCAATCAAAGACTGTAGCGCAAAGACAACAACACACTTCTTGTTTGAGAAAGTGATCACCATATTTTGATGTCCCAGGATTCTGATGAGTGACCAAGGAACTCATTTTATCAATGATACCATCAGAGCTATGACTGGGGATTTTCAATTCTATCACCAAAAGAGTACACCATATCATCCTCGGGAAAATGGAACAGTAAAAGCTTTCAATAAGATCTTTGAAAATGATCTGACAAAGATCTACAATGTCAACATGGATGATCGGGACTTGAATATAACAACAATACTATGGGAATATAGGACCACATGTATTAAGTTGACAGGAAAGACACCATTCATATTGGTGTATGGGAAGGAAACAGTTGTACCATTAGAATTTCAGGTACCCAGTCTACGCGTAGCAACAATTACCAACATGAAAAAAAGAGGTGTAGTTCAGGAAAGGTTAAACCAACTAATGGAAATGGAAGAAGATAGGATTCTGGAAGGATTTCACCAAGAAGTACAGAAAGAAAGAAACAAAGCCTGGCATGAAAAACATATTAAAAAGAAGATTTCAAGGAAGGAGACCTAGTTTTTCTCTATGATAGTATTTTTTTTCAACATCCAGGTAAATTTCGAATGCATTGGATAGGGCCATATGAGGTAAATACTATCAGAGATGGGGGATTTGTACAACTAAAATACTTGGGAGGAACAAAATTGAAAGGAATGATCAATGGTAGTCAAATGAAACTGTACAGGGACAATCGACCTACTAACCCTTAAAAGTTACAGCGTAATGGGAAAAGGCATGTATATAGTGTATTATAGTAGAGATTAAGACAAAAAAATGAAAAAAAGGAATACAAAAATAGAAAAAGGAAGAAAAACAAAAAAAGACACAGAAGTTGACTACACCACAAGAAGGAGCGTAAAAAGTCACACACAACAATTACTATGACAATATAGGAAGACAACGCTCAGGAAAAATTACAATCGATGCAAATGCACACAAAAAGTGAAAAACCGATAGGATCAGGTCTATAAAAAGTGGAAAGAACGTGTTTATTCAACACTTAGTGATTTTTAGCATAGAGAGAAATACAAAGAGTTTGCCCTAGATATAATTTTATGAAGAAGCAAGAGAGTGTGTGAATTATAGAGACAATGACCCCACCAAACTTCGACGCTCCAAGCCAGTATGTAGGAGTTACTTAGTAGGGTCAGAGGTGTAAGGAAAGAATGAGACAACCCAAAAACATGGTCGAGCTCAAAGATGTCACCACCTTGGAAACAGAGTCAATCAACCTGACACAGGTTAAAGACGAAACATCAACAACACAATAAGGGGAAATAGGGTAGATCTCTGGGGCTTGAAACGACATTTCAAAACCTAACCTTGAGACGCCTGTGAATCCCAACGAAACAATGAGACCACAACAAATCCATGAAGGTGAGGAAGTGTTGGTTTAGGAAATAACCGACCAACTGGAGTCTGAAAGGGAAGAAGAGGACACATACCCCACATAGGCAGGCCCATCTACTGTGGGACAAAAAAGAAAGGTGCAGGACGCAATGGATATTACACTCCTCTATCTCCCAAACACACTAATTGTTGTGGATGATATGCTAGGAAAGATACCAAAGCTTAGGTACACAAACCATGATGTGTACGATGTGGCCAAATTCTGAGAGTTGGCTGAGGAGAATTATTTAATAAAAACAGGGGAAATTGGACCCCTGGGTAAACTAATAAAGGAGCCCACACAGTGGATAACTAGGTTGTATAACTCGGGAATTATGAGCCTATTGGATATACCGCATTTCGGGCATGGTAAGAATGTCAGGCTCTGTGTCAAACAACTAGTCGCTCACATACATGGAGGCATATTTTGGATGGAGAGGTTGGTTGTTGGGTGCGAGATGTTATTTTTGGAGGAAAAACCTAGAATTAGAAAGAGACGGTTGGAAGAAAAAGTAGCATGAAGGAGGAAAGCATGCAAGGTGAGCATGTAGGAAAACCTAACCATGTTAGAGTTAAGGTTTTTGTAAAAGAATGTAATAGTTCTTGAGCTAAGAATTAGTATATATAAGTACCTAGGAGGTCTAGGTAGGAGGTGCTAAGTTTTGTAATGTTCGATGAAGGAAAATACTGTACAATCTAATACCAATTTTGTAAGTTGTTGAATTTTAGGAGAGTCAAAAAACTAGATCTCGAGGGTTAGATCAGAGGCTGAGGATACTGGTGTGATCTAGTCAACCTCACAGGGATTGTGGAACTTGTTTTGTGATTGTATGATCAGAAGTTGTAGTACGCATAGCGCCATATATTACAAAACCATAATAAAAGATCTTAAGAGCTAGATCTTTGTGGGCATATCCCAGGAGGGGGTGAACCATGGTAACACCTGTGTAATGTTTTATGTGATGTGTTTATTGCATAAGTGATTTATGTAAGTAGTTAGTTGATGAATGAATAATTCTGTGAGATTCGTTAATTGTTAGATTTATTAGAATTCATATATCCATGTAATAGAGGAATGAATCTTAAGAATAATAGAAGGAACTACTAGATCAAGGCTTAAGAAGTTGAAATGAAATCCCAAATCCCCACTCTTTCCTTGACTGCAAGCATATGAGCATTGCAGTCACCCATAGAACTATATCAGGTGAGACTGTGCAATATGCTTTGCATGATGTGTTGCCTTCTGGTTTACCAGGAGGGCCAATAGTTTTAAAGGGATTTGTTGGAAGTTGTTCATATCTGAACCTGGGTCAACATAAGAAGTAGGAAGAGAGATCAATAACCAACAAATGGTTATGTTGCCGGATGGAACTGCGTGGGATTGAGTGAGTGAGATCCATGAAAGAATCACAAAGAGAATGAAGGTATAAAAATGAATGTTCAGAACATGGAATCCAACAAAGGTAGATATTGAAAGCTGGTTGAAAACAAAGGAGCTTGAGTTTTTGTAGAAGGATAACATAAAACCTAAAATAAAACCGCGCAAATATCTCAACAAGTATGTGTTTAGCGACTTACATGAGGTCTTTTTCTGTGATTTCCTGCATGTGTTGTAGGAGTGGATATTGAGGTTGAAATACAACCACCCTACAAATTGAATCAGACAGCTCGAGTAGAATCCTGTGGATATCGCACAGTTACAACAACTTATCAACAAATTCATGCATGCAGTAGATTTCTGGCTAGACAGTATTGTTGCAAGGTTTATCACAGAATTTGCAATAGATATTGTGAAGTCTTATAGTGCAGCAGAGAAAGAGTTCCTTAAGGTACCTAGAGGTAAGTATATTATATCGTTGTATACTTCCATCAAGATATTACTGTATAACAAAGGTGTAATGACTTTGGAATCATACAACTAAACTTCCTTGCATGCATGGGGAAAAGGGGGGAGCACTGACAAGAGCTGGAGAAATGGAGGAAGATATGGATAAAGGAAAGAAGGAGGAGGCCTTGAACCCAATCATGATAGAGGAAGACCGGATCAATTAGATCATGGCAACAGCTAAAAAAAAATGCATTGGAGTACCCTACCAATATAAGATGAATAATCAGAAAAGAACCATAGCAGATAGAGAGGGATTGACAATTGATGAAGAAGAGGTAGAGGATCTTTGGGATGTGGAGCAGATTGAGGAAATCCTGCCCGCAACATATGAAAGGAAGACAATAGGTAGAAGGGTAGAAACATAAGGAATAAATCCTATCCATGTTAGTGTCAGTGTGGAACCTGTTGTAACAGATATCAAAATTGACTGCACTGTTTGAGACTGGTTACGGATGCTACAACATTTACGTCCAAGCAAAATCAAAATGGAAGTGACTCGGTTGGCATGAAGTCACTAAAGGCTTTGGCGCTTCTTGGGGTAGGTGTGTCTGGCTTATTTGAATTTACAGGTCTATTATAGTGATGAAACTGCTACTATAGAAGTGAGTGCAATAAAGGGAAAATGTGAAGTTAGAAGACATCAACATTTATCTCTAGTACCGGGCAATGTTATTTTTGATCACATTTTCTTTTGCAGCTGCATCTACAATCCAAAAAAGGGCACACTTAAGCAGTTGCCTGCAAACGTCAAGCTAAGCTCCTCAAAAACCATAGTAAGCAAGAAGGGCAAGCGTCATATAGATGAAACTGCAAGTGCTAAGCGAAAGGGAAAGACCATTTCAGTAGAACAATCTGCAGAAGAGATGTTAGAAGCCTCTCATGATTGTCGTTTGTCAACACTAGATATTGTTGCTGGCTGTGGTGGTTTGTCAAAGGGGTTGCAAAAATCAGGTGCCTCTGGCTTCTCATTGTGAGTAAGCTTTACCAAGTGGGCCATCAAGTATGATCAAGCGGCTGCAGAAGCATTCAAGCTCAATCACCCAGAGGCTGAGGTTTTCTGCCAGAATTGCAACGTTATACTAAGGTCAATCATGGAAAAGGGAGGAGATATTGATGAATGCATCTCAACGTCAGAAGCGACTGAGCTATCCTTAGAACTTACTGATGAGCAAAAGACTAAGCTGCCCTTACAGGACAAGTAGATTTCATCAAAGGTGGACCACCTTGTCAGATTTAACCAAAGAACTTGGAGCAAAGTGCAATGTGAGATGATATTGGCATTCCTCTCATATGCTGATTATTTTTGGCCAAGATTCTTTTTATTGGAGAATGTCAGAAATTTTGTATCATTCAAGAAAGGTCAGACATTCTGTCTCATGCTGGCATCACTCTTGGAAATGGGGTAGCAGGAAACTATGGGGTTTCACAATCACGTAAAAGGGAATTTATTTGGGCAGCGTCGCCTGAGGAATTCCTTCCAGAATGGCCAGACCCTATGCATGTTTTTGCTGGTTCATAGCTAAAAATATCCTTGCATGGAGGTTTACAGTATGCTGTTGTGAGAGATGCTGCATTGGGTGCACCTTTTCGTCCTATAACAGTGAGAGATACAATTGGTGACTTGCCACCTGTTGGTAATGGTGCAGATCAGTTGAAAACAACATATGGGAATGATCCAGTCTCTTGGTTTCAAAAGTGAATTCGTGATGCGGAAGTTGCCCTTCATGACCATATATGCAAGGAAATGAATGAATTAAATTTCAAACGTGCCAACGAATCCCTAAGCGCCTAGGTGCTGATTGGCGAGATCTTCCAGAAGAAAAGGTTAAGTTGTCTACTGGGCAAATAGTTGATCTCATTCCTTGGTGCCTGCCAAACACTGCCGATCAGCATAATCAGTGGAAAGGTCTTTTTGGAAGACTAGACTGGGAAGGGAACTTCCCTACGTCTATTACAGATCCACAACCTATGGGCAAAGTAGGCATGTGCTTTCATCCTGAGCGAGACCGTATTGTTACTGTTCGAGAATGTGCACGCTCCCAAGGTTTTCCAGACACGTACAAGTTTTGCGGTGATATACAAAGCATGTATCGACAAATTGGAAATGCAGTGCCTCCACCATTGGCATTGGCTCTAGGAAGAAAACTAAAGGTACTGAAGAATACACTGAAAGGTGAGGGAGATGATCTAACTCACTGGACGCAGCCTCAAATTGAATACGAGTATCCCCGAGACACAGTCATCTGGAAATGGCTACCTGAAGTTGTTATCGGTGGTAATGGCGGATTTCTTATTGCAGATTGTGCGAATCAGGGATCTGACCTATTTGTTGTCGCGCTGGCTCATATGGGCGTTATGGGCCTGTTGCATTTCTAGCCATGCATGGAATACTAATTACGGTGCTTGCAGATGATGCAGAGAGATTCTCCTGATAGGACTAACAACGGCAAGGAGCGTTTTTCTAAAGCTGCGAGGCGCAAAATGGCAAACAGACAGTTTGGCAGGGAGGTTGTCCAAGAATAGTTTTCTGACAGGAGAAATCATTATCAATGGTAGAAGGCGGACGCTCTCATATGGAACTGTCGCTTATGTTACTCAAGAAGATACCCTCATCGGCACTCTAACGGTTCGAGAATCAATCCACTATGCTGCCCATGTCAGGCTTCCAGACAAAACGCCCCGAGAGGAAAAGATGGCTATTGTTGAGAGCACCATTATGGAAACGGGTCTGCAGGACTGTGCGGACACGCCGATCGGAAATTGGCATCGACGGGGATTGAGTGGTGGAGAGAAGAGGCGTGTTAGCATTGCTCTGGAGATTCTCATGCGCCCTCGTTTGCTCTTTCTCGATGAGCCAACCAGTGGCCTTGATAATGCTTCAGCGTTCTTCGTGACACAAACTCTTAGAAACCTAGCCCGTGATGGAAGGACTGTGATTTCTTCCATTCACCAGCCCAGCGGCGAAGTGTTTACTTTGTTTGAGTACCTGTGTCTCTTGTCTGGAGGGCAGACTGTCTACTTTGGTGAAACAAAATCTGCCCACGAGTTCTTTGAACAAGCCAGAAGAATTTTGATGGACCAGTTTAATTCCTCCGAGTATGCTATGGTGACAGCTGCGAGGGTTCATGAAATATCACAAATTAAAGGAACGGTGCTAGAATCGAACGGAAGTCAAGCTAGTTTCTTGATGCAGTGTTACACATTGACAAAACGATCTTTCATTAATATGACTAGAAAGAGGTTCTTGCGCGTCCTATGTTTCTGGATTCTTGACATTCATGTCCATTGGAGGATTTCTTTCTTTTGTGAAGGATATGAAGGTGTTCCAATGCAAAAGATTAAATGGACACTACGGAGTGATTGCTTTTGTCATTGCCAACACGCTGTCTTCAATGCCATATCTGGCACTGGTTGCAACAATATCCGGGACAATCACCTACTACATGGTGAAATTGCATCTTGTATTTACTCACTATTTATATTTCGTGCTGAAACTCTTCTCTTGCATGGCCATCGTCGAGAGCTTGATGATGACAGTGGCCACCTTGGTGCCCAATTTCTTGATGGGAATCATCACAGGAGCAGGAATCCTGGGAATATTTATGCTGGTCTTTATGATAAGTTTGTTGAAATTTAAAAGCGGGTGGGTGCCTTTGCAATAGCATTGGAGACAATAAACAACTGCCTTCCAGAAGCCATTGGTTCACTGGCCCGAGGTCGGGCTGATGGAGATAGCAGGACTGCTGGTTTGATTTATTCAGGCAATGATATCTTAGAAGCATACAAATTTGTTGGAGTAACAAGTGCACAAGAAAGGTTTTAGAAATACTAATTGACATTCGCTTTTTATTTCTTCAGTATGGTATTGTGTACCGGTTTCCTATTGCAAATAAAAGCACAAGTATTTTAGTGTACCTTGTTTCATGGATTTATGTGGTTGTGGCGCTCGCAATTTGTCTGATCATAACACATGCTCAAGATAAGTATGCTGCAAAGCGACATACCTGCTACCGTAGCTTTCAAGCCTTGGCCATTGGCTTCATCCGATTGGTAATCATAAGTTCTGCTGGCATTCACTAACCTCGAATTTATGGATCTGGTCACAAGTATTCTGGCATAGATGCCAACAGGCTGGGGTTTGATATCAATTGCTCAAGTTCTGAGACCTTTATTACAGCCTACCATGGTTTGGGAGATAGTGGTTGTAGTTGCTCGGTTGTATGAGATGATATTTAGCATTATTGTCATGATTCCTGTGGCTTTTCTTTCATGGTTGCCAGGATTTCAAACATTGTTGACTCGCATTACAGATTGTCCCGTTGATTACCAGAGCAGCTGTTGGACGGCGTAGCACATTTCAATCAACGAGTTTTTTGCCAGCACACACAAATGTCTGTAACGGTAAACGCATATGTTAGTCGCAGAGTGCCAGGAAGACAAATCGCTTCAGATTCCTGGAAGACAAAGAGTTTTATTTTTCTTTTTTTTTAAAAGACTGATGTATGTAACATTCAAAAAGAGAACAGCCCGGGAGCCTTTTCACAGGCTGGGTTTGTAATGCATTTTTTATCAAATATAGAACAGAGTTTTCAAGAGATTCTATACTTTGTCACTGTCTAATTTTGTCTTCTTCATGTATTATTGTTTCTGAAGTTTTCATCACTGTTTTTTTGCCTTATGTTCATTATTTCAGCTTGTATGGTTACAATTCAGTACAACCTCTGCTGTAGCTATTTGAAGCATCCCTTAATACACAGTTTTTCCTCTGTTTTTCCGTGAATAAAATAAGACCTGCGCTTTAATCATTTTGCCTCATTTACAAGTTTTATTTGTGCGCAACCTTTCCTCTGTCTTTCTATAAGTGAGACAAGACCTGCGTTCAGATATTTGAAGTTCCAGTGTTATTTCTTCTATTGAAAGGAAGACCAGATGCTTGGCTTTTTCTTTCAGTTTTGTTCATCCCTATCTGCTACCCATCCTCATGATTTTTTAAAATGAATTAGACAAACGAGGTCATGCCTTTTGTTTATGATCTATAAATGAGTGGAATGACTATTTTAGACCTGGTTCTAGAAGCTTCCTATGACCGATCAATCAATAATATTTATTTCCTTTAAAAATGTGCTAAGGCTTGGCTCTTTCATAGCCTAGAGTCAACTCTTGCGACAACAGAACCCATAAACCCATGTGCGACTAATACACCAGAAAGAACACCATTGTTGATCCAAAATCGAATCTAGGAGGCTTCCAGGTCTAGAAAAGCCTCAAAAATCAAAGTTCTTGGAATCAGACGAAACCAATTCCATTGCTTCTGGCTCGTCGCGCTGATTCCAGCAATATATTTACTTTCTCAAATGCACATTGTATGCGAGCGTTATCGCACTCTGACTGTTTTCCCAAACAACTAAAAAGTCAACAGTCAAACTAGAAAAAGTCAATGTTGACATCAGCATGCTGACAACAACATATTGACATGTGGCAACACAACAGAGGGGTGACTGGAAAGTGACAGGGACTAGTAGCATGTTGACATGTGGCATTGTGGAGGACGAATGAAAGGGTGCCACGTGGCCTAGACATGGGCTGCCACGTGGCACCCTATCACTAGTTGAGTGGGAAAAATTGTATTGGAGCTCATGGGGTTCGACCCCATGACCTATTGGCTGACCAAAGCTTTGAGATATGACCAAATGCCAACGCGCCCACACCATTTGTTGTAATTTAAAACCCACTTTATTGTTAATAAAGTGTATGCATTAAGTGTTGGGCGGAAAGGGGCTGGGGCTAAGCCCCAACCCATGGTTTAATTATTGTTACATATAACCACAAGGGGTTGGAACCTTTGGGTAAGCGCACCCTAAGGGCACGGTCCTATACATAAATGCATGTGACCTCAATCTGGAGCGCGCGCCCAGCCCTAGGGAATAATTTTGATATTTTGCTACACGGGTGGGTTTTTAATCATATGTATTGGATTTTTATTGATTTTCAGGCATGTTAATGGAGATTTTGGCCCTTTTTGGGAGATATTGAGCGCTTTGTGAGCCCAGATTTTGGGAGGAAGCTAGGGAAAGATAACCAAATTCAGATCTATAAAAACAAGGCCTATTTGAGGCCATGGGGGACAGTCAGAGCAGATTTATGCTGAAGGGAAGCAAAGCCAAAGCCATTTTTATGCAGGGAAGTTGTTAAGGAGAAGACGCTTGCGAGCCATTTCTGGGAGCTCCGGTCATCCATTTTGCGTGTCGTTTATTCTGGTGGGTTCTAGAGATCTAGAAGAACATGGCTAGATCAGTCTTGTAGCCTTATGGCACTGTTGCAATGTTCTTATTGAGCTTTGAACAGAAATAAAGAAGCCTCCCCCACTGAGACAAAGACCCGGAGACGTAGGCAATTTTGTGTCAAACACCGTTATCACTTCTCTTGTTATGGTTTGATGTTCTTATTGTTTATGTTCAGTTCTGTATATGAGTTTATGGTTGTGATATAATTCTCTTATATTCATCCTCTTTCATTAAGCTTCTCAAATGGTTAATAAACACATGCAATTAATAACTCAACCATAGCCATTAAAAGATCTTTTCAGATCAAGTGGTATCAGAGCTAGTTGACGTTTGGATTTGAGTTTTGCATGTTAACTAGGGAAAAGCTACAACATGGTGAAGGTGAGCTTGTTGCAGAGAATCCATTAATTGGAATGAGAAAGAGAGCTTCTCACAGCGAGAAGATGGCATCAGAAGAAGGGCTTTCTAGGGATGAGAAAGAGTTTTGGAAAAATTTCCTTGCTATGTCAGAGATGATGAAAGTTTTGTATGAGGATTACTTGGAACGAAAAAGACCAAATCTGGGTGAATCTTCAAAGGGAAAAAGTGAAGAGTAAGAGGATCCTCCTCAGATTCCTCCTTCACCTCCATCATCACCTCCTTCTTCTCCTTCTTGTTCAAGTTCAAGTTCTAAATCTAATGCAAAGAAACATGTTCATAAGCATAAGAATGAAATTCCATTGTTAAAACTTGATGTTAAATTTGAGTTACCCATATATAATGGTGAAGTTAATGCAGAGAGACTTGACAATTGGGTCAAGAAGATGGAGGTTTATTGTAGTGTGTAATAGATCAAGGATGAGGCCAGACAAATCAAGTTGGCATCTTTGAGACTTGTAGGCACAACTCTCATCTGGTGGCAAAGCAAGTTGCAAAATGGAATGCAACAAGTGGGTAATGTATTTCCATCATGGAAAAGCTTCATTTTTGCACTTAGGAAACAATTCTATCCTTTGTGTTTTAAAGAAAAATCATTAATTGAATGGAAATCTTTAAAACTAAGAAAAGGACAAACAGTGCAAGAGTATACTGATGGATTTCAAAAAATGGCATTGATGTTAGATATCCCTTTACATACACAGGAAACCCTTATGAAGTATATAGGAGGTTTACCTTCACATATTAGAAACATTGTATTCATGTTTGGACCCACTAAACTTGATGAGGTTTATGTTCAAGCTACGTATATTGAAGCAGGAAAAGTATGTGTGTCAAGGGAATCATCATCTTAAAGGAAAGAGGACAAGAGGAAATGGCATGGCAAGAATTCAAATGCAGTGGTGATGAAGGAAGGGAATCCCTGTTGCAAGAATTGCAAGAAAGAGCGACATGATGAGGACAGATGTTGGCAGTTGCATCTCGAGAAGAGGCCAAAGTGGTTCAAGGAAAAGAAGGGAAGGCAAACAGTGGTAGCGACAACAAGACCCACAGACTTGGGATTGGATTCATGTGACTAATATAAGGTCTCATTGGTTGGTATGACAGGTAAAATTAGTGAAGGCATTGACTGTAGAAGTAACTTGTTTCATATAAGGACCATCATGTGACACACTAATATAGACACATTAATCGACAATGGATCTCAAGATAATCTAATCTCAGAAGAATTGGTTAAGCAATTGGGGTTAAAAACACAAACTCACCATAATCCTTACACACTTAAATGGATAAGAAATCATCATCAAATGCACATAACAAAGAAATGCACAATCAAATTTGCAATTTCATCTAAGTATGTGGATGAGGTAACATGTGATGTAGTGTCGTTAAGTGAATGTGGAATGGTCTTAGGTAGTCCATACTTATATGATCGTAAGGAAATCTTCTACAGGACAAAGAATCAATATCAATTAACCAAAGCAGGTCAAGATTATGTGGTTCATGCTCATCATGTTAAGGAAAATAAAGCACTTCAAACAATGGAACAATTAAAGAAGGAAGTTCAAGCAAGCAACAAACCAATAATTTTTTCAAATGAAGTAATCGATATTAAGCAAGAACAGGAAATGATTGTTGAATGGAAAATCAATCATAAGTTGCTTCAAAATAAGCTCATGTTGTGTAAATATTACAAGTATATCATCTCATTTGCAATTGTCTTTTTGATGCTATCATTAGTAATGTTGTCTACATGGATGATAGTGGCTTCAGTAAGATGTAACAGGGTTCAAATGGCTAACAATATGTTGTCAGTTGTCATGATTGTGTTACAGTTGATCTTGATGAGATAGGTGCACAGGACNTGTAGTGTCGTTAAGTGAATGTGGAATGGTCTTAGGTAGTCCATACTTATATGATCGTAAGGAAATCTTCTACAGGACAAAGAATCAATATCAATTAACCAAAGCAGGTCAAGATTATGTGGTTCATGCTCATCATGTTAAGGAAAATAAAGCACTTCAAACAATGGAACAATTAAAGAAGGAAGTTCAAGCAAGCAACAAACCAATAATTTTTTCAAATGAAGTAATCGATATTAAGCAAGAACAGGAAATGATTGTTGAATGGAAAATCAATCATAAGTTGCTTCAAAATAAGCTCATGTTGTGTAAATATTACAAGTATATCATCTCATTTGCAATTGTCTTTTTGATGCTATCATTAGTAATGTTGTCTACATGGATGATAGTGGCTTCAGTAAGATGTAACAGGGTTCAAATGGCTAACAATATGTTGTCAGTTGTCATGATTGTGTTACAGTTGATCTTGATGAGATAGGTGCACAGGACGGAGTTCAGAGATAGAGGACAAGCTAGGTGGCCTATCCCGAGCTTGTTGACTGGTCAATAACCTTTTGGGGACCAAAAGGTCCTTTAGTGGGGAGGTGTGATCCAGAATCAGATCTAGGAGGCTTCCAGGTCTAGAAAAGGCTAAAAAATCAAAGTTCTTGAAATCAGACGAAATTGATTCCATTGTGTCTGGCTCGTTGTGTTGATTCAGACAGTATATTTACTTTCTCAAACGAACGTTGTATGCGAGAGTTATCGCACTATGACCATTTTCCCAAACAACTAAAAAGTCAACAGTCAAACTGGCAAAATTCAATGCTAACGTCAGCATGACATCACCATGATGACATCAACATATTGACATGTGGCAGCACAACAGAGGGGTGACTGGACAGTGACAAGGACCAGTAGCATGTTGACATGTGGCATTGTAGAGGACCAATGAAAGGGTGCCACGTGACCCAGACATGGGTTGCCATGTGGCACCCCATCACTATTTGAGTGGGCAAAATTTTATTGGAGCTCATGGGGTTCGACCCCATGACCTATTGGCTGACCAAATATTTGAGAAATGACCAAATTCCAATGTGCCCACACCATTTGTTGTAATTTAAAACCCACTTTATTGTTAATAAAGTGTATGCATTAAGTGTTGGGTAGAAAGGGGTTGGGGCTAAGCCCCAGCCCACAATTTAATTGTTGTTACATATAACCACAGGGGCACGGGCACCATGTATGTAACCACCAGTGCTCATTGTTAGCACCTTCCACCAAATGTTTCGGGGGCTGGAACCTTGGGGTAGGTACACCCTAAGGGCGTAGTCCTATACATAGATGCATGTGACCTCAATATGGAGTGCGCGCCCAAACCTAGGGGATAATTTTGATATTTTGTTACACAGGTGGGTTTTTAACCATATGTATTGGATTTTTATTGATTTTCAGGCCTATTAATGGAGATTTTGGTCATTTTTGGGAGATATTGAGCTCTTTTTTAGCCCATATTTTGGGAGGAAGTTGGGGAAGGATAACTTCAGATCTATAAAAAATAGGCCTGTTTGAGGCCATGGGGGATAGGAAGAGAAGATTTATGCTGAAGGGAAGCCAAGCCAAAGCCATTTTTATGTAGGGAAGTTGTTGAGGAGCAGATGCTTGCAGGCCATTTCTGGGAGCTCCGATCATCCGTTTTGTGTGTCGTTTCTTCTGCTAGGTTCTATAGATCTGGAAGAACATGACCAGATCAATCTTGTAGCCTTATGTCACTTCTGCAATGTACGCATTGAGATTTGAACAAAAATAAAGAAGCCTCCCCCACTGAGACAAAGGAACAGAGACGTAGGCAATTTTGTGTTGAACTCTGTTATCACTTCTCTTGTTATGGTTTGATGTTATTTTTTCTTATGTTCAGTTATGTATATGAGTTTATGGCTGTGATATAATTCTCTTATCTTCATCCTCTTTCATTAAGCTTCTCGAATGGTTAATAAACACATGCAATTAATAACTCAACCATAGTCATTAAAATATCTTTTTGGATCAATTGTTTAGACAACCGAATTTTAGTGGAAGAAAGACAATAGGAAATGCACCCAATCAAGGAGCATTGAGTGGAGGATCCAGTTCAGGAAGTAGTATTCAAGTATATACACTGCGTGTAGGTCGTAGTTCATCACTGGTCAAAATGGCAGGATAAGTTCCCACCATCAGGTTACCCTAATTCAAGCGAGAGGCATCAAAGGATCTTGAAAAGAACTTGTTTATCTGCAAGAATATCTGGGAAGCAAAGAAAAACACAAATGAGGATACAAAAATTGTGCAGTTATCTATCACGCTAAGAGACCGCGCACTAGATTGGTACATGAGCTTAGATATAAACAGTCCACCAAGAACAACAAGGATGATTGTAGATGTCAAGAAGATACTGATAAATGAATTTCATAAGCCTATTTCAGAAGATTGGTACATGAATGAGATGATTGAGATTCGACAAAAAACAAGAGAGTCTGTTTGGGAGATTGATCAGAGGTTCAAACGATTGAAGGGTAAATTGAAGTATGTCATGACTAATATGAAACATAGATATCTCTTTGTGAACTCACTATTACCACATCTGAAATACCCTTTGAGGCAACATAAGTTTCAAACTCGGGAAGATTCTTTACAGGTATTCCTACAACTAGAAGAGAAATAATATTAGAAGATAGATCTAACAATAGAGGAGTTGAAGGAGGATCCGACGAACCTCACATTTCAACTAAACCATAATAAGAGAAAAGAGAAAAGAGAAGTTATTTGGTGTACCACATGTAGGATGGAAAGCCACCATAAGAGTGAGTGCCCAACTTTCGCACAGTACATGGAAACAGGACTACCAAACCATTTTCCAATAGGAGGACCATGGTGCAAGATATGCAAAACACATGGACATGATCCATATCATTGTCCAATGATGCAGAAGTATCATACAATACCCAAGAGTTCATATTGCAACTTTTGCAAATCAGTGGGTCATGATGACAAAGATTGTAGGATAATGGACTTGATGCAAGAAAGAACGTCAGACACCTATAGGGTGTAGGAGGAAATGATGACAGGGAAAGTTGCACCTCAGTTTAACCAGGTACCACCTCCATACAACACTGCACAACAACAATATAGCATTGTGCAACCTCGGTATAATAATTCCCAACCATAGTATAACCCCACGTAGTATAATCAGGTGCCTCAGTACAATGCAACACGAGCAGATTGAGGTGGATACCGAGGTAGAGGAGGATTTGGAAGAGGCATAGGTATAGCAGTGTGCCACAACTTCCAAAAACCAAGACACTATGCAAGGCAATGTCCAATTCCACCTGCAACATGTATGTATTGTCACGCAGTAGACCATGATACAGAGGACTATCCAACATCATTAGGGAAAATTCAAGAAAAGAGAAATTAGAAAAATCAGAATGTTCAGTGGATTTCTACAGAGGCGAGGGATGATGGAAGAAATATCAACATAGTTAATTATAGAGGAGCTAAGATAGGAGTTGACGTAGTATGACAAGATCCATCACAACACCAATGGGTGAAGCATAATATTGAACCATAGAAACAATTTGATGCAGGGAAAGAAAATAAATATTCAAGGAGGAAAGACAGGAGTTCCTCAAGAAAGATGTTTCATATACATAAACCTCGCAACACACCCAGAACATACCAATGTACGAAATGCCCTCCTTAATGGACCACACCAATGAAACATAAGTTGTAGCATAAGTAAGTACCATAAGGAATTTTCTGCAATCCAATGTTAAGCTACTGAATGACCAATCATCTATTAAAATTTTGCAAAATATGTCAAAAAAATGTAACACAGAGGTAGAGGGGAAGTTATAATAGAAAATAGTCAATCACCTCCATACAAGAAGGAGGACAAGCAGGGAATTCATACTGAATTCTAACATTGGATATTTCAATATGGGGGACATCATACTAGATTTAGGCTCTGAGGTAAATGTGTTACCCAAGAAGAAATTGCAATGTATGGGAGAGCCCACATTAGGATATTCACTTATCCAGCTGAATTTATCAAACCAACACAAAGTTCTACCAATTGGAAGGCATAAAGGTGTGACAGTAGATCTGGATGGAGTGTGCACTAAGGAAGACTTTGAAGTAATAGCAATAGTGGATGGCACAACACCTTATCTAGCATTGCTTGGGATGGATTAGGAATTTGATAACCAAACCATAATCAACTTGAAGACAAGGAACATGACATTAGAATCATAAGAATATTGATTCATTGTGCCATTATATCCATCAGAAGGAGAAAGGTTTGTAGAACCCACTTGCTTAGACCTAGAGGAAATCAACCAGTTATATAGAACCACTACGTGTGAAGAAGATTATGTCAACCCAACTTCACATGGAGTACTCAGCTAGAGGAGCATCACATCATGTACTTCTGACTTGGATATAGGCTTGGATAATTGACAACAAATATTACATGAAGTCTTTACACAAAGGTGCGCAAGAATAGACCATGCAGTGAGATGGGTAGGTACAGAGATAAGAGAACCTCCCATTTTTCATGGGGTGAATGACTTATAAGAATTCCTAACAAGAAATGAAGATGAAGTGTTAGAGAATAAAAGGCTCTTAGCCCTAGACATTGCACTTAAGGAAACACCTGCAATATGGTGGCGTGCACACAAAGAAATAGTTAAGGGTTGGTACCAATGTAAGTGATTATCGCACATTAGATTCAACACAAATAAGGGGAGCAATAAGATGTAGAGGTATTATGGACATGGGACACCAGCAAAAAATTTGGAGAGATGCAAAACACTATGGAGAATGACACCACCAGAGGAATGGCCTCATCACTTCATCCACACATTGGAAGGAATTCTAGAAAACCGATATGTAGACCAGGAACTGCACAGAGGCACTGCAGAATGGACAACATTAAAAAAAACAATTATAGTCACTTTCTCATTTGAACATGAGAACCCAAAAATTGATTCAACACTCAAAAAAATCAGAGGGGTGATATTTATTGATGAACCAGAGGTTGAACTTATGACAGAGTATCAACAACAGAACAAACAGATAATTAAGGAACTATTGTCATGCTATCATGTGGAAGAAGAAGCACTAGATGAAGATGACACATGCAACATTCATATTATAGAAGTTGAAGGTGAAAGAGACGTGGAAGGTCCATGTCTGGAATCAAAATTGTTTGTTGCATCGATCAAGGTGAAGAAAGTCAACATTGGGACAACTGAGAATCCCAAAATGGCTAGCATTGGAGACTATTGGGATGAACAAATAGTAGAATGCATAATAGAGTTACTACGCGAGTACAGTGACCTATTGCCAACAACGTTTGCAGAGATGAAAGGCATAGCTGGAGAGATAGGAGATATGAAGATACCTCTCAAACCTAAGGCTAGATCTATCAGACAAAGACCTTATAGATTGAATCCAATATATAAGAAGAAAGTGGAAGCAGAAATTGATAGAATGCTAGAAGCTAGAATTATAGAACTAGTAGAAGAATCAGAATGGATAATCCCTATGGTAGTGCAAGAAAATAAACAAGGGGGGGTAAGGATTTGTGTAGACCTAAGGAAACTGAATGATGATTTCCTACATGACCCTTTTCCCACCCCCTTCATAGATGAGTTATTAGAGAATGTGGGAGGCCAAGAAGCCTACTCATTTACAGATGGATTCTCATGTTACCATTAGATCAATATAGCCCCAAAATATAGGTACAAGGCCACCTTTGCTACAGAATGGGGATCCTACTAGTACACAGTCATGCCTTTTGGACCGAAGAATGCACTAGCTATATTTTCAAGGGTAGTAATATTCTTTTAAGGAGTTCATACATCAGTTTTTAGAAGTGTATTTGGATTATTAGACCATATATAGTACGCTAAAATACCATGTGGAAGTGTTAAGGATGATGTTGGAAAGATGCAAGCAGTGTCATATATCATTGAATATCAAGAAGTGCATTTTTGGGACACCTTTTGGAATATTGTTGGGACATATAGTCTGTAAACAAGGGTTATTGGTGGATCCTTCTAAGACTCCAGTCATTGTTAATTTACCACCACCAAAATCAGTGCGCCAGTTGAGAGAAACATTGGGACATACAGGATACTACAAGAAATTTATAAAAGGGTATGCACAGATCACTGCGCCAATGGAGAAACTTCTAAAGAAGGATACTAAATTCCAGTGGAATGAGGATTGTCAACAAGGTTTGGACACCCTAAAGAAAAGGATGGTAAGAACACATATTCTAGTATTCCCAGATTGGGAAAAGACATTCCATGTGCATGTAGATGCATCAACTATAGCACCTGGATCCATTTTGGTGCAGCGAGGAGCAAAGGATTTGGATCACCCTATAGCATTTGTAAGAAGAAAATTGTCTGAATTAGAGAAGAACTACAATACTACAGAAAGAGAAGGCCTAGCTATGGTCTATGCACTTCAAAAGTTCATACATTACTTACTTGAAAAACACTTTAATATGTCCAGATCATACCAGTAGTATTATGGGCATACATGTAACACACCCACAATTTGGGAAGTCAAGGAACCAGTCCGACCTTTGGGTCAAGGATCTCTAATTTTGAAGCCAACGAATCTTTGAGACCCTGATAGTCTCGCTCTGTAATTAAATGCAAACCCTTTCGACTTCCAGGTGTAGGTCTAATGGTACCCTCGACCTTCCCTTCGCTCTTGGGAAATCTCTAAGTTTGGGCGCTAGCCCCTTTTCTGATAAGCCCCTCCTTGAGGTGACCTTGGGTGATAACCTCACACAAACACACAATTGTGGGCATGACCAAAGGAGGTCTTAAACCAAACTAACTTTTGGCCCGCAATTCTCCTCGAGCCTCCACATGTCCTCTATTCAAAATTGTGCTTTGGATTGCATCCCGCCCTAAACTTTTTAAAGTTAGTGAATCTTTGATCCTTGCAATTCTATGAGATCGTCGATCTCACAATCTTGACGGTGCCTTTGAATTGATGGCTAAGATCTATCCCTTTCAAAGTTGCGGATCAAATATGACATCTTGCAAATCAACGGATGTGATTTGTTTCGGATTTCCAGACTTCAGAATTCTCAAGTCTCAAACTTTCCTTTCTTTCATACATCAATCTACCAAAGTCGACGATTTGTGGAGACCTATCCTTCTCAATCAACGTCTCTACCTCTACCTCGGGGGTTTGACATTTCAACTAGATCAATGGTCCTGCAGCCCCTTTGTTCGATCAATTCTTGAGATTTCCTTCGAGTCTCTGGACTTCTAAGATCTCAAATATCAAACTTCACTTCCCCTTGAAGTAAGCAGATTCTTGCCGCGTGTCCACTTGAATCGGATGGTTGAGGCTTGCTTCAGGTCTTTACCCGAAATCTATAGATTTATGCCACCTATCCTCTTGATCTGATGGATATGAATTACTTTGGTACTTTACCCAGAATCCATCAATCTACGCCACGTCTCTTCTGGATCAGACAGTCCAGATTCACCTCAGACGATCTGACGCTTGAGATTTACTTTAGACGATCTGACAACTGAGATCTACTTTGGATGATCGAACGGTTGAGATTTACTTCAGCTCTCCAGATATCTAGACTTTGGGAGTCTCAAATCTCAACAGAAAACTCTCGAACAGATTCCTCTGGAGTCCACAATCCATCACCACGCATCCCTCTGGATCTGGCATTCCAGATTCACTTCGGGTCTTCGAGGTTCGAGAATCTCAGTTCTCAACTGAAACTCTAATGAAATTTACCTGAAGCTTGTGATCTATTGCCACATGTCTCTCTAGATCTAATGGATAAGATTCCTCCAGCTCTTCGACTCTTTGACACTTCGGTTCTTTGGCTCTTCGGGATTCGGGAGTTTCAACTCTTGTGCACCCATTTCTCCAAAGTGATCTTTACCTGAAATACACGATATCCTGACAGGTATCCCCCTGGTGATCAACGACCAGGATTTACTTTTGATGTTTTTCCTCCTCCTTGTCCACAAACCTCCGAAGTTGTTGATATTACGCCACATATCAACCATGACGTTGGACGATTCTAATTGACGTCATAACTTCAAGACTTCGCAAGTCCACTCTCTTGTGCACTTTCAAAGGGTTAGGCCTCGTGCACTTTCCTTGGGATCCAACGAATGTTTCTCCTCGTGCTCAGATCTGACAGCCCATATCTGATCTCCTCTTGTGCACTCTTCTAATTGTTTGGACATGGATCCCAGCAGTCCAGATCTTTCACATTGCTCAATCCAATGATCATTATTTCTCCTCCTCTTGAGCTTTCTCTTTCTTCCTTGAATTAGAATATTTCAAATGTTTCAAAGGTCTCAACCTTCGATTTACTTCTTGCAAGCCCTGATGTATGGGTCTCAACTTTCGCTTCCCTCCTAAGCTTACGAACTTGAAACAAGTTCGCCTCTTGGACCTCATCTGCGCTTTGGAAAAGCACTAGTCTCTTCTGAGCTTGGTCCTTAGGATTTCTAATTCCCATGTACTCCTTGTGTTAATATTCTCACATCGAATCAACGATCCACGACCTTCCTCGATCCAACAATCGAGATCACATCAAAACATTGGGTTTCAGAAGTTTAATCACACCAATGCATGATTCTCCCATCGCGCAAACTCCACACTCACAGATTCGACGGTCAAGGTGGGTCTTAATGGATCCTTGGATCGTTTTTCCTGATCACGTCGTGACTTTGGGTTTTGGAGTTTTATTCGCACCAATGCGTGATTCTCCTATTGCGCGAACTCCGAACTCATAGATCCGACGGTCAAGGTGGGTCCCGATAGATCCTTGGATCCTCCCAAAAGGTCTTGTCCATTTGTATTCCAAACGAAAGGATATTCCCTTGGATCCTTCCTGAGATTCATTAGTTATTAATGATTTAAGAGTGTTGCACTGTTTCTCCTAAACTTAACACTTAGAAGGGTCTTCTACACAAATCTTGCGCTCCTTCATCAAGTCTAGAACTTAAGTGGTTCTCAGTCTCTACTTTCCTCATAGAGAGCCTATGCATATTTTCACTACCTATCCTGAGCTTAAAAACCTCCATCCTTCAAGGGAGTCAGAATGACTAGGAGGGTCAACATGCATACATGAAACTATTCCCACGGTCGACGAACTCATAGTTTGTGGCTCTAGCTTAAGCCACCACAGGATGTAATAATTTATGAGTATAAAAACACATTCAATTCATACAATTTCCTACTTGAATAATTACACAATCAAGAAGACACAAAAAGGGTACAGTATAAATCATTAAGCAAGCATATCCATCCCTGCAGCATTCATAGGATATCCAACTTTAATTCACAGTACCACTTAAATACACAATATATACTATTACTTATCTATTACAGGTGGTAGCCAACTAACTGACTATGAGTGTTCATCCTTCCACCCAACCATAGGCTCAGAGGAATTCATTCTTGGCACTCTGGCCAGCCCCATGCCAATCCATGATATCACGAAGTAACTCTCGCAATTCTCAAGGATTCTTTCTCTATTTCAGCTTTCGCTCGGGTTTTGTTCTCTACAAAATTTTAGATAATTATTTCTCTGTTATGGCCCTAGGCGAGGTTTATCATATGTTCACTCAAAATCAAACTCCCAACCTTTTGTTCCTCATCTGTTGGAGAGCTCCTGCATTCTCCTTACCAATTTTCTTATATCTTTTCTCCAGTATGGTTCTCGACCCATCTTGTTCCTTCTGTCAGAAGGGAACTAGGGTCATCTTGGTTTGTCATACCCAGTGGTACTTCAGGCTGACATTCAGCATTCAGACCATGCTTCCATTCATGGGAGTGGTTGATAATTCAACCACTAGTCCTTTCTTCATTAACTAGTTTCTCTCCTTGGGATCTGAAGGAGATTTATTACCCCCATCAAGGGAAATTCTAGGTTATTTGATATAATGATCCCTCTCTTATAGTTTTCACATTGTTTTCGCTAGTGATATCATGGCTAGTACTTTCAAGGGTTCACTCCCACAATCATTTATTGGAAAATAAAACAATAATACATTTACACTATCCAAATGCCTTAACATGGTAATCCTATTTTATGATTAATTACAAGTTGGGGGAAACAGGGATGTTATAATACCCTCCCCCTTATAGGAACACCATCCTTGGTGTTCTTCCTCAAAACACCTGTCAAGCCTTTCCCATTCAGCTATTTCAGAAATCTTGATCTTTCTTTCTTGGTCAGGTCCTATTTCAGACCCTTAATCTTTGTCACATGCTTTCAATAATTCTTGGAAAACAAGCATATTAATCATAGTCTCATGTGAAAACATTATATAAAAATTTCTAGGAAATGTTTTTCTAATCTTAGCACAATAATTATCTGCGCGGTTTGTGGATTTGTATCCACATGGTTGTTTGTTATCCAGGCTCATTGTTTTTCCTTGACATGCCCATTGGGTGCATGATCCCCATCAATATTTTACAAGAACTATCAAGGTTTCATATTCCTTGCAGTCACTCACCCTCCAGGCCTAGGCTTAGCCATCCCCTTCTCTGCTATACAGTCCCTTGGGTGATCCATCTTGCCTTGCCAAGGTTTTCTTGCACAAGAAGAAATACCCATCCTATGCATGATCCAAATCGATAGTTTACAATAACTATTAAGGTCTCCTCTTCCTTGCGGTCACTCACCCTCTAGGCCCAGGCTCAGGCATCCCCTTCTATGCTATAGAGTCCCTCGGGTGATTTATCTTTCCTTGCCAAGTTTTTCTCGCACATAAAGAATTCCAGAGACTCTATCAAGTCTTAAAGTCGAGGCGTCCCTCAGACTTTCTCTATCAAGGCATCCCTCCGGTTTGTTTTACCTCAACACAACATATTCTAGGTGATCATGGATTAACACGGGGTTCTCATGGCTCAACAGTAGCCATTTTTCATGCTTTTACATCTTGACAACCTTCCGGGTCAGCTAAAGTTAGGGACGAAGGTTACTCTCCTTCTCCTGGAACCATAATAGATAGGGATGAAGTTTACTCTCCTTCTCCTGGCACCATAATAGATAGGTACGAAGTTTACTCTCCTTCTCCCGGCACCATAATAGATAGGGACAAAGGTTACTCTCCTTATCCTAACACTATAATAGATAGGGGTGAAGGTTACTCTCCTTATCCCTGTACAGTAATAGATAGGGATGAAGGTTACTCTCCTTCTCCAGGTACCGTAATAGATAGGGATGAAGGTTACTCTCCTTCTCCCAGTAATTCATTCTTTACACAACCAAACAAACTGTTAGTCTCTATTTCATGTGATCGGATTATACTCTTTTTCACAGTTCTTCCTTGAACCCAAGAGTTCAATCTCTCGTCTCTGCACTCTTTGCAGATATTTTCCTTTCACCTGTATCATAGGTATATAGAAATTCATGAAACATCATCATAAATTTTAAATTCATAATTTCCTTGTAAAAATGTCACCTATAGATTTCCAATTCCACATTTTATTTCCATATTTGTTCCGCACAAGAACCAGATTCATAATTATGGGACTTTCCTTCCCATAGTGATTTGGATCAACAAGAAACTGGTCTTCCTTATGGGCTTTCAACACTGCCATATACAAGACCCCTTTGCTTCCTACAATTTCAACTTCAATCAGCCAAACAAAATTTTAGATTTTCCATGCACATACATTTTTATTGCACCTTTGCAACGTCATCACAAACAATTTCAGAATTGTGCATACTAACAATAAAATTCACTTCCTCAAAAAGGAAATACCATTCCTTGCAGTTTGGCTTAGTAGGCAATTGGTCTTCCTTATGGGCTTATAATACCGCCATATCTAAGACCCATTTCCTCCCTTCAATTCATTCTTTACACAACCAAACAAATTGTTAATCTCTCATGCATCCATCTATATATATCTATATTCAAAACCATGCATACTAACAGTTCATCACATCTATATAAACATAAAAAGGGAATCTCATTCCTTGCCTATGCCTCATTTCAACATACCAACCTTTTCAAAACGTAATTCAACATTTCAAAGTATTTTAACAAATGTGCCAATTATTCATGGCCACATTCATACCCAATGCACTCTTGCATTTTTTTCAAGTTCGTCACACTTTATGACCGATTCTTGGCCATGGTGTGTTGGAATTTAACCAACCTTTTCCTCATATGGATTATTCATTTTATTTCATTCTTACAGTAGGACCATACTACCTGCTATAGGTCTATCACGATCCCAAATCAGTACACGTGAACTCAAAAGTTTCACATGAATGCCTTTAAGCATTCCTTGATTGGTCAATGCATTCATGACATATCATTTCATGAATTCTTCCAAGGTTTACAAACAATGTTTACTACCAGAGGTTCATACCTCCATGATTCAGGTTCTCCTTCTTAAATCATACCTTACTTGGGTACCCAAGGCATACAACTGCCTTTCAAAAAGTTCATGCATAACACTAAGACAATAAAATATTTTAGAAAGAGTTCTTACCAAATCCCTTCATACCTTGTGCCACATAGGCACAAATATTTTTATATCGGTTCTTAACTGCTAGCACCCTCTTTCCGATTTTTACCTCATCAGCGGTGCTTTATGGGGAATTTTACATCCCTATCAACAATCTTTCAACCGCAGCCTTCTCCTAGTCATCCCCTGCTTGAGGTTGCCCATCATTGGAAATTATCTTCCTCAATAACTCCAATTCCTTTCTATACATAGCATGCATCATCATAACCACAATTACATTAGTTGTAATATTAAACCAAATGCATGTATCATAACATTCGAATTCATAAAACATCTTCAAAATGTCCTAGCATATCTTTATGCACTTCATCACATTATCCTCAAACGTTTCCACAAGTGCAACACAAACAGATTTTGATTGTATCTTTAGCAATACAATCCTTATCACTATGGTTTCAAAACCTTTTTACATTCATTAGCATACCATCTTTCTCATCCAAGAGAAAACATAATACTCAGCAAGGAAAAAATTGAGGACTCTCCCCTTCTTCCAACTCTTTCTACACCGCCTGGGACTTTTCAGCCCAGTCGAGTTATCTCTAAGGCCTAACTGCCTTTTCTTAATCCTGGCTTCAACCAAGCCTATTCAATTAAACATACTCATTTATTCATTTAATCATATTCAAGGGGTTTACTCGCCTTTTACCAACTATACCGGTTTCCACAACTGTTCGTTTAATCCTATGGCTCTATTAAACAATTTAGGGTTCTTAGGGTGAGGAAAGTCTTCCTCCTTTTCTCCCCCTTTTCTTATGCAATATACTTCTTATTATGATCTTTCTACTATTTTCCTGAGCATCCCTGGGTTAGGCTCATCCTAACTCTTAGGATACATCAGCATGCTTTAATATAAAAAAAAAAAAAATTCCCATAATGAATCATGAACCTGTGCATCCTGCATGTTACCATTCAATTATCAGAATGATCAAGATTCATTATTAGTCTTATATTCATTACATGATGTTTTGTTTTTCAAAATGTAATCCAATATTATATATATATATATATATATATAAGCTTGTGGCCCACTACTTAATTCTCAGTAGTCATTAAGGTTGTGACTTTGTTTTCCTAGCAGATTCTTCACACAGTTCCTCCACAGGGAACTCCTTCAACGTCTAACTTCCTTATTGCATATCCATCACTATTTGTGATGGCTTCGGCTGTGAGTTAGCTTCATAAGTTTACCAAATATCCCATAAGGAATATAAACATGCATCTTTGTCATGTACCCAAATTATGTATCCATACATATTCTGGTTTTGTTAACTTACATCATACATGTGCATCACTTGCATGTTTAATATCATTCATACCTAACTGGTATTACTATCAGGAGTCATATTAGGAAGCTCCATAATGCATTAAACCCATGTACTCAGGCATAATTAAACAAAGATAAGTATTCATCATGCTAGCTTATTGCTTGCACTTTTTCCATGTCATTCACACACATGGACATACCAGACTTCTATATCCTTTTCCCAAGGATCTTCCAATCATCCTTATGATCATGTATACACATTTGTGTATAAGTAGGTGCATCTCCTTGCACCTTTTTTAACTTCATGCATTCACTTGATAGTTTAATTTCATCATTAGTGTCCTTTAGTTTGAGATTTCAGTCACTTAAAGGACTAATCTCACAGTCATATCTCGTATTGATGTTGCCTTTTCTCAAGGCAATAACCAACCAGGGTCACTTTCCTCTTGTTGGCAACAACTCATGATTTTTGATATTTTACACAATTGAAAGAAATTGCATTTTTCTATAGTTGGCATCACCTCATTTTTTGTAAACATTTTTAAGGGTTTTCGAATGACCGTTGGGTGAAAGACTACCTTATTAATTTTTAATATTTCAATTTTCGATTGTTTTATTTTTAATTCATGACTGTAAGCATGAATTAAACATAAAACTTGGCTTGTTTTGATAATTTCATGCCTTAGAAATATCTTTTAACAAGCTATCCATATGTAATTGAAGTTTGTTAAATGGTTATTGGATCCATTTTCTTTGTGTTAATACGATTATTATTGTTTCAATGGTTTGATATTTCATTATCGAATTCCTTGGGTACGTGAAAAAACTTGGTTAACTTTTGGTATTTCTTTTCATGAGTTTAATGGTCGCATCAACATGAATACAAACCTGTTGTACTCGCGTCCTCACCTTACCTGGATGACTCGAAACATTAATGAGCCTATTCATTATCTCCATAGGGTTTGGTACTCTGTAATTTTGGCACTCATCACAAGAAATGGTAGGGGATACGATGAACCTTCTGGTTTTCATTCCTACTTTTTGAGCTATGATAACCCTCAAGCTCTGTTATTTTCATGTTCCCACTCTCCATTCGGACTTGTTTCTCTTTCTCAAGTGATTCAAACCTAAAACTATTCCAAGTAGTCTATGTTGCATTTTGGTTACAGTTGTCATGGCGCCCGTCGTTCCTTGGAGACGAACGGATGCTAGGCCTTACTTTCTCACGACGATATGATTGAGGACCTAAGATGTCATGGATGGGATATATTCCTTAAGAAATTTGAGGGTTATAATCTTAAGGTGGAAAAATACTTTGCGCAAACCTTTGATGGTTGTAGAGATCAAATTGGAGACATACAGTTAGAATTGATAGAGGAATTTGTGAGAAAAGCAACATGACTCCCCTCAAAGGGAGAGAAATGGTTCAAAAACACCCGAATTGAAGGTGTCTCATCGAGTCTGTTTATGACATCTCGAAAAACCAACTACTGCATCAAAGGTATTCCTATCACCTTGTTAAAACCTAGTAGTTTGTTGTTACTTCTGAAACAATTTGTTACTTACGAGGGTCGATACGGACTGGTCTTTCTCTACCATATCCGTTTTCTCATGAATTTCATAGGTTTCGATTTAGATATACCCTTTAATTAATTTTTGAGGAGTCTCTATAAGATTTCAAAATGATATAAGCGACATAGTGTCGATTCAATACTGTTCCATCACAGATTGGTTAAGATATTGTTGATATATCAAATGTCGACCATAGGTGACAGTTGGGAGAATTTTTTATTAAGGAATGGTTTCTCCCAGGATGATCCTACAACAAACCCTCTTTTAACAACAAACCCTAACTTAGACCAACCAGTGGTTGAAGACCAGTTTGGTATTTCAATTAGTGGACCCGAGTTTATTGAAAACAAAAATTTGGATGAAGGGATGTCATGTAAGTTCCCACCTGCAAGTTTTCCTGAGAAAGAGACTGATGAATTGAAGGTAATTGGATCTCTTGTGCCTGTAAATGATGCTAGCCTGAACGATATTGTTAAGTATGGTGCCAATAAGCTTTGTAAAGGGACAAAACAACCCTGCACAAATTTGGGTTTCAAGAACAAGAAAGTGGTTCGCCTAATCTCAAGGAAATTAAGGAACCGAAACAATACTCATCTGAGCTCGATCAATCCGATCGAGATCGATGAGGGATCAGACCCTAAGATGGAGGATTTTCTAGTTCGGGAATATCCATAATTTCAGGGATCCAGGAAGGAAGTTGTTGTTCCTACTGAACCTTAAGATTTCGTGACAAATTTTCCACCATGCCTTAGAGGTTAAGAAGGGTTCTCTGGTATTAGGCATGATCTGAAGAAAACAACAGTTAAGACCGATGCACCCTTGGTTGATTTTTCCCTTCATCGACCTGCCATCTCCCCTGTACAATGTGACAGTTGTTTCCATTGGGTCGAGTGTTATTACACTGACATTCCTCTCCTACAGGAAAACTCTTATTGATCAAAATGATTTGTTGAGGCAAGAAAACCTTGATCCCAAGGCACATGCAAAGAGGAAGACTAAATGTATCAAGATATCTGGAAACATAGTCATCAAGAATGTGACCAGTGTCAAGGAAATAATAAACTCTGAACTACCCGACCCCTCTTTAGTTAACTTTTAATGGTAAGACAATTTTGTTTTCCTTTAATTTTATTTATGTTATTTAATTCAAAATAAGTTGATTTGAAGTTTGATTTCATTTACTAAAATTAAGACTCGCTATAGAATCTTCGATTTTGTAGCCAAGTCTCTTTTAAATAAAAAATCAGTTATTAGTAATTGTTTGTTCTAATTTATCAAATTGTTTTTTCTTTTCTCGGGAAATGGGAGATTATGTTGTTGATTATTGGGAGAAAATATTTTCAATTATACGTCTAAATGATTAGTAGTTTCTCCTTCTTTATGTTTTAGAAAACTTTGATTTTTTTTTTAATAAACTAACTCTATTATAAGTGGTTTCCCATCCACTATTTTTGTAATATTACTTGCTTTTTGGAGATCCAACTCTATCCTGTGAGATATTAGTATGTGGATCCCAGGTGACTTTAAATATTGTTCACTTTGTTAGTGAAGGACATATTTGCTTGAAACCGATTATGGGCATGTAATTCACAGAACTGAACGAACAAGTTGTTCACATTTCAGGTTTAGACTAGCGTGACATTGTCTCGTTTATGTTTTGCCTCTTATATTATGAGATATTAATATGTTACAAAGCTTTATTCTCTATAGCATATAATGCTTCATTTTATTCAGCGCTTTAAAGTTTGTCTATAATTTTTTGTTTCATATATTGTATTTGTGATCGTTATTTCACTTTAATATCAATGATTTATACTTGATGTTGGATTGATATATCATATGAATGCTACACATTAAAATTTATTTTACTGTAAACATTCATCATTACAAGGTCATTAGATATATATGTCTATTACTATGTTCTTATATCCTTACTGTCAATAAACACCTTGAGTTTATTATGGAGATATTAGTACCAATTCTGTTACAGATTTCTCTCACAGGCAAGATAGCTTGAAGTCTGGGTTGCATAGGGACATAGACACACCATGAGACTAATCTCAAGTTAGTTTTATTCGAATTCAATTTCTGCTATTAGTTTATTTATTAATGAAATAAGACATGATAAATTGGCTATGATTATTATTTTGTTCTTGTTTCAGATTATGATTTATTAGTATCTATTTTTAGTTCTTAGATTTTTAAATTATAAAATAGAAAAATAGAAAAATATGTGCTTTCTTTATCTTCTTCGTAAACAATTACAAAAACATTGATTTCGCAAGACATCCACCAAAACTTGCAATTTGTAAATACCCTGTTCATATTTATGTTTATGTTTTAACACTTGTAAATAACTAAATCCATGTACATAGTATCGTAGTTATAGCCTTAGAATAGTTTATTTATTTTCTTTGTTTTAGGACCCTAGTTGGCTAACGGAGCCATTAAACCCGTCAGGATAGATCATACCAAATGGATTGGGTTAATTAGACAACCCTAGTCCGGATCCATCGTTCTATTTGATGGTGTTTCACTTACGCCCGTCAACACCTCTTTATGCGACAATGTCTAGCAAGAAAACCTTCTTGCCTCAGCGTCCATAGGATTTTACCCATCTCACTTTTCTCTGGTCATGAGGAGTTATATACTCTGATTTTAATATAGAGAAGTAACTATAACTGCTAGGGATCCTACCTGATCCTATCATATTCTTTTAATCCCACAAAGGTGTTAACCATTATATAATCTACCATCATCAGTGCCTGAAGTTCCAACTGCCCATGCTTAGAAGCAGTGTTACGAACACCAGGTCATCCATCCTTCGAGCTTCAACTTCTCTTGACAAAACCCTGCCACCTTCAACTATCCACATTCAAGTCTTATTATAAATGTTAATTAGCATATCCCTACTCCAGTAAGAGTATTTATCACTTTGACAAAGGGCTAAAGAAATTCTTCTATTGAAATTCAACAAGAATTCCCAAAATCACAGGTTCAATCTGTAGTCCTTCTCCTCAAGGAGTAAATGCAGATAACAATAACTCCTTACGTGAATCGTACATGAGCCCAAGCAGGCCAAGTGTTGTAACCATGCTCTGATACCAATTTGTAACACACCCATGACGGGGCATAAATTTTTTATCTTTTCTTAAAGGACAGATTCTCCATCCATGGTTTCTAATTTGGGAAGTCGGGGAACCAGTCCGACCTCCTAGTCAAGGATCTATGATTCTGAAGCCAACGACTCTCTGAGACCCTGATGGTCTCTCTCTGTAATTAAATGCAGACCCTTTTAACTTCTAGGTGCAGGTCTAATGGTACCCATGACCTTCCCTTCGCACTTAGGAAATCTCTGAGTTTGGGTGCTAGCCCCTTTTCTGATAAGCCCCTCCTTAAGGTGACCTTGGGCGATAACCTCACACAAACACACAATTGCGAGAACGGACAAAGGTGGTTTGAAACCAAACTACCTTTCAGCCTGCAATTCTCCTCCAGCCTCCACATGTCCTTTCTTCAAAATCGTGGTTTGGATTGCAACCCGCCCTCAACTTTTTAAAGTTATCACATCTCCGATCCCCACAATGATACAAGACCGTCGATCTCACGATATTGACAGTGCCTCTGAACTGACATCTCATATCTATCCCTTTCAAAGTTGTGGATTAGATCTGACCTCTTGCAAATCAACGACTGTGATTTGTTTCAAAATTCTGGACTTCGGAATTCTCAAGTCTTAAACTTTCCTTTATTTTGTACGTCAATCTACTGGAGTCGACAATTTGTGGACACCTGTCTTTCTCAATCAGTGGCTCTTCCTCTTCTTCGGGGGTTTGACCTTTCAATTAGATCAATGATCCTACGGCCCATTTGCTCGATCAATAGTCGATATTTCCTTTGGGTCTCCAGACTTCTGAGATATCAAATCTCAAACTTCACTTCCCATCGAAGTAATAAGATTCCTACCACGTGTCCACTTGAATCAGACGGTTGAGGCTTTCTTTGAGTCTTTACTCGAAATATACATATTTATGCCACTTGTCCTCTTGATCTGATGGCTATGAATTACTTTAGGACTTTACCCAGAATCCACCAATCTGCGTCACGTCTCTTCTGGATTAGACGATCCAGATTCACCTCAGATGATCCGATGCTTTAGATTTACTTCATACGATCTGACGACTGAGATCTACTTCGGATGATGAGACAGTTGAGATTTACTTCGACTCTTCGGCTCTCCGGACTTCGAGAGTCTCAAATATCAATTGAAAACTCTCGAACAGATTCCTCTGGAGTCCATGATCTGTCACCATGCATCCCTCTGTATCTGGTCATCCAGATTCACTTCAGGTCTTCGAGGTTTGAGAATCTCAATTCTCAACTGAAAATCCAATGCAAATTACTTGAAGCTTGTGATCTATCACCACGTGTCGCTATGGATCTAACGGTTCAGAGTCCTTCGTCTCTTTGGCTCTTCAGCGCTTTGGCGCTCCAGCCCTTTGGTGCTTCAGCGCTTCGGCACTTCGTTGCTTTGGCTCTCTGTCTCTCTAGGATTTGGGAGTTTCAACTCTTATGCACCCATTTCTCTAGAGTCATTTTTACCTGAAATACATGATCTCCTGACATGTATCCCCCTGGCAATCAACGGCCAGGATTTACTTCGGCTATTTTTCCTCCTCCTTGTCCACAAACCTCTGAAGTTGTGGATATTATGCCATGTATCAACCCTAACGTTGGACGGTTTCGATTGAATTTGGAACTTCAGGACTTCGCAAGTCCACTCTCCTATGCATTTTCAAAGGGTTAGGCCTTGTGCACTTTCCTTGGGATCCAATGACTGTTGGTCCTCACGGTTAGATTTGATGGCCCAGATATGATCTCCTCCTACACGCTCTCCTAATTGTCTGGACGTGGATCACAGCACTCTAGATCTTTCACAGTTCTCGATCCAATAGTCACCATTGCTCGCCCTCCTGATCTTTCACTTTCTTCCCTGACTTGGAAGGTTTCAGATGTTTCAAAGGTCTCGACCTTCGATTTACTTACTGCAAGCCCTAACGTATGGGTCTCAACTTCCACTTCCCTCCTAATCTTACGAACTTGAAACAAGTTCACCTCTTGGACCTCATCTGGGCTTCTAAAAATAGCTAGTCTTTTCTGAGCTTGGTCCTTAGGGAATTTTGAATTCCCACGTACTCCTTGTGTTAATCTGCTCACATCAGATCGACGATCCATGACCTTCCTCGATCCAACGGTCCATGTCACATCACAACTTCGGGTTTCGAAAGTTTAATCGCACCAATGCACCATTCTCCCGTCGCACAAACTCCTCACTCACGGATTTGACAGTCGAGGTGGATCCAGATAGATCCTTAGATCTACGGTCCGGATCACATTGTGACTTTGGGTTTCAGAGGTTTAGTACACCAACGCACGATTCTCCCATCGCGTGAACTCCGAACTCACAGATCCGACGGTCAAGGTGGGTCCTGATAGATCCTTGGATCCTCCCGAAAGGTCTTGTTCGTTCGTCTTCCAAACTAAAGGATACTCCACTTTGATTCTTGAAGCTCACCATCCTTCCTGAGCTTCGTCAGTTATGAATGATTTAAGAGAATTTCTCTCTTTCTCCTGAACTTAACACTTAGAAGGGTCTTCTCCACAACTCTTGCGCTTCTTCATCAAGTCTAGAACTTAAGTGGTTCTCAGTCTCTGCTTGCCTCGCAGAGAGCCCATGCATATCTGCACTACCTCTCCTGAGCTTAACAAATTTCATCCTACAAGGGACTCAGAATGACTAGGAGGGTCGACATGCATACATGAAACTATCCCACGGTCGACGAACTCGCATTTCGTGGCTCTGGATTAATCCACCACAGGACGCAAGCATTTACAAGTATAAAAACATGTCCAACTCCTACAATTTCCTACTTGACTAATTACACAATCAAGTAGACACAAAAAGGGTATAGTATAAATCATTAAGCAAGCATATAGATCCCTGCAACATTCATAGGATATCCAACTTTAATTCACAGTACCACTTAAATACACAATATATGTAATTACTTATCTATTACAGGTGGTAGCCAACTAACTAATTGTGGGTGTTCATCCTTCCACCCGACCATAGGATCAGAGCCATTCATTCTTAGCACTCTGACCACCCCCGTGCCAATCCATGATTTCACTAAGGAACTCTCGCAGTTCTCAAGGATTCTTTTTATGTTTCAGCTTCTGCTCGGGTTCTATTTTCTGCAAACTTTCAGAGATTTATTTCTTTGTTATGGCCCTAGGTGAGGTTTATCAGATGCTCACTTGGAATCAAGGTTGTGTCCTTCTGTTCCTTATTCTCCTTACCAATTTTATAAAAAAATTCCCCAAGATGGTTCTCGACCCATCCTATTCCTTTTGTCATAAGGGAACTTAGGTCAGCTTGGTCTGTCATACCTAGTGGTACTTTGGGTTGACATTCTGTAGTCAAACCATGCTTCCATTCATGGGAGTGGTTGATAATTCAACCACTGGTCCTTTCTTCATTAATTGGTTTCTCTCCTTGGGATCCGAAGGATATTTATTACCCCCATCAAGGGAAATTTGGGGTTATTTGATATAATGAGCCCTCTCTTATGGTTTTCACATTCTTTCCTCTAGTGATATCATGGCTAGTACTTTCAAGGCTTCACCCCCACAGTTAGTTATTAGAAACTCAAACAACAATATATTTACATAGTCCACATGCCTTAGCATGGTAATCCTATTTTATGATTAATTACAGGTTGGGGGAAACAGGGATGTTACAATACAGGACTACATGCAAAAAGATGGCAGGACAAACACCATTCAGGTTAGTGTATGGGAAGGTAGCAGTAGTACCATTAGAATTTTTGGTACATAATCTGCACATAGTAGCAATCACCAACATGACAGAAAGAGGCACGGTGAAGGAAATTTTGATTCAACTAATGGAAATGGAGGAGGATATGATTCTAGCAGGATTTCATCAGGAAGTACAGAAATCAAGAGACAAAGCTTGGCATGAAAAACATATCAAGAGGAATATTTTCAAGGAAGGAAACCTAGTCTTTCTCTATGACAGTAAATCTTTGCAGCATCCAGGTAAATTCATAATGCATTGGCTATGGCCCTATGAAGTGAACACTATCATAGATGGGGGATCTGTACAGCTGAAATATTTGCAAGGAAAAGAAATGAAAGGAATGATCAATGGGATTCGATTGAAACTATACAAGGACAGTCGACCTCCTAGCACTTAAAATTTACTGCGGAATAAGAAGACATGTATATAGTGTAAAAAAAAATGAGAAAAAGAAATAGAAAAATAGAAAAGATAGAAAATACGAAAAATACAAGAAAATAAAATGTGCAACAGAAATGGACTCAGCGCAACGAAAAGAAAATTTACGCGTGCAACATATGGAAAACACACTGCACACTAAGGAAAAATTACAACAAAGGTACATCCTGCACTCGAAAATCTTAGCTCGCTGGATAAGGGACCAACGGTTAGAAAAAATGGAAATATGAAAAATGATAGTTATGGTAAAAAGGCACCAACTAGCAACAATTATGAAATTAAATGAAACCTACTCATAAAGCACCATTACATTAATCGCAACCAGGGAAGCTTCTTCGAGAAGCTTCATGTCATTTCCTATATAAAGGGGAAACACGGGTAACATAAGACTCATTTTAAAATCATGAAATTACAGAGAGATAGAAAACACATAGCATAAGCAACTTAACGAAGGATACATGGTGAACCAGTTGGGTCCTATTCAGAAAAAACTAACTAGTACCCACGATGGAACCACCAAATATGGGTGCATCGAGCCAGGTAGGGAGGAAAACTAGAAGCATCATTAAAGCACAACATGAAACAATGGAAGTCGAACATGAAACCATATAGACCAAGGAATTCGACGACATGGACACAATTCCTTCACCACACGAAGAACCAGTAAACCCTACACCACTAGTGGTGGAAGAGATACAAGCTCCAATGGCATCATCCATGGAATTTGACCTGCACAATGGTGCGTAGGGTCACACTGCAGATGACACAGGAGACCCACAAAAAATTGCGATAGCCAAGGTAGCCCAGCAGACAAATGGTGAAGCCACCACGCGCATGGAGGCTGCAGTGACCAAACCACCTAGAGAAGAATATGTGTAGAAATAGGAGGGTTTAGTGGAAGACATCACCAATTAGCCAAAATCTGACGTTGAAAGGAGACAGATGGAGGTGGGGACCTCAATCCAGCAACTAATAAGAAAGGGAAAACAAGCCATGGTCCGGTCCCCATGCAGACATATTGATGCAACTATCATACTTCTATGCATTCCAAAAGGACTAAAAACCACACCAACACTCTTGGGATGCATGGAGAAGTTTAAATATTCGTACCACGATGTGGCTGATGCTGGAAAATTTCCCAATTTTTCACAGAAGGTGTACCTAGACAACATAGGGACAAATCCCTTTGGACACCCAATCTTACAACCAAAGCCATGGGAAGTCAACCTGGGCAACACAGGGATTCTAAATCTACTTGAGATTCCCCATTTTGGAAGGGGGAAAGAGGTAAACAATTGTGTCATGTAGTTGATGGTAGTCCTCCATGGAGGATTCCTATGGTTGGAACAACCTGTCTCAATAGATGTAGAGCTTATAACACTCATCACAAGTCTAACATCAATGGGTGAGAATCCTGTGCAGTACCTCGATGACAAATCAAAGGAGAAATCCTTGGCTGAGGAGATGAAGAAAACCTATGGTACATAGAGGGGATCACACGGTATCATAATAAAAAGGCTCAATGTTGCAACAACAAGGATGGTCACCAAACTCATGGCCTACAAAATGCTCAGAAAATTCTCTAAGGAGGAATTCCATGTTGAGGTCATCACAGTTGTAGTGTAGTGAACTAATGTCACTTCACTCATATGGGCCCTCTATTTATTAAAATTATTCCTCGACAACTCCAAATACGTGCAATAATTGGGGAGAGAGTTCCACTACTCATGGCTACTCATGTTGATTACATTGATGAGGTGGAGGGATCCCCCATACTCCCACTTATGTGACCAGATAGGTCATTTCCGCACAACACGGTACACATCGTTGGGGAGAAAATCATACCACAAGCATATAAGTGCCAACACATTTACATTTTCCAAGTACTTCAATGAAATACAAGAGAGTATTGCAAATAGTTGGAGAACTACTCCAGACATGGTCACACAGTACAGGAACATATCCATCTTCTAAGAGATGAGGCACAACATGTGGATTCAAGTGCGTATGGATCTGGAGAAGGAGTGGCTACAGCTAAGGTACTGCTTCAATGAATATGATATAGAGATGGCCATGAGGGATTGACACGATGACTGGAGGATTCTAGTCTTAACTCAAGAAGTGCCTAAGGGTACATAAGTAGACACAGTTGCACCCAAGTAGTTGATGAAGTCGGGGAAACCCAGCCAAAATTTGGTGCAATAGAAGAAGGGGAGTGCGCTGAAGAAGAATACACAGGAAACAAAAAATGACACTACCCCACAATAGAAAAAACAAGGAGTGGGGTCTACTGTGACATAGGGAACCCCCTTAGCATCCACTCCAAAAGTGACAGGCCCCCCCTAAGAGGCCAATCATACATACAAGAGGTTTGTGCAATAAGGAAAAAACGCACAAATAGCTCCCAGAATATAAGATCACCGAGGATGATGCAAACCTCTTGGAAGAAAGGGTGCAGGACCGTGCAGCGAAAGACTTTGAAGAAGCCCAACACCATAGGGAAAAAATATGAGACGACCTAGAAGGAATAAATAAAGTCCTTGAGTAGATCAGGACAATGCAGAGGCCTGAAAGGGGAACATAATTCTTGCCCAAAGAAGAAACAACAACAACTACAAGGACTATGATGAACAAGGAAAATACAGTTAAGACTATCGCCAAGGCAAGTCCAATTTTTAGATTGACAATTGATATGTTGCAAATGGATGAAACTACAACATAGACACCATTGAAATATTTGGCATAGATAGAGATGGTATTAGTAAGAATACCTACCAAGGCACTATACATACTCCAAGTTAGTGTCGTGAAGGAGGTACAATCACGCGCAAGAATAGACGCAGTAGAACTGTAGGAAACAAGAGATGGCAAATAAGCCTTGGAGATGGTGATCGAATAGGTCAAGATTGAAACCGGGGATAAAAAGGAGCGTGCAAAAAAATTTGAATAGGGGGTGATAGCAGTATACAATTACATCCATGACAATGTGTATACTGAGCACACAAGCACAGAGAATAATGTTGGCATAGGGGTAGACCCGGGGTTCAACACACCAACAAAACCCTAACTACTGACCCTTTCAGCAACACCTACGAAGGACATGAAGTCTCACCCGAGGTAAAGGAAGGGGTGGTTGCAATACTCAGATGTCTGCAACCTTAGCTAGGACATGGATCTGTGATTCTAACATTTAACAGAGCACTTAGTAGTAAACATTCATCAACATTTAGTTCTTGGTAACAACGCAGACAAACCCTAATTATAGAGCATTGTAGTATCCAACCAGATCTATCATCTAACAACTCTTAGCATGACGAAACAGATCAGGTCTTAAAATATTCAGCACTAATCATGTGTATATCAGTCAGATCTAACATCCATGTTATTAAGCACTAAGCATCGACAAATCATTCATCTATATTAAATCACTAAGCACATTAACATATAAGCACATCAACACATTTCACAAAACAGAGAAACAAAACATATACGTGGTTCACCCCCCCTGGGGATACGTCCACCAACTCTTCTTATCTTTTATTATCTTATGTTAATCAATTACATGCACAGAGCCTCAAAAACCCTACTCTACATAGGATAGGAGATATGCGTGCACCTCGCCAGATCCCCCTTCCCCGAGCTAGGTTACAACACTAAGCCTTCTACAGTCACTTGCACTCAAATCTACAAGCTTCACATAGTATGCACAGAGCACTTACAATCCTTTGATCACATAGATCGATCACTAGAACTTAGCTCATTGGCCTAATAGCACATAGATTCCCCTCCTTACATTTCCTAGACATCTATTTATAGTTTACAAAATAGGCCTAAACATGGGTAAACCCATGGGCCGACATCCCATACCCATTACATAATCCCAAACCCCAAAAAGGACCCAAAAAGGGGATGAGATCCCGTGATCTCTGCTTCATCTTGCGCTCCATCTTCGACAGGCTGTCAAAGTCCCAAAATAGGTATGACTTGACCAAGGATCTCCCAAAACTTGGTCAAGGGCCAACAGGCCCCCAACACTCACCTGTGACTCATCCCAAGTCACTCTGATCTGGGCAGTTTTGCTTCAAAAGCCTCGATCTTGGCTCGAGCTCCTTTGACTTGTTGTTGTGCCACAACCTCCTGTTTAGCGAACTCTTGGATGACTACCTCATTCATGGGTCTCCTGATGGCAGGGGTGCAGTGGAGACTGTGCAACTAGACTGAAGATCCTATTGTACCCCTCAGAGCTTGGCCTCAATTCTATCATATAGTTCCTCCTGCTTCGCTCCTTGTTTATCTGCGATTTCCAGTGAAGCGTCATTTAGAGTTTCTATGATGAAGTCAAAGTCATCAAGAGTAAGTGTATTCTGCATATTGGTCACGAAGGCTATTGATTTCTTCCAGGAATAATTTTTCAGGGGAGAAACCTTCCTCTTCTTCAAGGGGTCGACTGCATCTCTAGGTGGTGTTACTTAGCCTTTATTTTGTTCAGCTTCTCTGTCCTTCATATCTTCTACATCGCCATCAGCTCCTTGCTCGAGTGATGTGGAAGCAGTCTTCCCTGAGGCATTGCTTAAATCTTGGACCTCCTCAGTCTTCTGTCTTCTACTGGTTCTAGGTGTATCATGTTCTTTGTGAGTGGTCTCCAGGCTGTCCAGTTCAGTATCAGACATCTCTGTGGGTTCGACGGGGATAAGGAGGTCTATGGACCAGTCCTTAGTGATCTCCTCTAGGTCCTCTTCTGTAAGTTTATAGTACGACTGGAGTTGTTCCTTGTGTTCATCGGCTCACTCTGTAATGTAAATGAAATGTTGATATGCACTGAACTTCATCAGGGGTCAGAATCTCTGTAAGGTGTTTGGAGTCATGCGAGGCTAAACTTCGATGGATCTCTTCAGCTGAAGGTAGTACATATAAAAAACAACATTCAACTTCCACTGTTTGTTCATATCCCTTGAGTACCAAAGTGTAGCGAACTTCGTAGCAAGCGGTTCAAATGGCTCGATGTCTGGGAAGTTCGCACCTTCCAGCATATCCCAAGAAACAAAGGTGATGAGGATCAGGAGCCGGCTGAAATGGAACTCATAGTCGTGATCATGGGCTTCGCGGTAGTCTAGTTCAAGTTGATTGACTAGGTACTTCACCCAGTTCATATGTAAGCCTTATACACACTTCCCCATGAGGTTGATGACAAAGCCTGTGACCTGTGTGGGTTGGTTCTTGCATACCATCTTTCCATATATTAACTGACATGCTAGGCGCACTGCGCTATTCTGTATGTAGGCCACCTTGTAGCCTCACATCCCCTTCTCGACATCATCTTATGTGTCCTTAATCTTCTGTGCTAGAGCATGATCTATCGCCTTTCCTGGGTGGAACTTCTGTGGGTCAGGTCCTTGCATACTCAACCCTGTGATCTTATGGATTAGAGTTGGATCATCTGTAATATGACAGTCTAGCCATAAATAGCTGCCATGGTAACATGACAGTAGCATCTTGACACAGGCGTTGACTTCCTGGTGTCTTTCGAAGTGTGGGATTTTCATGACATTTAACAAGGTGGACTGTGTGAGGTTCATCGTCCACATATGAGGGATTATCTTGGAGTTATTTCCCTTTGTCCTGGTTAGGTATTTGTATGGGGCGAGCATGCTATAGTTTTTGCGATCTCCAAGGTTGAAGTCACTGAACTTCAATGCTGTGATCTTATCCTGTTGTGCTCGAACTGCATGTATCCCTTTCGGGAGGTACGCAATGACCATGGTGTACTTGAAATCTCTAGGTACACTATCAAAACTTGCCATGCCAGCTAGAGGTGGAATATAGTCGGGTTATATAGATGGGATCAAATTCACATTGGCTAGGTCATCTCTGTGTTTGGTTTGATTTTCTGCTGATGGTCGGGATGATTCGGCTCCACGAGGAGTCGACGAAGAGGCTTTCAGTCCTCTTGTTGATGACACTTGTATACCTGTAGACATCGACATTTATCTTTTGGTCATGAGGTCAATGAGAACTTCCTCGAAAATTTTCTTTGTCGCACTGAACTCGTTAGACATACATGCTCGTTTTGAAAATATTAGGGTTATAGAGTAATCTCTCAATGCAATGGGATAGATGGAAAAAGAACGATGATCACTGTGTGAAAATCAACGAATCTGTGGGCTCATCTTATCGGTTAGAAAAAGTGTTCTCGGTGTGTGGCACGATGGGATAAATAGACACTTGGTAACAGATCTCTTGCAATGGGTAAGAAGCCTTCATTAAATCAATTTTGTCCGTTACAACGCAGTCCCAATGGTCTGGTAGTAAGATGTCTAACCATTAATGTCTTTCTTCCCATTCGGGGTGTTATTGGAATGGTTATACTATCTATAACAACTATATTGCTTCGCCATGGTGAAGTTCCATGTGACAATGTTCTGTTGTTCCGGTGAAGCTCCATTTTTGTAAATTTTCCTTCTGCGAAGTTCCCTCGGGAACCTTCTATAAGTTTTCAATCTTATCTTTCTTCTTATTAAGTTTTCTATCCTTCTTTCCGATGAGCTTCATCTCAGAATTCCTTTTTCCATTCTGATTCTTATCTTCTTTTGGCATAATAACTTCGTGTTGTTGAGATTCTCTCCTACAAATCAGGGGTAATACTTCATCTGTAGCTGGAATAGGTACTGCAATATTCTGTGGGTCTTCTAGTGTTCTTCCAGCTTTGACATTCCACTCTTTGGTTTTAAATAGCTTTGCTCGCTTCTCTTGTTCTTCAATCAAGTGTGCGATCTTCCTAGTCATGAAATCTTTTATCTCTTGCTTCTTTTGTTCTAAGACTTATTTTTCTTCCCTTATAGCCTAATATCTTTCAATCCAAGATTTTTCGAGCAACATAGTAAATGGATCAATGTCCTCAATAAATTTAACAACTTCAAATTCTTCCTCTGTGGAAGTTCCATTGGCACTCATAAATATCTGGCTAAGCTTTCCACATGGGTTTATCAACTTTCCTATGAATAATCCTATTCCTCCCAATGAAGGAATCATAGCAGGCCTTCCTATAGCTTTCCAAGTTCTTTCTATCATGATATTCACCTATGTTTCCTCATCCATAACATAGTCAATGTCGAAGTCTCCTATTCTTATTTCAATACATTATTTTTCTTTGAAGACCTCTAATAAGCTGATATGTCGGTGATCATTCAGGGTTTCTTTCATCTGTAGAAATAATTTCTTTGATTCTTTCTAGGGTTCTATCATAATCTCAGTTGCTTGACTTTTCTCGTGGTCTTCTTGTCTCATATTCATCCTTTCAACCTAAGCAATCATTCTAGGGCAATCCAAAACTTCATGGTCCATATCTTTGCAACAGAGGCAACTACGTTTTCTACTAGGGAATTCCTTAGCCAGATGTCCCAGTCTTATGCAACTGTAACAAAGGGTTAATCCTCTCTTTCTCTTAAATGATCCCCAACCCTTCCTGTACTGCGCGTTAGGATCATAGTAGTTAACCTGCAAAAAAATCTTTCTAGGATCCTGCATCCATTTGTTAGTCCAAACATTATTTCTATACATAGGTATAACATATCTTTCATTATTCTTATCAGATCTAATCATATCAAATATTCTTTCTTCTATCAGTGCCCTAGTTTTCAAGCTAGTATAAATCTTATCAAACATGCCTAGATCCATACTTTAGAAACAAAAATTTCCACTAATATTACTTCTATAGAACACAAAGCTTCCAGATCTAAAACTTTTCACTATTCTTACCTTTATCAGAGCACAAAGCATTCGGATCTTACCTATTTTCTTCAGATCGAACTTCTTTTCTTTAGCACAAATATTCACAAACTGAGTAGAGTAATGTGCATTAGAGCGACAGATCTACGCACAGAGCTTTCACAATTTTGGGTCAAATCTTTACACAAAGCTTCTTCTTTCTCAGTTCCCAACAATCACCATTTCATGTCCTGGAAACAGAACCATTTGTTGGCACAGGGGCAGACCCAGGGTTCAACGCTACAACAGCGCACCAACAAAACCCTAACTACCGACCCTTTTGGAAACACCTGCGAAGAAGATTAAGTCTCACCTGAGGTAGAGGCAAGGGTGGTTGAAGGACTCAGATGTATGGAACCTTAGTTGGGACACGGATCTGTGATTTTAACATTTAACATATAACTTAGTAGTAAACATTCATCAACATTTTGTTCTTGGTAACAACGCAGACAAACCCTAATTACAAAGCATCGCAGTATCCAACCAGATCTAGCATCTAACGGATCTTAGCATGATGAAACAGATCAGGTCTTAACAGATTCATCACTAAGCATGTGTATATCAGTCAGATCTAACATCCATGTTATTAAGCATTAAGCATCGACAGATCATTCATCTATATTAAATCACTAAGCACATTAACATATAAGCACATCAACACATTGCACAAAGCAGAGAAACACAACATATACATGGTTCACCCCCCCTCCTGGGGCTACATCCACCAACTCTTCTTCTCTTCTATTATCTTTTGTTAATCAGTTACATGCACAGAGCCTCAAAAACCCTACTCCACATAGGATAGGAGATCCACGCGCACCTTGCCAGATCCTCCTTCCCCGAGCTAGGTTACAGCACTAAGCCTTCTACATTCACTTTCACTCAACTCTGCAAGCTTCACATAGTATGCACAGAGCACTTACAATCATTTGATCACATAGATCAATCACTAGCACTTATCTCATTGGCCTAACAGCACATAGATGCCCCTCCTTACATTACCTAGAAATCTATTTATACTTTAAAAAATAGGCCTAAACATGGGTAAACCCATGGGCCAACATCCCATACCCATTACATAATCCCAAACCCCAAAAAGGACCCAAAAAGGGGCTGAGATCCCACAATCTCTGCTTTGTCTTGTGCTTTTTCTTCGACAGGCTGTTGAAGTCCCAAAATAGGTCAAACTTGACCAAGGATCTCCCAAAACTTGGTCAAGGGACAACAAAGAAACTCAAACTTATAGACAATAGATTAAGGAATTAAAGGAAAAATTGACCCCTACAACTCCTCTCGAGGTAAGGGAGCATAGGAAACAAGAAGTTGCACTCCAAATAGCAGCAATGGAGGAACAAGTCAACGCAGCAGCAGGACTATTTTATAGAGCGACGCAGTTATGCACAATGTTTGATTAGGATGAGAAGGTCCAACAATGGGACCAAGAAGATGAAAGGCTAAGTACAACCATGCAAGAGCTCAAGAACAGACAGAAAACAATGAGCATCACAGAGCGCCTGAAAGATAATTATGACTTAAATAAGCTACATGAGGATCTAAAATCCGCCAAAAGAAAAAATAGTAGAGACAGGCAGAAATAGAACCCCTCCAGGAGCAAGTAGTGCAGATAATCATGCAGTTGAAGGAGGAAAAGAATAATATAGCGCAAGCACAGATGGAGTGTGTAGTAATGATATAAGAGGAGGTCACATCACAAGCACTAGAGGCTCTAACAGAAAAAACCACGTGGGTCCAAACCAAAGGAAGGGAACTTGCAGATAAGTTCCACAACCTAGCAGAGGTTCTCCAGGGAACATGTAATGACTAGGTGGCTCGATAAGATCCACATGTCAGTGTTGGGGGCCTGTTGGATGTAGGCCTAGTTTGAGGAGATGTTATTTTTGGAATAAAAACCCAGAATTAGAAAGAGACAACTGGAAGGAAAAGTAGCATGAAGGAGGAAAGCCTGCAAGGCGCGCATGTAGGAAAACCTAACCACTTTAGTGTTAGGGTTTTTGTAAGATATTGTAACATTTGTTGAGATGAGAATTAGTACATATAAACACCTAGGAGTTCTAGGTAGGAGTTTCTAAGTTTTGTAATGTTCGATGAAGGAAACTATTGTACAATCTAATACCAATTTTCTAAGTTGTTGAGCTGCAGGAGAGTCAAGAAACTAGATCCTGAGGGTTAGATCATAGGTTGAGGAGCCTGGTGCGATATAGTCAGCCTCACAGGGATTGTGGAACCTTTTTTGTGATTTTATGATCAAAATTTATAGTGCGCATGGTGGCATATATTATAGAACCATAATAAAAGAGCCTAAGAGCCAGATCTTTATGGACGTAGCCAGAAGGGGGTGAACCACAATAACACCTATGTAATGTGTTATGTGATGTGTTTATTGAATAAGTGCTTTCTGTAAGTAGTTAGTTGATGAATGAATAATTATGTGAGATTTGTTAATTGTTATATTTGTTAGAATGCATGCATCCACGTAATAGAGGAATGGATATTAATAATAATAGAAGGAACTACTAGATCAAGGATTAAGAAGATGAAATGCAATCTCAGATCCCCACTCTTTCCTTGACTACAATCATCTGAGCATTGCAGTCACCCATAGAACTATCTCAGGTGAGACTGTGCAGTATGCTCCGTGTGTTGTGTTTCCTTCTGGTTTACTAGGAGGGCTGATAGTTTTAAAGGGATTTGTTGGAAGTTGTTCAGATTTGAACCTAGGTCAACCTAAGAAGTAGGAAGAGAGAGTAGTAACCAACACCAGTACAGACAAATGTGACACTGATTTCCAAGATCAAATGACTACCAAAAGTTGACATGCAGCTAGAGAAATACTTGAATAACAAGGCACACGAGAAGGAAATAGAAAAATTGGTGAAAGTGCAGTTTGGCAGTAGTCATGTAAATAGAGGCATCGTACTCAAGGATATCAATTATAGTGCGACAAGGTTCTCCAGGAAGCTCATTTCTTGCAAACTACTAAGGAAATTCTGAAAAGAATAAGTGTCAACAAGTGTTATTGTAGTAGTCGTGCAGTGCGTGAAAGGAGTAATGTTCAGCTAGGTGCCATACCTATTGAACCAGTTTTTGATAGACTGTAGAGACGTGCAAGACAATGGAACTGAGTTCCATTACTCTTGGCTTATCATTCTAATAGCATTGGAAATATGGCAGGATCCAAAATTATCAGCATTCTTGGATAGGATGGAAAAATTTTATGTGGCCAGATATGAGTCCCTCTAGCAGTCCAAGGATAATAAGACACAACAAGAAAACAACACAGTTTTTGTGATGTTGTTGGAAGCGATACAACAATGCACAACCAATATATGGCGCATACCTGTGGAGGTGATCTAGGAGACCGAAGGGATAGCCAAGTTCAAGGAATCCTGACACCATATGTGGATCCAAGCCACAAGGGATCGAAATAAATCATGGCTAGAAATGAAGTATTACATCACCAAGGAGGAGGTGGACTGGATAGTTAAAGACTAGCCTGTGTAGTGGAAGACACCAGTATCAAAACAAGTCACAATTCCAATCATGGCGCAATCCTCCAAGACTAAGGACAAGGCTAAAGCAGACTATGTAGTAAGAACAGATAGCTTAGTTGATAATACTAGAATGGCTACAACATGGAATCAACCAACTGGGAGTAGCGCATTACCAAAATGACCAAGGAGAACAACCACAACAACAAGGATAGGCAGCCATCCACTAACTGGAAAGAAAGATACTTCACAGGATGGAAAAGAAAGGACACAGGGTAAAACAAGTGGGGCACAACCCTCACAGACAATAAGGAAGCCAACATAGGAAAAAGAGGCACACAATAAAAGGAAGTATGACATAAAAGACAAAGTCATCACCATGATAGAGGATGATGTAGAGCTAGTCAAGGACAAGGTCCAAGATAGGGGGGAAGAAGTGGTCTACATTGTAGAGGTGAAATTTGAAGAGATCATGGCCAAGCTCATAGAAGCCCATGATAATCTCCAACAATAATGGATCCAGGCAGGACCACAGGCCACAGTGCAACAATAGGAAAAGACACAAAGACCCCCTGCGAAGAAAGAAGGAGAAGAAATCATATAGTTGGTAGCCCAAGGAAGGGATACTTTTACGGTCAAGCACCAAATGATCAGAATGGATCAAGATACTGTGCAAAAATCCATGGGTGATGTGGAGTAATTTGAATTCGTCATGGCACAAATACCCACCAACGAAATGTAGGGACTCCATGCCATCGTAATGCAAGAGGTACAATATAGGGCCCCCATGAATACAACCAACTTGGAGGTGGGAAGAGGAGTCATTGAAATGCTAAAAATCAAATGCAACCAACTAACTTCGAAGAAAGAAGAGGATAAAGGGCATTGAAATAAACTGGAACAAGATTATCAGTGGTTTATGATCCCATCCCAGATAACGCGCAAGCACCTGAGATGAGTGCAGAGGAGAAGATAAATATGATCTCACAAACAATTGACAAATATAGGCAGGAAATTGAGGAGCTCAGAGATATTCTCAATCCTATGACTCCTCCCAAAGTCTGATAACAGAGAGAACAATAATATACACTCCAAATAGTTGAGATGGAGAAAGAAGCAAGGGTAGTAGAAGAACTATTTGACAGAGTCAGGCAGATATGGACTATTCTGGAAGAAGACAAGAAGGTCCAACACTGGGACCAAGAAGAGGAGATAATCAATGCTTCCATACAATAGCTAAAGTAAAGGCATAAAAGAATGAGCATCACAGAGCGCTTGAAGAGTACTGAAGACATGAAGAAGTTGCAGACGGAGTTGAAAACCACACAGACAAAGAAGCAAGAAAGACAAGCCGAATTGGAACCCCTCCAAGAATAAGAAACACATATTACTGCACAGTTGGAGGAAGAGAATAAAAGTATGGCATAGGAATAGACATAAGGCACATCATTGACATAGGATGAGATAACATCACAGTCAATGGAGGTGCTAACAAGAAAAATTGCACAGATCAAGGCAAAATGAAGGGAACTAGAAGAAAAGTTCCACAATTTGTAGACAACATTACAAGGAGCGCGCACTACCTAAGTGGCTCGGGACGAGCCACGTGTCAATTTTTGGGGCCTATTGGACGCATGCCTAGTTTGAGGAAATACCTATTTTTGGAAGAAGGGACCTAATTTTGGATCACGTGCAACAAGTGGAAAGAAAGAAACATGCATAAAAAGGAGGAAAAGAAACATGCAAGAGGAAAATCCACGTGCGATGGCGAAGACAAGCCTAACCATATTAGGGTTAGGGTTTTTGATAAGAATTGTAATGGCTATAATCCTGAAAAATAACATAAATAAGAACCTAGGAGGTCTAGGTCGAGTGTGGTTCTTGGGTTTGTTTTGGAGAGTTAGTCAATTCGATACTATTGAGAAGTTGAGAGATTGTTGATTGTAATAAGGCAGTAGAAGATTCAAGTAAGGTATATTTTGAGGTTTAGATCACATGCTGAGGATCCTCGTGTGATATAGTCCACTTCACAGAGGTTCCTTAACCTCATCAAGAATATATGATTGGATATGTAATGCACGCAACACCAAATTTTGCAGCAAACTAAATAAAAGAGCAGAGAAGCCAAATCTTTGTGGACGTAGCCCAGGAGGGGGTGAACCACGGTAAAACCTATGTTATATGTGATGTCTATTGAATTCTTACTTCATGTTAATGGTTATATTATGAATGAATGATTAACTAGATGTATTAGCATGCATGCATGAAGCTAAAGATGAATGAATATTAGGAATACTTGAATCAGTAACAAGTTTAATGCATAAATAAAGATATAATACACTCTCAGATCCCCACTCATTCCTAGACTACAAACACCTGGGTATTGCAGTCACCCATAGAGATATCTCGAGTGAGACTGTGTTGTGTGCATTGCACGTAGCATTGCCTTTTGGTTTACTAGGAGGGTCGATAGTTTTAGAGGGTTTTGTTGGAAACCTATTCAGATGTGAACCTAGGTAAACCCAAGAAGAAGCAGAAGGGAGATTTAACCCAACAATGTGTATATTTTTTTATCAATGAAGAATTGTATGTTTCAAAGGAGATTTTAACTATATCTATTTATTTTCCAATTATAAATATCATCCAATTATATTGCTTATAACCAAAAGTCTTTTGTAGGACAAGGACTAGTTAATGAACTTACTTTTGAAATTCACCATAGTTTGGATTTGAGTAGAGAAAAAAGATAATGCATATCGTCAATAGGTCAATTTAGACACTGCAAAAGGAAATTCAACCTAAAAAATTCAATCTTCCTAATTTCCAATCTCTATGGAGACTAGATAATGAATTTGATTATAATGGTTCAGGTTGAATACATATTAAGAAAACTAAATTGGAAATTTCTACTTCCATATCTCTATTTAATTATAGTTTTCAAGTTGTTGTGTTATGTCCAAGATAAACATTCTATATGAAGGTGGCATACAAAATAAATGTCATATCATTCTCTTGTATAGATGAAGTGTCATTATATGAATTTAATTATCAGTCCTTAATCTCATCTACAAACCATTATTGACAATTTTCAATTTTGGTAGGACTCAACATGTTAAGGTTTATCATCTAAAGAGTAGAAGTGAAGGCCTCTAGAATCAAAGTTTTAAGAGGAATCAACATGGAATTCAACTAGTGAGAGACTCACAACCGATAATCCAAAGACTAAGGAAATTCAATCACAACTTAAAGGATATGTGTGGAGGCAATGCACAATAAGTACCATATTTGAATCACTATGCCAACCAATATGTAAAATGATAGTGTTTGCTATGACTAGACTATAGAATTGTTTGGGGCATTACGAAAATATTCATAGATAATATATTAATTGTAAAACAAATGTAACAATTGAATGGAATATGAAAGTGATCATGCTAATTTATAGAATACATATGCATGTTCTAATTATTTTAAAAAAACTTACAAATTAAAAAATGCACTTATTGTGGAAAAATATAACCCAATTTGTAAGGAAAAAATAACCAATCTTTTTCATATAATGTGTGCATTTTCAGTGATGAAAAAATATATATTTCAAATGTTTCAAATGATTTTTTAACTATATCTATTTATTTTCCAAATATAAATATCATCATGTTATATTACTTATGTCCAAAATTATTTTTTAGGACAAGGAATCTTAGGGATGATTTTAGGGGCTAAATTTCGCTCATGGGATAATTTTCCATGGTTTTTCAAAAACCGAGATTCGCTATTTTAAAAATGATTCCCCCAAATTCTATAGGATAAAATTATTTTACCTTAAAAATTGCCAAAATTTTATAAAAACTATATAAAATACTTGGAAATTTGAATATTTTTACAAAAAAATCGTCAAACATTTATAGTTGACATATGAAGGATTAGTAAGATTCGCCAATATTTCTACATTTTAAAATAAATTTCCATCCTTGAAATCATCCCTGACAAGGATCAATTAAAGAACTTACTCACATTTGAAACCAATAGTAGTTTGGAGTTGTATAGAGAAAAAAGTTAAGGAATACGACGAAGAGGTTAATTTAGACACCACAAAAGTAAATTTAACCGAGAAAATTCAATCTTTTGTAATTTATAATCTCTATGGAGACATAAAGACATTGACTATAATGGTTCGGGTTGAATACCTGCTAGAAAGACTAGACTATAAACTTTCATTTCCATATCCTTGTTTAATTGTAGTTGTGAAATTGTTATGGTTTGCCCAAGATAAATATTCTATATGAAAGTGTCATATAGAATAAACGCCATATTAATCCATTGTACAAATGAAGTGTTGATTAATTGGGTTGGTTTTCATTGATGTCAACCCTTGAAGAAAGTCTGGTATCCCCAATAGTATGGTTAAGGGACTCAATTTTGGTTGAGATATAAAGGCATTAATATGAGTGCATTTGCAGGTGAGATTATTCTAGATGGATATTACATGTTGTGCCATTTTTGGTGATTTGCGGAACATCACATAACTCCTCATGGTTAGATATTTATGGCCTTGTGAAGTTGGAGAACCCTCATGAGTTATCTAGAATCCCCTAGAAGGTCAAAGAAGTCAATTTAATCTAGAAACTCTTAGAAGAAATTTACTGTCAAAGTGGTTGTAACTAGGAGTTAATCATGAGTTAAGTTGTTGCAAAAGGAAAATAATTAAAAATAAACTAGTTGCAACTAGAAGTGGTGAGTTTACTATTTGTGGATAAAGTGGTTGTAAGTGCAAAAAGTAGTTAGAAGTGGGTTATCCCTAATAGAAGGAAGTTGCGTAAAGTTATTTAGAAGGTAACCCATTGAGGAAGCTACTTAGAGAATATAAATAAGAGAGAAAGGGTCTCCTATTAGAACCTATTGAACACATTGAATATCTATTTTTTATGAAATGTTTATTGAAGGTACTCATTGATACATATAAATTTATGCAAGTATGAGGCATCAAATAAGGGTTGATGACGAAAGTTTTGGAGTTGCAGAATTTCTGGAAAAAAAAAACCTAGTTGTTGAGGTGTACGCGAGTTGCAGTGGAAGAGGTCGCATACATATATGGGCTGACAGTGAAGAAGGGTGCATACATACGCATGATGAAGGAGAAAAGGTCGGGTATTGTTATGAGGAAAATATCTCTTTGTCTAGGGTAAACCACAACAAATGGAAATGACTGCAGAAATCAACTCTATCCCAAACATATTCTATATAAACCAATATGCAAGCGAGATAAGAAAGAGGTCGACCTCATCCAGATGTTCAATGAAGTCCACCATTGAGCACTTGAACCCAAAGTTATATACCTGCAACTAGTTCTCAACAAACAAGCAAAGGAAGCATATGGTGATAATGTAAAAGGTTAGGACATTAGATAGCATAATCCATTAATAACATAACAAATACACCCATGGATAATAAATCATATATTTGCAAGATATAAATTGGAGGGGAAAGGAGTATTTCTATTAATAAATGATCGGCATAAGCGAAAATGTTACAGACTTTTGTGTCAGCACGGTTCGGAACCAAGAAACAAAGTTCCTTCCAGCTAGGCCTCCACCAAAGGCAATCTCATAGAATGGAGACAATGGGGTTGTCCATCAATAAGGGAAGATCTTGGGGGATGAACACTATGTTTGGACTTAAAGGACAAAGGGATGCAGACTCAATATGAAGCAATAATTTCTCCAGAGTAACTTTTCTCTCAGTGTTGAATTCTTATCCTCTTCCATAGCTCAGAATTGGCCCATTTATAGCCTTCAAAATGGAACTGAAGGACCAAGTCGAAATGTTTCCAGTATATGGAAGGCCAAGGATCAAATATCTCTTGTCATGACATGGAAACCCGACATTTAATTTTGATTTTCTGGCACAAATCTCGATGTATGTGGGCTGTAGTGGAGCAACCTGCGTATACGCTTGTTGTATAGTGTGCAAGATGCGTATTTGTGGAAAATATATATTTTTTTTTTCTATGAATTTTATCTACAGGGAAGATAAGTTTGCATAGGGAAATGGAATGAGGCCCTCTATGCAAGATTTCATATGGTGAGGCAAATCTTTCTATAACACATACAATTGGGAAAATCCATGAAAACATGATTTGATGAGGATACTAGATCTCTAGAGTCTGAAAGAAAGTTCCCAGGAAGGTCTACAGTGATCTGATACAACATATCTATCTATAGCTTCAAAAGGTATGTCATATTCTTATGAATAGTTGGATATTGTTGTCTACATGAGATATTGTTATGGGAGATTGAGGATTTTCCCTAGAGAGGTTGATGTTTGTAAGGCACTTGTTGTATGAGTCATATCTACAGAAATATAGTGATGGTATGTATGATATTTATCATTGGTATATCTTGTTAGTTTGAGTGTTGAGGCGTATCTTGTATTTCTTTGTACATGGTTGAGGGATTTTGGTTATGGTGTATTTTGGGAGTTGTTGGTTTAGTTTGAGGCCACATAACAGTGAGGGTTTGATGTCTAGTTCACATGAGGGTTATTACACATGATTATGATTGTATGCTCATGTATGGCACATGATTAGAGAGACATAGATGCACATGGTTTGAGTGATATTCTTCTGATATTGGGTATGAGATCTATGTTATTAGATTTGATATATTGAGGAGATTATTGATTAGGTTTTTGGTATATGTTGGTAAAGGTTAACTACAGGTTTCTGGTATAGGTTGACTACAATTTTTTGGTACAAGTTGACTACAGGTTATTGGTACAATTTGGTTACAGGTTGTTGCCACATATTGATATAGGTTTACAATGGTATATTTCACAGTGACAATGTGACAGTGGTTTCATCAATTATTTTACACTTATATTTCAGGGTGGTTGGACGGGGAAAAGATAGGTGGTTGTTAACACCTTCTAGTTGTAGTTGGAGAACATAGGGGGTTGTATCCTCCTTCTGGTCGTAGCCATATAATAGGGGAGTTGGATCTTCCCTCTAGTTGTAGCCTAAAAATATATGGGGTTGGAGACTCCTTCCAATTGCAGCTGGAGAACAAAGGAATTTGGTTCTTCTAATGAATGTAATTCTTAAATACATATAAGAAAAAGGATTATGTGGTTTTCTCCCGCATTGGGTTTCCACGTAAAAATATTGGTGTATTGTGTATGTGTATGATTTTTCATTGTTCATGGTTTATTTAATCTGTACTTGTTGAATGATATTGGTAAATTGATCATAAATATAAACAATATTCATATATTGTGGTTAAAAAAGATTAAAAAGATCTATTATTAATTCACCCCCCTCTCAGTTATCCAACAATTGGTATGAGAGCAAGTTCTTCAAGAGACATTTTAACCACTGGAAGGAGATCACGGATTACTCTAAGATTGGGATACCACAGTTTGATGGGGAAGATTATGCCTTCTAGAGAAGAAGAATGAAGACACACATACACACACTAGGATTTGATGTTTGACAATCAGTGGTAGATGGATACAAAGAACCAATCGTTCCTCCTACAGATAAAGATGGAAAGAAACTTGAAGAGAATAATCAAGAGATACAAGTGCACTCCTAAATGGATTGTCTAAATATATATACACCAAAGTTATGCATTGTGATTCTGCTAAGGATATATGGGTCGAGTTGAATAATGTATATGGAGGATATGAGAAATTCAAAGAATCTAAACTTCAAATTTTCAGATAAAAAAATGGACAACTAAAGATGAATGAAGATGAGAACATAGTTTCCAACTTTCTACGAGTTGGTGAAGTTGTAAAAAGTATCAAAGGCTTGGGATATGAGGTAAATGAACAGGTTGTTGTCAAAAAGGTATTGATATCTCTACCAATGAGATTTGACTCAAAGACTTCAACACTAGAAGAGATAAAGTATCTAGTTACACTGACCTTGGATGAGCTACATGGGACACTCACAACTTATGAGATGAGAACAGAGTAGGATAATCCAATTAAAAAAGAAGCAGGATTCAAAGCATCCAAGAAGTCAAATAAAAAGGGAAAGAAAATGGAAAATTCAGAAAATAGCAGTAGTGACATCTTAGAGGAAGATGAAAAAGTATCTAACTTCGTCAGAAGACTGAAAAAGGGAACCGACAAATATAGAGGTAAGATTCCATTGGTTTGTTTTAATTGTGATGGTATTGGTCATTTTGATAACAAATGTCCCCATAATAAAAATAAAATAAATGAATAAGATGATTCAAATAGAAAACAAACATATAAAGGAAAGAGAAACAAAAATAAATTTTTCAAGAAAATATTTTTCACCAAAGAAGACAATAACTCATCAGATGAAGATGAAGCAAGTGAAAGTGATATAGAAAGGGTTATGTTCATGGAAATACAAGATTTTGATGAAGAAGGGTATGCATAATAATATGAAAGGGAATAATTTAACTACAAAGAAGAAATGTTAAGTGCCATATAAGTTATAAAAACAAAAGAAGAAGAAAAACAAGTCACTAAAGGAAGAAGTAAGGGAAAGAGGAGTTTAGAATTAAAACTCTGAAGAACTAGAGAAGATGATTAGTAAACTAAAAATACAAGTTGAGGAAGACAATATAATTGAAGAAACACTCAGAGAACAGGGAGAATAAAGAGACAAGATCATCGGAAATTTGGAAGTAGAGATTGTCACATTGAGAAAAGATTTTCAAAAGAAAAACATGTAGAACAACTCCAAAGTTTTGGATGAGATTATCAGCAACCAAAGTCCAACTAATGAAAAGTATGGACTTGGATACAACCATATAGAAAAGGTATCAAGCTTCAAAACAACGGATCAAGAAACACAACCAAGAATCTAAGCAGAAACAGTCAGAAGAGACAAGAAGTTTTACAAGAAAGAACACATAGACACTCCTCCACCCAAAAGATTCAGATTTCAGAATCAACAACAGTCAGAAACAAGAAGGCCTAAGGAAGAAGAAGGTTTCATAAGAGTAACTCATCATATAATATCTATAGCTCCCAGGTATCAAACTATCTTTTTTGTTTTATGTTATTCATGTAACTATTTTGGACATAAGGCTATAAATTGCAAAGAAAATAGTAGGAACAGAGACAACCATGAAATTTATGCACGAAATGATTATTCAAGAAGGCCTAGTGAAACACAGAACATAATCTACAATAGGATTGAATACTTGAGTAATGAGATGGAATGATACAAGTGCAACAACTTTGGACACATTGTCAAATATTGTATAATGACAATTCCTCCAAGAGAATTAAAACAGAATAACAATAGTCATGGAAAGGAACCTCATAGAATATGGATAAGAAAGCAAAAGCACTTCAACAATGAAGAATTCACACTTTCTCTACAAGATAAACATAAGAAACATGGTTTGTATGTTGACAGTGTCTTCTCAAATCACGTGACGGGTGATGAGGACAGGTTTATAACCTTGAGAAAGGAAAGAGATGGATCAATATCCTTTGGAAATGGTGACTCGTGTAGAATCATTGGAAGAGGCACAATCATAATTGGAAATAAGGATACCAAGGCAGAGAATGTTCTACTGGTGGAAGATATGAAACACAATCTTTTGAGTGTAATTCATATGTGTGATCAAGATCAAAAAATTATGTTTGTTTCACAGAATTGCAAGATACGAAAAGCAGGTTCGGCAGAGTGGTTGCAACAATTGTAAGAACTTCCAGAAAAATATATATATTAAGTGAAACTAGAAATGAAAAGTGTTGTCTAGGAAAGGAAGAAGAAATTTGAATATTGCACACAAGAATGGGTCACATAAACTTTGATAATATTATCAAAGTCAACAAAAAATAACCAGTCAAAGAAATTCCCCGGATCACAAAGCCAACCAACACTGTATGCAAGCATTGTCAACAAGGAAAGAAAACCAAGACTAGCTTCAAGTCAAACGAATACTCCACAACAAATCCGTTGGAAATTGTGCATATTGATCTAGTTGGACCGACTAGAAAAAAAGGGTTGAAAAGTGAGCAGTATTTTATGTTATTGGCTGATGATTATACTAAGATGACTGTATTTTTTTTCTCAGGAAGAAGTCAGAAGCATTCAAGAACTTCAAGATATACAAGGAAATGGTTGAAAATGAAATAGATTAAAAAAGCAAATGTTTGAGATCGAATAATGGATGAGAGTTTACTTCAAAGGAATTTATGGAATTCTACAGCAAGCATGGAATAAAAAGGAAATTATCCATTGCTAGGACACCACAACAAAATGGAGTCGTCGAAAGGAAGAATGTGACAATATAGGAAATGGCTCAAAATATGTTAATGGATTCCAAGTTGACAGTCATATTTTGGGCACATGCAATACATACAACAATTCACATTCAAAATAGTGTACTGCTCAGAAACAACAATAATAAAAATCCTTACAAGCTATGGAAAGGAAGACCATCGAATGTGAAGCACTTCACAGTTTTTTGAAGCAAATGCTACATCAAAAGAGAAGTTAGAAGAATGGGAAAGATCGATTCTCATGTGGACAAAGGTGTACTTGTTGGGTACTCGAGCACAAGGAAATCATACAAAAGTTTCAATCTCAGGCTCAACAAAGTTGTGGAAAGCATCAATGTGATGTTTGATGAGACAAGTGGACGAAAAATAAAGGGAGAAGAAAAGGATTCAATAGAATAGGTTCATGAATAAGAATCAAAGGAAGAAGAAGTAGCATAAGAAGAAAATGAAGAATAGCAGTTGGAAATAGAAGAACAAGACCAACAATATATTCAAGTACCTCCAAAGACACCTAGAAAATGAATACAAAAAACGCATCCATCAGATCCGATCATCGGGAACAAAGATGTAGGAGTTGAGACTAGAAGAAGAATGTGTTCACCAGAACAACTACACCTATCACTCTTATTTAAGACTGAGCCAAGAAGTTTTAAAGAAGCGAGAAAGGATGAATTCTGGATAAAATCCATGGAAGAAGAGTTGGATAAAATAGAGAACAATGACACTTGGGAATTGGTTCCAAGGCCAAGGTACAAGAATGTAATCAACACAAAGTGGGTCTTCATAAACAAATTAAATGAATATCGACATGTGATGAGGAAAAAAGATAGATTGGTATGTAAAGGATATTCTCAGGTTGAAGGTATCAACTTTGAAGATACATTTTACCCAGCTTCTAGAATGGAAGCAATCAGATTGATCCTCTCTTATACATTCTCCAAGAATATTAAAGTGTATCATATGGACGTGAAATCATCCTTCCAATATGGGGATCTCGAAGAAGAAGTCTACATTGAGAAACCAAAAGGATTTTAGTTGTCAAAAAATGAAAATTATGTTTTTAGGTTGAAGAAGACCTTGTATGGTCTCAAATAGCCCCCCAAACCATGGTATTCCAAACTGGATAGATATTTACAGCAACAAGGGTTCATGAAAGGAAATTCAAACAACAACCTCTACATTAAGGTAAATCAAGATAGTATTTTTTTAATTGAAATTTATGTTGATGATATTATCTTTGGAAATGATGATGACAGGATGAGCCATAAATTTGCAAAGGATATGCATAATGAATTTGAAATGTCACTATTTGGAGAATTATACTTCTTTTTGGGTCTTCAGATATGTCAAAGCAACCAAGGCATTTTTATTTCTCAAACCAAGTACATCAAAGAAATGCTAAAGAGGTTCAGAATGGAATATTTCAAACCAGTCAATACTCCTATGTCGACCAGTTACAAGTTAAGTAAAGATGATGATTCAAAGTCTACAGATCAAATGAAATACATGTCAATGATTGGAAGCTTACTTTATGTGACATCATCTAGACCAGATTCAATGCAGGAAGTTGGATAGGTGGCGCGTTTTCAAGTAACAGGAAAGGAATCACATGTTCTAGCAATAAAGAGGATATTCATATATCTCAAGGGTACAAAAGAGGTTGGATTATGGTATCCAAAAGGAAAGGATATATCACTTATTTACTACACAAATGCAGATTGGGTAGGCTGCATTAATGACCGAAGAAGTACAAGTGGAGCAATGTTCTACTTGGGTGAGTGTTTGGTATATTTCCTAAGAAAGAAACAATCATCAATATCATTGTCTACAAGTGAAGAAAAGTATATTGCAACAACAACATGTTGTACATAGGTTCTATGTATGAAACTAACTTTGGCAGATATATAGGTTGAGTGTGATGATCCCATTCTGATATATTGTGATAATACTAGCACCATCAGTATCTCAAAGAATCCAGTGATGCACTCCAAGACGAAGAACATTCCAATAAAGTATCATTTTATACGGGAACAGGTTGCAGAGAACAACATTCGAGTTGAGTATGTTGGGACAAAAGAACATATTCCAGACATATTTACAAAATCGCTTCCAAGGGAAGCTTTTGAGTATCTTTGCCAGAAACTTGGTATACTTTATTCCCCATAATGAATTTTAAATGATATTCTTATATGTCTTATATTGACACAAGGAAGAACCATAAAGAGAAAAACTCATTTTGGGGAGAGTTTAGTTAGGGGGAGAAGCCCCAAGGACAGTTTAGTCAGGGGGAGCAACCCCGACAAGAATTTACCTTTTCCATTGATGTCAAATGTGGAGAGGTTTATTAGATGCATGGAGAGAGAGTTATATGATTGGAGAGAGAGAACAGAGGAATGTTTCCAGGGGGAGTGATGATCATAGGGGGACCATGAACGATAATTCAGTGTTGCATTAGAGTGTTTCCATCAATTCCAAAGGGGAAGATTGTTGATTAATTGTGTTGGTTTCCATTAATTTCAAACCTTGAAGCAAGTTTGGTTGCAAATTTTGGTAGCCCCAATAGTATGGTTAATGGAATCAAGTTTGGTTGAGATATAAAGGCATCAAGATCAATGTATGTGTAGGTAATATTATTCTAGATGGATAGTGCATGTTGTGCCATTTCCAGTGATATGTGGAACGTCACATAACTCCTCATGGTTAGAGAGTTATGGCCTTGGGAAGTTCGAGAACCCTCATGAGTTATCTAGAAGCCCAAAGAAGATAAAAGAAGTCAATTTATTCTAAAAACTCCTAGAAGAAGTTTACTAGTCAAAGTGGTTGTAACTAGGAGTTATTCATGATTTAATTTGTTGCAAAAGGAAAATAATTAAAAATAAATTAGTTGCAACTAGAAGTGGTGAGTTTACTATTTGCGGATAAAGTGGTTGTAAGTGGACAAAGTGGTTAGAAGTGGGTTATCCCTAAAAGAAGGAAGTTGGGTAAAGTTAGTTAGAAGGTAGCCCCTTGAGGAAGCTACTTGGAGAGTATAAATAAGAGAGAAAGGGTCTCCTATTAGCACCTATTGGGCACATTGAATATCTATTATTTTGTGAAAGGTTTATTGCAGGTACTCATTGATACATCTGAAGTTATGCAAGTTTGAGGCAACAAAGAAGGGTTGACAGTGAAAGTTTCAGAGTTGCAAAATTTTTGAAAAAACCCTAGGATTTTAGGTGTACGTAGGCTGCAGTAAAACATGTCATGTACATACGCAGGTTCACAGTGAAGGAGGGAATGTACATATGCGGGTTGAATTAGAAGAGGTCACATGCATTCAGGAAAATCCATGAAAAATTGATTTGATGAGGATGCTAGGTCTCTAGAGTCTGAAATCAAGTTCCAAGGAAGGTCTACAGTGATCAAGTACAACATATCTATCTACAGGTTGAAAAGGTATGTCATATTCTTATGAATAGTTGGATATTTTTATCTACATGAGATATGGTTATGGGAGATTGATGATTTCCCTAGAGAGGTTGATGGTTGTAAGTAACTTGTTGTATGAGTCAGATATATAGAAATATAGTTTTGGTATGTCTGATATGTATCATTGGTATATCTTGTTAGTTTGAGTGTTGAGGAATATCTTGTATTTATTGGTACATAGTTGAGGGTTTTAGGTTACATGGTTGAGATATTTTGGTTATGGTGTATTGTTGAAGTTGTTGGTATAGTTTGAGGCTACACAAAAGTGAGGGTTTGATGTCTACTTCATGTGAGAGTTATTACACATGATTATGATTGTATGCACATGTATGGCACATGACTATAGATACATAGATGCACACGGTTTGAGTGATATTCTTGTGATATTGGGTATGAGATATATGCTATCAAATCTGGTATATTGAGATTTTTGGTACAGTTTATTGGTATATTTGGTATATGTTGGTAAAGATTATTGGTACAATTTAACTGCAAGTTTCTGGTATAGGTTGACTACAAGTTTTTGGTATAGTTTGACTACAGGTTATTGGTACAGTTTGGTTATAGGTTGTTGGCACATATTGGTATAGGTTTACAGTGGTATATTTCATAGTGAAAGTGTGATAGTGCTTTCATCAATTATTTGACACTTATATTTTATGGTGGTTGGATGGGGAAATGATATGTGGTTGTAGCCACCTTCTGGTTGTAGCCATAGAACATAGGGGGTTGTAGTCTTTGTCTAGGTTTAGCCAGAGAATTGGGGAGTTGGAGCTTCCCTCAGGTTGTATCATGGAAATATAGGGGGTTGGATCCTCCTTCCAATTGCAGTTGGAGAACAGAGGAAGTTGGTGCTTCCAATGAATGTAATTCTTAGAGACATATAAGAAAAATAATTTTGTGGTTTTCTCCGACATTGGCTTTCCATGTAAAAATATTGGTGTACTTTGTATGTGTATGATTTCTCATTGTTCATGGTTTATTTATTCTACACATGTTTAATGATATTGATAAATTGATCATAAAGATAAACAACATTTATATATTGTGGTTAAAAAGGATTAAAAATATCTACTATCGATTCACCCCCCTCTCAATAGTCCAACAATTGGTATCAGAGTAGGTTCTTCAAGAGACAGTTTAACCACTGGAAGGATATTATGGATTACTCTAATATTGGGATACCATAGTTTTATGGGGAATATTATGCCTTCATGAGAAGAAGAATGGCGACACACATATAGACACTGGGATTTGATGTTTGAAAATCAATGGTAGATGGATACAAATCACCAACTATTCCTCCAACAAATAAAGATGGAAAGAAACTTGAAGAGAATAATTCAAGAGCTACAAGTTCACTCCTAAATGGATTGTCTAAATACATCTACATAAAAGTTATGCATTGTGACTATGCTAAGGACATATGGGTCAAGTAGAATAATGTATACGAAGGAGATGAGAAATTCAAATAATCTAAACTTCAAATTTTCAGAGAAAAAGTTGAACAACTAAAGATGAATGAAGATGAGAACATAGTTTCCTACTTTCTACAAGTTGATGAATTTCTAAAAAGTATCAAATTCTTGGGAGATGAGGTAAATGAACAGGTTGTTTTCAAAAAGCTATTTAGATCTCTACCAATGATATTTGACTCAAGATTTTAGCACTAGAAGAGAGAGAGGATCTAGCTACAATGACCATGGATGAGCTACATGTGACACTCACAACTTATGAGATGAGAATAGAGCAGGACAATCTGATTACAAAAGAATAAAAATTCAAAGCATCCAAGAAGTCAAATAAAAAGGGCAAGCAAATGGAAAAGTCGGACAACAACAACAATGACATCTTAAAGGACGATGAAGAAGTATCCAACTTCGTCAGAAGACTGAAAAAGGGAACAGGCAAATATAGAGGTAAGCTTCCATTGATTTGTTTTAATTGTGATGGTATTGGTCATTTTTCTAAAAAAAATCCCCATAAGAAAAATTAAATAAATGAACAACATGATTCAAATAGCAAACAAACATATCAAGGAAAAAGAACCAAAAATATTTTTTTCAAGAAAATCTTTTGCACCAAAGAATACAACAACTCATCAGATGAAGATGAAGAAAGTGAAAGTGATACAGAAAGGGTTATATTCATGGAAATAGAAGATTTCGATGAAGAAGGATCTGAAGAAGAATATGAAGAGGCAGAATTTGACTATAGAGAAGAAATGGTAAGCACCATATAAGTTATAAAATGAGAGAAGAATAAAAACAAGTCACTATAGAAAGAACTAAAAGAAAGAGGAGCTCAGAATTCATACTTTGAATAACTAGAGTATATGATTACTAAACTAAAAATTCAAGTTCAGGAAGATAAGAGAATTAAAGAAACACTCAGAAAACAGGTAGAAGAAAGAGACGGGATCATTGGAAATTTGGAAGCAGAGATTGGCACATTGAGAAAAGATATTCAAAACAAAAACATGTAGAACAACTCCAAAGTTTTGGATGTGATTATTAGCAGTCAAAGGCCAAATCATGAAAAGTTTGGACTTGGATACAACTTGATAGAAAAGGGATCAAGATCCAAAACAACAGATCAAGAAACATGACCAAGAAGCTATGCAGAAACAATTAGAGGAGACATGAAGTTTTTAAAGGAAGAACACAGAGACACTCCTCCGCCTAGAAGATTTAGATTTCAGAATCGGTGACGGTCAGAAATAAGAAGGCCTCAAGAAGAAGAGGGTTTTATAAGAGTAATTCATCATATAATATCTACGGCTCCGAGGTATCAAACTATATTTCTTGCTTTATGTTATTCATGTAACAATTTTGGACATAAGGCTATAAATTGCAAAGAAAATAACATGAATAGAGACAACCATGAAAGGTATGCACAAAATGATTATTCAAGAAGGCCTAGTGAAACACATAACATAATCTACAACAAGTTTAAATCCTTGAGTATTGAGATGGAATGCTACAAGTGCAACAACTTTGGACACATGGCCAAATATTGTAGAATGATAGTTCCTCCAAGAGAATCAAAACTGAATAACAATAGTCATAGACAAGAACCTCATAGAATATGGATAAAAAAGAAGAATCAGTTCAAAAATGAAGAATGCACACTTGATCTACAAGCTAAACACAAGAAGCGTGGTTGGTATGTTGACAGTGGTTTTTCAAAGCACATGACAGGTGATGAGGACATATTTCTAACCTTAAGAAAGGAAAGATATTGATCAATCTCCTTTGGAAATGGTGACTCATCTAGAATAATCGGAAGAGGCACAACCATAATGGGAAATAAGAAAACCAAGGAAGAGAATGTTCTACTAGTGGAAGATATGAAACACAATCTTTTAAGTGTAAGTCAAATGTGTGATCAAAGTCACAAACTTGTGTTCGATTCATAGAAGTGAGAGATTATAAAAGTAGGTTCAGGAAAAGTGGTTGCGACAACTACAATAACTTCAAGAAACATATATGTATTAAGTGAAATTGGAAATGAAAAGTGTTTTCTAGGAAAGGAAGAAGAAGTTTGGCTATGGCACAAAATAATGGGTCACATAAACTTTGACAATCTTGTCAAAGTTAGCAAAAATGAAGCAGTCAAAGAAATTCCCTAGATCATGAAGCCAACCAACACTTTATCCAAGCATTGTCAACAAGGAAAGCAAACCAAGACCATCTTCAAGTCAAAGGAATACTCCACAACAAAGCCACTAGAAATTGTGCATATTGATCTAGTTGGACCGACTAGAAAAAAGGGTTGAAAGGTGAGCATTATTTTATCTTATTGGTTGATGATTATACTAGGATGACTACAATTTGTTTTCTCGGGAAGAAGTTAGAAGCATTTGAGAACTTCAAGATATAAAAGGAAATGGTTGAAAATGAAATAGATTCAAAAATCAAATGCTTGAGATGGGATAATGGAGGAGATTTTACTTCAAAGGGATTTATGGACTTTTACAACAAGCATGGAATATAAAAAAAATTCTTCATTTCTAGGACACCACAACAAAATGGAGTCATAAAAAGGAAGAGCATGACAGTAGATGAAATGGATCAAACTATGTTAGTGGATTCCAATTTGAAAGATGTCTTTTGGGCACATGGATTACATACAACAGTTCACATTGAAAAAAAAGTAATACTCAGAAACAGCAATCATAAAACTCCCTATGAGCTATGGAAAGGAATACCAGTGAATATGAAGAACTTCATTGTTTTTGGAAGAAAATGCTACATCAAAAGAGAATATGGAAAAATGGGAAAGTTTGATTCTCGTGTGGACAAAGGTGTACGTGTTGGGTACTCGAGCCCAAGGAAAGCATAAAAAAATTTCAATCTCAGGCTCAATAAAGTTGTGAAAAGGATCAATGTGATGTTTGATGAGACAAGGGGATGAAAAATAAAGGAAGAAGAAAATGATTCAATAGAATAGGTTTACAAAGAAGAAGCAAAGGAATAAGAAGTAGCAGAAGAAGAAAATGAAGAAGAACTGTTGGAAAAAGAAGAACAAGAACATCAAGATCTCCAAGTACCTCCAAAGACACCTAGCAGCTGAATACAAAAAAATCATCCATTAGATCAGATCATTGGGAACAAAGATGAAAGAGTTGAGACTAGAATAAGAATTTGTTCAACAAAACTACACTTAACACTCTTATCTATGACTGAGCCAAGCAGTTTTGAAGAAGATAGCAAGGATGAATTTTGGATAAAATCCATGGAAGAAGAGTTGGATCAAATAGAGAAGAATGACACTTGGGAATTGGTTCCAAGGCCAAGGTACACGAATGTGATCAGAACAAAGTGGTTCTTCATAAACAAATTGAATGAAGATGTAAAGGTTACCATGAACAAAGCTAGATTGGTATGTAAAGGATATGCTCAGGTTGAAGATATCGACTTTGAAGAGACATTTTTCCCAGTTTCTAGAATGGAAGCAATCATATTGATCCTCTCTTATACATGATCCAAGAATATTAAAGTGTGTCATATGGATGTGAAATCAACCTTCCAAAATGGGGATCTAGAATAATAAGTATACATTGAGAAACCAGAAGGATTTTAGTTGTCAAAAAATGAAAATTATGTTTGCATATTGAAGAAGGCCTTTTATGGTCTCAGAAAGTTTCTCGTAGCATGGTATTCTAGGCTAGACAGATATTTACAGAAACAAGGGTTCAAGAAAGGAAATGTAGACAACAACCTATACATTAAGGTAAATCAAGATAATATTTTGTTAATTGAAGTTTATGTTGATGATATTATCTTTGGAAGTGATGATGACAAGATGAGCTAGAAATTTACAAAGGATATGCAGAATGAATTTGAAATGTCACTACTTGGAGAATTATCTTTCTTTTTTGGTCTTCAGATATGTCAAAGCAACCAAGGATTTTTTATTTCTCAAAACAAGTATATCATAGAAATGCTTAAGAGGTTAAAAATGGAATATTGAAAACCATCCAATACTCCTATGAAGACCAGTTGTAAGTTAAGTAAAGATGATGATTCAAAGTCTACAGATCAAAGGCAGTATAGGTCAATGATTGGCAAGTTACTTTATGTGACAACATCTAGATCAGATGTAATGCAGGCAGTTGGATAGATGACACATTTTCAAGAAACACCAAAGGAATCACATGTTCTAGAAGTAAAGAGGATATTCAGATATCTCAAGGGTACAAAAGATTTTATATTATGGTATCCAAAAGGAAAGTATATATCACTTATTTCCTACACAGATGCAAATTGGGAAGGATACATTGATGACCAAAGACGTACAAGTGGATCAGTGTTATGCTTGGGTGAGTGTTTGGTGTCTTGGATAAGAAATAAACAGTCATCAGTATCATTGTTTATAGCCGAAGTAGAGTATATTGCAGCAACAACATGTTGTTCATAGGTTCTATGGATGAAACAAACTTTGACAGATATACAGGTTGAGTATGATGAGACCATTTCGATATATTGTGATAATACTAGTGTCATCAGTATCTCAAAGAATCTAGTTATGCACTCCAAGATGAAGCACACTCCATTCAATTATAATTTTATACGGGAACAGGTTGTAGAGAAGAGCATTCGAGTTGAGTATGTTGGGACAAAAGAACAGATTGCAAACATATTTACAAAATTGCTTCCAAGGTAATTTTTTGAGTATCTTTGAAAGAAACTTGGTATAGTTTCTTCCCCACAATGAATTTTGAATCATATTCTTACATGTCTTATATTTACACAAGGAAGCACCATAAAGAGGACAGTTCATTTTGGGGAGAGTTCAATTAGGGGGAGCATCCCCAGGGACAATTCAGTTAGGGGGAGTAACCCTGACAGGAATTTACCTTTTCCATTGATGTCAAAGGGGCAGAGATTTATCAGATGCATGGAGAGAGAGTTATATAATTGGAGAGAGAGAACAGGGGTATGTTTCCATGGGGAGCGATGGTCACAGGGGTACCATGAGCGATATGACTTCATTGTTTCATCAGAGTGTTGACATCAATTCCAAAGGGGAATATTGTTGATTAATTGGGTTGGCTTTCATTGATGTCAACCCTTGAAGCAAGTCTAGAAGAAAATTTTGGCAGCCCCAACAATATGGTTAAGGGACTCAATTTTGGTTGAGATATAAAGGCATGAATATCAGTGTATTTTTTGGTAAGATTATTCTTTATGGATAGTACATGTTGTGCCATTTCCGGTGATATGTGGAATGCCACATAACTCCTCGTGGTTAGAGAATTATGCCCTTGTGAAGTTGGAGAACCCTCATGAGTTATCTAGAATCCCCTAGAAGGTCAAAGAAGTCAATTTATTCTAGAAACTCTGAGAAGAAGTTAACTAGTCAAAGTGGTTGTAACTAGAAGTTAATCATGATTTAAGTTGTTGCAAAAGGAAAATAATTAAAAATAAATTAGTTGCAACTAGAAGTGGTGATTTTACTATTTGTGGATAAATTGGTTGTAAGTGGACAAAGTGGTTAGAAGTGGGTTATCCCTAAAAGAAGGAAGTTGGGTAAAGTTAGTTAGAATGTAACCCCTTGAGGAAGCTACTTGGAGAGTATAAATAAGAGAGCAAGGGTCTCCTATTAGCACCTATTGAGCACATTAACTATCTATTATTTTGTGAAAGGTTTATTGTAGGTACTCATTGATACATCTAAAGTTATACAAGTCTAAGGCATCAAAGAAGGGTTGATAGTGAAAGTTTCAGAGTTGCAGAATTTTTGAAAAAACCATAGTTTTTTAGGCGTACGCGGGCTGATGTGGAAGAGGTCGCATACATACACGAGCTACAGTGGAATAGGTCGCATACATACGCGGGATGCAGTGGAACAGGTCGCATACATACGCAGGCTGGAAGTAAAGGAGGCAACATACATATGTGGTTTGAAGGAGAAGAGGTCGTGTACAGTTGGGAAAATCCATGAAAATTTGATTTGATGAGGATGCCAGGTATTTAGAGTCTGAAATCAAGTTTTGCGGAAGGTCTACAGTGATCAGGTACAACAGATATAGCTACAGGTTAGAAAGGTATGTCATATTCTTATGAATAGTTGGATGTTGTTGTCTATATGAGATATGGTTATGGTAGATTGAGGATTTTCCCTAGAGAGGTTGATGGTTGTAAAGCACTTGTTGTATGAGTAAAATATACAAAAATGCAGTGCTTTTATGTCTGATATTTATCATTGGTATATCTTATTAGTTTGAGTGTTGAGGCATATCTTGTATTTATTGGTACATGGTTGAGGGATTTTGGTTATGGTGTATTGTTGAAGTTGTTGGTATAGTTTGAGGTTGCATAAAAGTGAGGGTTTGATGTATAATTCATGTGAGTGTTATTACACATTATTATGATTGTATGCACAATTATGGAACATGACTAGAGAGACATAGATGCCCATGGTTTGAGCGATATTATTGTGATATTGGGTATGACATATATGTTATAAAATCTAATCTATTGAGGATATTATTGGTATAGGTTATTGGTATATTTGGTATATGTTGGTACACGTTATTGGTACAGTTTAACTGCAGGTGTTTGGTACAGCTTGACTATAGGTTTTTGGTACAGGTTGACTACAAGTTATTGGTATAGTTTAGTTACAGGTTGTTGGCACATATTGGTACAGTTTAGTTACAAGTTGTTGGCACATATTGGTACAGGTTTAGAGTGGTATATTTCATAGTAACAATGTGATAATGGTTTCATCAATTATTTGACACTTATATTTCAAGGATAGGTTGTTGAACGGGGAAAGGATAGGTGGTTTTAGCCACCTTCCGGTTGTAGCCAGAGAACATAGGGGGTTGTAGCCTCCTTCTAGTTGTATCCAGAGAATTTGGGAGTTGGAACTTCCCTCAGGTTGTATCTTGAAAATATAGGGGGTTGGAGCCTCCTTCCAATTGCAGTTGGAGAATAGAGGAATTTGGTGCTTCCAATGAATGTAATTCTTAAAGACATATAAGAAAAAGAATTATGTGGTTTTCTCCCACATTGGGTTTCCACGTAAAAATACTGGTGTACTGTGTATGTGTATGACTTCTCATTTTTAATGGTTTATTTATTCTACACTCATTAAATGATATTGGTAAATTGATCATAAAGATAAACAACATGTATATACTTTGGTTAAAAAGGATTAAAAGGGATTAAAAATCTCTATTACTGATTCACCCCCCCCTGTAGTAATCTAACATGAAGTGACTTTATATGAATTCAAATTTTAGTCCTTAATCTCATCTACAAACCATTATTAACAATTTTCAATTGTGTAAGATTCAATATGTTAAGGTTTCCCATATAAAGAGCAGAAGTGAAGGCCTCTAAGATTAAAAAAAATAAAAAAATAAAAAAATAAAAAAATCAAGATATTCAACATGGCATTGAACTAGTGGGAGTCCCTCAGTGACAATCCAAAGAATAGATGAAGTTAATCACAACTTGAAGGATGTTTGTGGAGGCAATGCACAATTAGTACCATATTTGAATTGCCATGCTAACCAATACATAAAATGATAGCAATTGTTGTGATTAGACTATACAAGTGTTTGGGTTAGTATGAAAATATTTACAAATAATAATATTGATTGTAATAGAAATATAACAATAGAATGGAAGATGAAGTAATCAAGATAATTTATAGCATACCTATGTATGTTCTAATTTAAAAATTGATTTGAAAAACAAAACCTTACAAATTAAATAATGCACTTATTGTGGAATAATATAACCCAATTAGTCAAGAGAAAATAACCAGATTTTCTCATATCATGTGTACATTTTTCATAAATGCAAAATTGTGTGTTTCAAAGGAATTTTTAAGAATAAATTACATATCAAGCCATTGTATAAATGAAGTTCCATTATACAAATTATGTTTCCATTCCTTAATCTCATATACAACCCATTATTAACAACTTTCAATTATGGTAGGTTTCAAAACGTTAAGGCTTCCCATCTAAAGAGATGAGTGGAGAAAAAAAGCTATGGCATATGGTCAAGGGGTCAATTTAGACATTGAAAAATCCTATTTAACCTATGAAATTCAACCTTCTATAATTTCAATCTCTATGGATATTGGATAATGACTTTTACTATAATGGTTCATGTTGAATACCTACCAAGAAGACTAGACTAGAAATAATGAGAGGTACTTATGAGAGACCAAGATATTTTGATTCTTATGAGGATGGCATGGTTATGTTGTCCAAGTAAATTGGATTTGATGATATTGGATGCACTCATAATTATCTCAATGCTTTCTGAACATATAGGTTCTAATAAAAATGGGCCTTGTATTTCCAAAGTTAAGTTAATAAATAATAAGTAAAGCATGTGTACAATGTGCAAATGAGTGTGTCCCTATATCCCCATGTATATCATAGAAAGGAGGGGAAAATAGGTCATACATTTAACCTCCCAATAAGAATGGACTTATTAAGATGCAAGTGCAAATATATAATCATATAGGGACTTCAAAAGAATGCTCAACTTACTATGTTACAATTTGCCCTTTAAATAAACATACACATTCAATTAAATAATTACAAAAATATCCCCTCGTAGCTGGAATAGATTTGCATTATCAATTTTGTATACCCATTCATAAATGAAAACAAAACCTTTCCCAAAATAGATATATTATATTTAAATACTCATACCAATTTGCACAAGTAAATATATAGTACGAAAAATGTTCAGACAATATATCAATACAATAAAATGAGAGATTTGTTGGATAAAGGTCCACAAATAAGAGAAGTTTGGCATAAAAAATAATGGTGAAAATTGGCAGCCAAACTTCAATATAGTAACAAGATAAAAATTTAGTAGTTAGAATCCACAACAAAACCCAACAATTCATTTGAGATCATGACATAAAGGGTTTATAATTTCCAAGCCAAACCCTCAAAAAAATGACAACAATTGAATTGTACACAAATCTGAAAATGGGTTGTGTCTATTTTTGTTCATGGGGTTTATGGTTCTTATGGGTTAGAGAGATATTCTCATTCCCTCCAAGTATTTCTACCATAAAATCATTTTTATCATACAATTTACCATAAAGTAAAATTTTCACATCAAATGGGAATTGGCATACACTTTTAGGTGCCAAATCTCTATCAAAATGGGATCCAAATCCTCTCCTATGTATAATCTATTACTTTCAAACAATATGTTTCATCTCCTCTATCGTAGGTGTTCTCTCCTACTAATGAGTATATCAGATCCACAGTTTGGATATGTCTCCTCCTTAGACCCTCCTGCCACCTTTAGTGGTCTCTATCATGGATTACACTATATGTAATCAAGGGTTTTGTTGGGCCTTTTGTTGTCAGGCAAGTTGAGTAGAGAACAGAGAGAAGAAACGACACGCAAAGAAAAGGTGCAAGACCAAGAATATTGAGAAGGGATAGAGAAGAAGAGGGGAGACAAGAAGGAACAAGATCTTGTAAAATCCAAGAAAATCAGTTGAGCATGAGTTGTATCCAGCTCATAATGAGTTGTCACCAGGGGAGAAGGAGTGGGACACAACCCACTTTGAGTTGGAAAGAAAACCTGAGGTAAAAGGGAAGAAAGTAGAGAATTGAAAGAGGATTCTAGAGAGAATTGAGAGGATTTTGATGGAAGTTCAGAGGTCGAAGAGACAGCTGGGATAGTGGAAAGAAGAGAGTAGTTGTTGTGATTGTAGGATATTTTGTGTAAATAATCCATGAATGTAACCAATGGAAGCTATATTGAACATCTATTGTAGCGCAAAGTGCACCAAAATACCTTAACTATAATAAAGAAGCAAATATTTGTGGAAATAGTTGAGGAGGGGGTGAACCACAATAACCTTGTGTTAAGTTATGCTGTGAAATGATTATTCATGTTTATACTATGTTAATTATTATGTGTGTGATGTTGATCTCTGTTTTTCCTATGATGAATGTTTATCTTTAATGATAATGTTGAAATATTTAGGTACAGTAATGTTAAATGTATGTCTAACTATTAATTGATAAGAATCTAACCCGATATGCATAAAGAATTAAGAAATGAGGACATATTAACTAGAATACAATGCACGAAAGGTTCTGTTAGATATGACAAAGTGTGTCTTCCTTGTTCCCTCACCGCTACAAAATATTGGTTCCTGCAATCCCCATAAATATACCTCTTGTGAGACTTATCCTACTCACAGGTGATTCCAAAAGGGTTGATATCTATAGGGGCTTTTTGGAAAACTTACCTTGAACCCAGGGTCTTGAACCTATTTTCATGTGTGTACCAACAAATGGTTTTGTTGCTAGGACCAAGAATCTAGAAGTGAGGGAGTTTTTTGAAGACCGGCGAGGAAAGAGATAACTGAATAGATGGAACAAAAAGAACAAGAATTTGCTTAGAAGGAGAATAGAAATCCATGCTTAAAGAAAAAGCATTGGCTGCAAAGGTATGTGTATATAGACTTACATGAGTTCTTTTTCCATGAATTTCCTAATATTTTAGCAGAATGGATAGAAATATTTTTGGAAAATACGGGTATACATAGACCGGCCATGCAAAATAACTTGACTCTTGAACTAGTGAGACGAGTGCAATCAGTGGATAATAGGATGTCCCGCACAGTGGAATTTTGGTTGGATAATGTCTTAGGAGGATACGTAATAGAATTTTCTATAGACTATACTCATAATTATAGTGTTGTGGAAAGATACTTCTTTAAAGGTTTGTGAGGAAGATTCATAAGGTCATTAGTTACCTCGATCAAAATGATGCTATGTGACAAATAAGTGATGAAAATGGAGTCAAATAACTAGAGAACAGGGGTGTGTTGACCAATATTTGATTGGAGGATAGTAAAATGGACAGAGGAAAGGGAGAATGATAATGAAAGAGAAAGAAGAAGGGATATCAGAAGGAGAAGTCAAATTTGGATTCTTGCCCAGTGGGAGAAGGTACAAGAAGTTGAGAACTATGGTTGAAGAGAGAGAAAAACACAGTGAGTACTCTGAACTTTGCACGGACATCCATATCATAGAAGTACATCAGATAAAGGGACAAGAGGAATATATCATGTTCAGTCTATCCATAGAAGAACAAGTAAGTCCTATCCAAGCCGAGTCCTGGTTCAAAACAACAACCTCCTGGAAGTCACCTAAATCTGAGACAACTTTCGAAGATATTTCCAGAAAACTTGTAGTCAGTAAAGGAAGTCAAAGCAACAATAGCTAGAGAAGTGGTAGTGGTAGAGGTACAGGTAGTCAGGCTCTACCAGCATCACCATGAAGGAGTCCTACACACAACAATATGGAAGGAATAGATAATACACTCAGATTACCGCAGTTCAAAGGAATTGGATTTGAGGATCTAGAAAAAACACTTGTTCATATGTGAGACCATATGGACTATAAAGAATGTCCACAATGATGGCACAAATATCGCACATTTTGTGACAATGTTTAGAGGACGTGCGCTAGTCATGTACATGAAGCTCCAAAGTACCACAATACCAAGCCAAACAAGAACTTTATTAGAGATTACACAAGTATTGCTAAAAGAATTTAAGAAACCAAAGTATGAGTCACAGTACATTACTGAGCTCAAGGAAATATGTTTAGAGCATGCCTATTTTGAGAAGGAATTATATTTTGGGTGCAGGCCTATTTTTGGAGAAGGATATATTTTGAGGAAAGACATAACTTTGGAAAGGAAGACCTAATGTTGGAGCACAAGCAACAAGTGGCAAGAAAGAAACATGCAAAAAAAGAAGTAAAAGCAGCATGCAAGAGGAAAATCAACGTGGTGCGAAGGTAGACAAGCCTAACCATGATAGGGTTAGAGTTTTTGAAAAATATTGTAATGGTTGTAAGCCACAGAGTAGTATAAATAAATACCTAGGAGGTCTAGAGAGAGAGAGTTGTAGTTGAAGTTGTTATGGAAGATTTATGTTTTTTATTGTAATAAGTCTTGTTGAAGAGTCGAATAAGCTAGTCCTTGAGGGTTAGGTCATAGGTTGTGGAGCCTGGTGTGATATAGTCTACCTCACAAATGGATATTACCCTCATCTAGATTGTATTACTATATATGTAATACACGCATGTTATAACCCTAAAATGCACCATACAGGTTTACCTGGCATCAGGCCAACTCATGCCTCTTCCTAGCCAAAGCCATGCTGAGTAATTCCTCAAAAAACCACTTAAAACAAGCAACCCGCGCCCTAACTTCTCACTGGGCGCGGGCATCCGCTTGCTGTCCTTTTACTGCACGCGGGCATCCGCGGGCTAGCCCAAAACAACCCGCGAGTACCTAACAAAGCAAAAAATCAGGGAAGTTTCCGCCGAGACACGAGACTTTTTGTCAGTTAACTGAAACTCTCCGCCATGCATGGCCGAGAGTTCGCCTAAAACCCTAGATCTTCCTAGCCTATAAAAGGAGGGGTAGGAGTACTAATCAAAAGAGGAAAAAGGATAGCAAAGAAACTCTGCCAAAATTGCCAAGCCTATTATTGTCCACACCCTTTAGCTTTGCCTTAAGCTTCAGGAGAACTTCATGTTGCAGCAGTTGGAGGACAAAAGAAGAGGAGGAG
>SNQJ01S0009660.1:181304-198292 GCA_010110895.2 Picea sitchensis
TACTTCAATCATCGTTAAAAAGGTGAGTCGATTCTTCCCATGTTTGCTTGAAAAAGGGTTGAGATTTTGGGTAGGAGGTTAAAAGTTAAATCTTAAGGGTCATGATCTGCGCATAAGTTTAGAGCCCTAGCTTATTATTCTGTAGGGTAGAATACCCCACAACAACGCAACACAAGATTTTTCAAAAGATTGAATAAAAGAGAAGAGATCCAAATCTTTGTGGATGTAGCCGAGGAGGGGGTGAACCATGGTAAACTTTGTGTTATGTGTGGTTTTTGATGAATGTTTACTTTATGTTGATCATTATCATATGAATGAATGGTTAAACTAGAAATATCATCATGCATGCAGAGGTTTAAAGATGAACAAATCATAGAAAGTTCTTGAATATTTAACAAGGGTAATGCATAAGAAAGAAAGAATACACTCATTGATCCCCACTCATTCCTACACTGCAAACACTTGAGTATTGAAGTCACCCATAAAAGTTATCCTAGGTGAGACTGCATTTTTCACCCTGTGTGCAGCATTGCCTTCTTGTTTACTAGGAGGGCCGATAGTTTTAGAGGGTTTTGATGGAAACTTGCTAAGATCTGAACCTGGGTCAGCCCAAGAAGAAGTGAAAGAGACAACCAACAAATGGTTGCATTGTCGTCTAGAACTACACAGGATTGAGTGGACGGGATCTGTGGAAGAAACGCGTGAAGAATGGAAGTATAGAAGGGAATGTCCAGGCCATGGAACCCAAAGAAGGCATAGATTGAAAGATGGTCGAAAAAAAAGGAACTTGAGTTTGTGCAGAAGGAGAAAATAAAACCTAAGTTAACACAGCACAAATATCTCGACAAATACATGTTTAGCGACTTCAATGAGGTATTTTTTTGTGATTTCCCGCATTTGTTTAAGGAGTGGTTATTGAAATTAAAGGAAAACCACCCTACAAATCGAATCAAATAGTTGGAGTGGAATCCCGTGGAAATCGCGTAGTTACATCAAGTTAATAATAAATTTACATGAGCAGCAAATTTTGGGTTAGATAATATTATTGCAGGGTTTATCACCGAATTTGCAGTAGATACCACGAAGTCCTACACTGTAGCAGAGCAATATTTTCTAAAGGGACCAAGAGGTTGGTATATCATATTGGTGTATACTTCAATAAAGATTTTATTGTATGACAATAGTGTGATTACCATGGAATAAGACAGTTAAACTTCCCTGTGTGCATGGGGGAAAGGGGGGAAGCACTAACAAGAGGTTGAGATATGGAAAAGGAGATGGATAAAGGAAAGAATAAGAAGGCCATGGACCCAATCATGATGGAAGAAGATCAAATAAAGAGGATAATGGAAGAATCTTGAAAGACGTGTAGCGGAATACCATACCAATATAAAATGAATAATAAGAAGATAGTCATATATGATAGAGAGGACTTGGAAAGCAATGAAGAAGAGGTAGATGATGTCCAGGATTTGGAGAATATTGAGGAAATTTTTCACACAACATATGAAAGGAAAATAGGAGGTCCAAGGTCAGGGACAGAAGGAAAAACTCCAATCTAGATCATGATTAGTGTGGAACCTACAACCCTATGTGCGACTAATACTCCAGAAAGAACATTGGCGTTTAGACAACCAAATTTTAGTGGAAGAAAGAAAACAAGACACGCATCCAATGAAGGAGCATCAACTAGAGGATCCATTTTAGGAAGTAACAATCAATTATCTACATCGCATGGAGGTAGTAGATCAACATAGTTCAAAATGGCAAGACATGATCCCACGATCAAATTACTAGAATTTCGGGGAGAGGCATCAAAGGACCCTGAAAATCACTTCTTGATATGTGAGAATATCTGGGAAGAAAATCATATCACAAATGAGGATACAATTCTCGTGAAGTTATAAATCACACTAATAGTTCAGAGGGAATACCAAAGACTATTGGAGACGTGAAAAATCTACTGGTAAACAAATTTCAAAAGACTAGATCAGAAGACCAATATATGAATGAAATGATTGAAATCAGGAAAAAATTGGGTGAGTCTGTTTGGGAGATTGATCATCGGTTCAAATGAGTGAAGGGTAAGTTGAAATATGCAATTATTGACATGCAACATGAGCACTTATTTGTGAACTTCCTATTACCACATTGAAATACTCGTTAAGACAACAGAAGTTCCAAACTCAAGCAGAGGCTCTATAGGCAGCCTTCCAACTGGAAGAGAACCAATATCAGCATACAGATCCAGTAATAGAGGAGCTGAAGGAGGATTTTAAGAAGCTAACATTTCAACTTAACCAGAATAAGGGTAAAGAGAAAAGAGAAGTTGTTTGGTGTACCCTATGCAGGATATAAGGACACCATAAGAATGAATGTCCAACTTTCGTGCAGTATATGGTGACAAGGATGCCAAACCCATTTCCAATAGGAGGACCATGGATGTTTGAGCCACAAATTTTATGGTCATGTATCTTGTGTTGGTTGCTTATGGTTTTGTTGAATTTTTCTTTGGCGTTTATATTTCCTTTGTTTTTGGTTCTGATATCTCATCATCAAGGTCTTCACTGATTGATTTTTATTTCTTTTCCTTCTTATTTCTTCTTTTGAGCTTTCTTCTTTGACAATCATCTTGAAAAAATGATTTCTTAACAAGAAATATTCCCAAGTTTATATTTCTCCTGCAAATTAGCTACTACCAACATTTTAATTAATCCATAATTATAGAGACTTCGTTCTAAATTCCTAGATCTTCTTTAGATAGTTGATGTAATTTTCTTCAGACGGTTTAATAAATAAAATGACATATCTAGCTCATAACATTTGAATAAGTTTATCAACAAATGCAGATAGTAATAAAATACCAGGCCATACCTTTCCTCCTAGGAAATATTTTTTTTTTTCAATATAAACAGAGTATTTCACCACTTCTTGTGGGTTTTGTTGAAAAAACGGAAGCCACTTCTTTCCTTTCTGAATCTCTTATGACACTTGAGATATACTTCAAAAATATTCATACCAATTGGTTCATATCACACTATCGGTCCTATTTTGCAGCGTTGAAAAGAAAATGAGGAATTCAAACCACTCTTTGTCATAGAAAAGGAAGGAATGGAAACAAGAATGGTGGTTTTCATATTTCATATAAGAGAATTTTTTAATGATGGCTAATAATGATGCAATTCTAAGTTTGAGTTGTGAAACAATGATGTTGCATTCAAATACATCATTGGTAGGTATGGAAGTCACATTTAATCATTTCATGACTTTGAATATATAGTAATCATAAGTTTAACTATGCATGTTGAAAATGAAATTTTTGACATTCATAATAATTATAGTTTGAAATTATTATAATGTATGGGAGTGAACAGAGTGAATGACTATATTGTTAATGGATTGTAGTTTAAGTAGAATGGGTATTTGGAGGGATACAAATGGGTATGAAATAATATAAGTGTAGCTTAACCAGAATTAGTAACTATAGCATAATAATATTCAATCATTTACATAATTTATGAATCCCAAATGCATTATAGTTTAAAAAGTTCTTACCTCATGTCTGGTGTTTTAACTATAACCTTACTAACTGGTCTTTTGTGGCTGCTCCTTATGGTTGAAGAATGATAATTGTTGATACAAAGAACATTGCTTGGTACAAAGTTATGTTGGTGAATATATGTGAATGTACAGTGTTGTTTTGTTGATTTTGTTGCAATAAAAGAATGCTCTAGTACTGAGGTTGATTGTTGGTAAAGATTGAATCTTGTTGTTGAAGAAGATGATGTTGATGTTGAAGAATAAACTGATTTTGTTGCTGAATAAAATGATGTTGATGTTGATGTTGAGGAATCTTTGAGTCTACTTGCAAATAAAATCTCCATATTTGAATTTCATGCTTGGTAATTTGTGCAAATTTGTAAAATGCTAAAAATATTGGCTGAGAGGTGGATGACCATATGTTCATGATTTGAAACCTTATCCAAGTAATGATCTTGTAATGGAATATGAACCATAAAAAAACTATAAATAAGCTATTGAAAGATGATTGTAACTATTTACAGAAATTTTGGCAATTTTTATAAAATCATCTTTTAAAGCATTCTTGTGCATCCATTACCATGCATGTTTTTTGAAAAACAACTTGCATATTACCCAATTTTTTATATTCTCCTCAAAACCCAAATATTTTTAAATCATCCTCATATGCTTGAAATTGGCGTGCAAAGATGGTCCCTGGAAATAGTCTGCTACAGGTTATGTAGCTACAACACTTTACGACAGAGTTTCAGTAGCTATAGAAAGTCTAAAAAAATGCAAAATTGCTCTAAAACATCTTCATAAGGGAAAAATAAACTTATGATCTTGTTCAACAATCCTTTGAAAAATTTGTTTGAAAGAAACCCTAATGCTTAGGAAGAAAACAAATATTGAATTGCTTGAAATTTTTGTTTTACCAATTTACCTCTCTGTTGTCATGATGATGAGAAAACGATAAGTACCAGTTACTTGAATTCTTGGGGCATAAAGACTATGTTGAATATTTTCTGAAGGATATTTGAATCTAGATCTAAAACCATAGAAGGACATTGATACCTCTCTCCCCCACATTGAGGATGATGCATGTCCTCATGCATTGTTCTGAGAATTGATACTTGGATCATGCCAAATTCTGTGTGTTGATAATGTTGAATTGTATTGTCATATTCCTTTAATTTTGTTGTTGTACTTGTCGTTGTTGAAAATTATTTGGATTTGATGTTGTTGATGTTGAATCTCTGGAAAGTTTGATTTGATGGCTTCTTGCTATTGGCACTTGGTACGAGATCTAGAGATAATTGTGTTGTTGAAACTGAAGGTTTGAATTGCAATAAGGAAACAAATTGCAAGAAGGAAACAATTTTTTTGAAGTTGATCCCATCTTTAATTGTTGGGGCATAAAAATGGTGGTTGTTCCAACAAACCCAAATCATATTGTATGAAAGCATGTTGATGATGACCTCTACATTTTTTATTTGAAACAAGGTTTCTAAATACTTGCAAAATGGAACTAAATTGATCTAATACTGAATAACAACCATGATTACATTGAAACACTACTATAGGAAAATCTTTGAAAGGGAAAGGTATTTCAACAAGACTGACATCCCCTTTTTATTTTAAAAAAATATGGAAAAGGTTACAATTGTTTATACCATTTAAATCATATATTCTTCATCAAAACTTGAATCTATGGTACAATTATTACCATGTGAATGGATGAGTTATCGTTGAGCATGGAAAGAAATCATTGGATTACTGACCATTAAGGTATGTCGTTAACCAATGTGAAATCACTCACCATTGATGTCAATGAGTGTCAAGGTAACTTAATGCATCTTGTCAGGCACGAATGAATGTGTTGGAGTCGAGTAACATGCAAGATCTAATACTCAGGAGAAATTAATGCATCCCCACTGCTATACAAGTTCCAAGGCATTATAAATACCTCTTGATCTCTATCCTAGATAAAGTGTTGAAGTCAATGGGACAAGACCTACTAGAAGGAAGGCCTTAATGGATCCCACATCATCCAATACGATCATAGAACAAAAATGATTTGAAGAACCATAGTACAAGATTGAACCAACATGCCGAAATTTATTGTGAGTTTACCTGCCAATTGTCTGGTTTTCAAGCAAAACTCATGTCCAGTTTCACTTGTTAGCACATAAAATTGTATGGGGTCAAAAATAATTTGTTTCTTTCTTTAGTCATAGGGTTTTATGAATCTTAGGTTTTGGGTAGTTTTGTTTCCATAACTCAAATTTTGATTTGTATAAGAAAAGTTATGTTTAGCCTTGGTTTATGGTCTTTATTTCATAACATTATCCATCATGACAAGGTTAACGATCCTTATGAGTCACACTCTTGATATTAAAATAATTACCATGACATGTCATGCCTCCAAGTTGTACACAAATTTTCCTTTGTCACTATCCAACTGTTTAGATGTCAAATCAAAAGTCACATGTATTTGTTTTCAAATCACAAAGAGATTTCACAGCATACTCATGAGTACTTCATGCATTATTTGTCATAATTGCAGTTAAGAAACGTGTTAAAGGGGGTTCAAATGGTGTGACCGAGAAACTCTTATTTTTATATTGTTTTTTGTAGCTTTTCTCCTTAATGTATGGACCATATCCAATTTACTTTGAATGGTGGAAATCGGTCTTGCTTCTTTTATCATATTTTGCTATCTTACTTTGATATCAATCTGTGTTGAATGATTCATCTGGTTGATTGTGTCTTTATTGCAATAAAGGATCTATTATGATATTGTATGCAAGTGTATCAGAGTATTTTCTCTTTGATTGTACGAGGTTCTTATTTAAAAGAGTTTTCTTCATATGTGTATCAGTGTTACTTGATGTAAATGATATACATATTACACTTTCCTTGTTAAGTCTTCCATCTATCACTTTATCTCTTAAAACCTTATTTGAATTTATTCAAGGCCTTGTTTGATGGTGTATATTGCATGGAGTTATCTGTGATTGACATATTTAACTAAGCTTACCATCAATTTTCCACCTTTTATAAACATTTATCCTTTGCATTATGATGGGTATTAGGCTTACTCCTACAACAATCTAGGTGTGATTTCTAGTGATAACAACACCAGTAAACTATTTTTCACAACTGGACTTATTTTCATCTTTACTATTTTGTTCATTTATTTATTCTTATACCCTATCCTAATTTTCCCAAAAAAGAAAATCACTTTCAAGTATAGGAATACTTCCAATGAATCCATTTGTGTAACAGGATCTCAAGTATACTCATACCGAAATTCAAAAAATGTACCTTTATACATGCCAGGACATGAGAAACCAACGACTCAGATTGATATGGTGCCAAGAAATGTTGAATAATGGAGGAATATTGTTGATTTTTTATTGTTTGGAACCAAATTTTAATGTAGTCATTATTCCTTTGGATTTCTTGTCTATTGGCAATGAGTTGTATTTCTTCCTTTTTCATTCAATTTTTTTTTTTTTCTGAAATCTTCCCATCGCACTCCTGAATGCATAAGGGATCTAAAGATAGGAATCCAATAAATTCCTCATTCTCAAGTTCTAATGTCTTCTCTCCATGGTTGTTTGATTTCTTCTAGGTCTTCATTTGGATGTTTCTCATGGAATTTTTGGTATTTTATCACTTCCTAGAGTGCAGGTATATTCCTAAATGCTATCCGGATTTGCTCTCCCTAATATGCAGATATATTTCTAGCTACTGACAAGATTTGAGATATTTATTAGAGTATCATTTCCTCCATTGCTCAAAAAATTCTTGATCATCTTAAAGGTCTTCATGTTGATTTATAGTCCCTGCTCACAAATGGATTAGTGTATGGGGGTTCTTACAACACCCAAAAATAATTGAATATTTTCTACTTTTTTGAATGAAATCTACAAAAATAAAACACACTACTTCCTAAATAACTCATGCTATTAAGACCTTGTTGTCACCAGGTTATCATTTTACATGAGTTAGTATTTCCATGCATTCTACTTAACAAGAATCAACTTCTAATAAGAAACCAATTCCCTATGTACACTTTGCCGGCAATGATGCCAAAAATGTCAGTCAAAATCAATTAAATGAATTTGATGCATTAAATCAACAATCTGAGTTTGTAAACTTGTGAAGTGTAAAGAAAAATATATGCAGAGAATTAGTTCCTTATCTAAATGATGCAACTATGGAAAGAAAATTGTTCATCTATTTTAAATGTTGAAATTAAATTGCAACTACACAAAACAGAGTTAAGCTACAAAAATAGAGTACAAGGAAATTTCGGTACTGTGACAGCAACAATTTGATCATTCCTTAATCTCTTATCCTTAACTTCATGAATTTTACCATTTCAATTTCATTAATTACAGAAATTACCAAGGAGGTTTTGTCAATCAATGATTGGTATGATTAATTGTTACTATTACAGAAATTGGTCAATAAATCAAGCAAACTGGAAAGAAGAAAACAATGTCAGCAATGTGATCACAACAGTAGTTTAATCTTAATCTTTGATCCTTATCTTCATGAATTTTACCATTTTGGCTTCATAAAATACATATTTTACCAAGTGGTTCCATCAATCAATGATTAGAATGATTAATTGTTACTATAACAAGAGTTGACAATTAAATCAAGTAAACTGGAAATGGAGATGAATGCACACAGCTGAATTAAATAACATGCAACTAGATTAAAGAACAAAATTGAAAGTAAAAGAGTAGAAAACTTATCATCAGGGGGGGGGGGCTCTTGGTTCAAAGCATGCAACTGGAAAAGACTCTAATGTGACTAACAACTTATGAACTCAGAGCATCAGTTCAACTCCAAAATAGAGAAACCAACACTTTTATTTAATCAATACTTTGATTACAGACGTTCATTAGTTAGCAATAAGTCCCCCTTAACATCTCAATGTCACATATTTATATAATGAGAAAGATTTCCCAGATCCGAACTACATGGATCTCAAACTTGGTCGCAACTAAATTTATGGAAAAACATGGCTTAAGGAGTCGGGCATAACTCTCATATCATTCTCAGTTTTAGGAAACTGTTCACCAAGAACCTAAATGGATTCATTGCACAAGAAACCCATGTTCTCGATTTTTTATATTCTTCTTCATTTTATCACAATAAAGCTTGAAAATTTTCCACTTTGTTCTAGCATGGATTTCATAAACAATTTGTAACAATTTACATACATGCAGATGCAGAATCTGATCTCAGAGTTTTCATGGATATACAGAATCTTTGTATTGGATAAATTCACGACTAAATGCATAAATTTCTCCCCATTTCTCTCGTGAGTTGATTGGATGGGATTTGTATTGTGTAACTCTTGCCAAGTGGACCTACCAACTGTATTTTTTACTTTACTTCCTTGATGTGCTGGAGGTTCTTTAATTACATATGAAAAGTGGATGAGATGAAGGAATCGATTTGGCATATTTTCCAACTTTGGGATCGATCTTAGAATGCATCAAACCTTGCAAAACAAATGAATCTGCTACATAATATGTCTTAGTAACCTACAGGTATAATATGGTAGCTATTGAAAAATAATAACAAGTTAAACTAGATTGCATAAGGAAAAACACAGAAATATGTTTAAGGATGAACATTTTTCCTTTGATAATCTTCCATATACCAATTTTGTAATTTAAGCAATGTTATGATGGGAAAATGGATAAAATAGGATAAAATGGCTAATATTATGGGTTTAGAGGTCAGTTTTATGACATGGTTGTGACAAAAGGAGTGAATTATGAGGACCCAACAACAAGTTGGATACATTGACAGGTTAATGTGGCAGGTTACAGGTTGAAGTGGCAGTGACAGTGACAATGACAGTGGCAGTGATTGTGGTAGTGATAGTTGGTCTACACTTATATTTCATGGCGGGAGGATGGTGCAAGGAAAGGGGGTCGTGTCCTCATTTAGGTTGGTGTTGGAGAACAGAGGGAGTTGGATCTTCCTTAAGTTTGGAGCCTAAGAATTAGGGGGTTGTGGCCTCCTTCTGGTTGGAGCCATAGAATTCAGGGAGTTGTAGCTTCCTTCAGGTTGGAGCCTATAAAAAGGGGGTCATATCCTCCTTCCAATTGTAGTTGGAGAATTGGGAAGTTGGTGTTTCCAATCAATGTATTCTTTTGTTATATAAGAAAAGAATTTTGTGGTTTTCTCCCATTTGGGTTTCCACGTAAATTTTGGTGTATTGTGTTTATGTGGATGTCTATTATGATCTATTAATTTATACTACTCATGATATATTGATGATATAATGTTTATGATGTTAATGATTAGATATTGTGGCTAAATGTGATAATAAAGTGTTCATATTGATTCACCCCCCCTCTCACTATTCCAACACAAAGAACCACCGGCTCTGATACCATGTTGAAACATGGATTAAATGCATAGGAGAACGGATCCAAGAGGCAGTGGTGGTGTCAAAATACATTGTTGCATTGAATCACAAGTGCACTCCATGAGAGCGAAGAATCCTCGATGATCTGATGGCATAATAGATCAATCACAAGGATCATCTATAAATAGGTTTTGGTCATGAACCAAAACTTATAAGCTCAGGGAGAGTTGGTTGCACCTGTCCATAAAATGTGGATCGTGGATCCTAAGTGGACATGGTCAGCAAACACTTCAGTCGGTCATCAACCCAAATACTTGTTCGACCCACTTAACCGACAAGCTGAATTTTACAATGGAACCATATGTTCCAACTGTTGGTCCTAAGGTATGCACTTGACTACTAAAGGGTAGAGCTAGGCCACCTCAGTTGTTGGAAAGATTGGTTTTTTATGAATTATTTTTTTTTGTTTTGATGGTCAGTTGATGGATAGGTTTTCAAGGACAGGGATCTAGTTGGATTTTTCAACAACATCAACTACAAGTTTTTCCTTAACTGGTAGCATGCATTCTGGTAAGAAGATAAAGATATGAAGAGGAAATAGAGGAAATACTAACAAGCATACTCTAAGTGACTTGATATATGAACTTTCATACCTAAAATGATATTTCAAATCCAAAATATGTACCTAGACACAAATCCTCCAAACAGGTTGTATGACAATAAACTATTAACTGAAACAATAGTTGAAATCAGGTTGCATGACAATAAACAGTTCATTGAGACAATAGCTGAAAAGAAAAGAAACGATGATTTTCATACATTTCAATTTGCATCCAGATAATATAATAAGACAAACAAGATTTGAGAAAAAACAGCATGTCACCAAAAATTATATTCAGCAGGTGGAAACTTTACAGTTTTATGCTTCAAATCCCAGCCAAAATTTCGATGCTTGATACCTCCCAAAAACTCCCCCCCTTTTACATTCATAGATTCATATATGTATTCAATCAAGAGAGGGTTTGAATACCTCTCTCATATCTCCAAGTTGAATTGATGAGGTGGCTCATCAATTGTGGTTTATGAATTATTTTTAGAAAAGTAAATCTGGAAAATTCCTGAAAAACAGGGTCCAAAGATCCATTTGTATATCCAAAACCATGATAGTTGTGTAAAACCGGAGAGAGGTTTTTGTGAATGGGCCCATTCCAGCCAAAATACATTTTTTTAATTTTTAAAAATTCATTTCCATCCTTTCGAAAAAGGTGCTTGAAGACAATGAATAAAACATGAAATCATTCAATGTTTAAATATGGAAAAATGGGTTGTAAAGATTCATTCAAATATTCCAAACCATGACACCTGTGTAAAACCTGAGAGAGGTTTTTGTGCATGGGCCCATTCTAGCCAAAAATCTATTTTGGTTTTCAAAAATTAATCTCCATCCTTTCAAAAACTACGCTTGAAGATGGTGACTACAATAGGGGAAAAAAGGTACTACCTGTAAAACATGGAAATGAGTTTCATTTCCCTGAATTCGAGGAATTTTCCAATTCTCGGCCATAATCAAAAACATTGTTCTCATCAAAAGAAGCAATTTATTACAAGTGGCATCACTATCTCTAATTAAACCAAAATGATCATATGAGTGTAACTGGAGCTATTATTGATAACTAAAGTAAAAGAGTTGCATAATCAAAGTCTTCATAAGTTGTAAATCGTAAAAGATAGCAAAGGAAGTTACAGAAATTCTACACATTCTACTAAATTCATTGCAATATATTTGGACAACTGATCTTGCCTTGAAATACTCAACCCTTGATTTTATTGTTTTGTTCTTATGGAAATGATATATTTTGAAATCTCAAATTTTACAAAACAATTATTTTTAATATCAAGACCAAGAGATGCCACATCAGTTGCAACAAGAACAAGCTAAATCCCTAACTTAAACTTTTGTAGAACCTCCATACGAGAAGTCTAATCCTTATCTTCAATGCTTTATTGTTGCAAATTGTTTGTGATGATTGGACGTGCGTAAAAAATATTCTGAAAATTCCATTTTTATTAGACATTGATTTCTCCCAAATCACTACGAAATTTTGAAAATCGTCCCCTTCTAAGATAAATTGTCACATTCCTGAAGTGGGTTTTAAATGGTTTTGGAATATTCTCTATGGTTTGATCGGAAATTGATCCCAAATTTCCTTTCCTGGAATGATGATAGGAATTGATAATTTGAATGTATCTTTAACTATGAACTTTTATCCGTCTTTTTCTCGAATGTTGGATCTTTCTTTTTCTAATTTGGTTCTTCTTTTTCCAGGTAAGGTATTTTCTTTGGCATGTTGGATGGATTTGGATGCACTCCCAGGTCCTGGAAAACCTCACCTTCTACTCTTCTGATTTCTAATTAACTTCATGTTCTTCTTGTAACCCTAAAGACACTAGAAGACTTGTTCAAGGAATTTCCAATTCACTGAGAGGAAAGAGAACCAGTATTTTAATAAACCCCTAATGATAAAGGCTTGAACAACTCGAGCCCCTTTGGCTCGTCCATGCTTACCTTCTAGCGCTCTCAGGGTGATACCATTATGCCCTAGCTTCCTCTATCAACAATGGTGGTCGAGGGTATGTGTTGCTTCAGGTTTTATTACTACCTGTAATGATAGTTACACAAGGCACAAATGTGCATGATGTGGGCACCAACATGCTTTTAATTGAACTTTGAAATATTTTTAAAACCATAAAAAATTGTAAAATAGAGTATGTTTATTGATTGAAAGAATGTTGGCGTTCTTGCAATCAACGCCTTTTTACACAAATAAAATTAAGTTATCCCTCTTGTGGTCCAATAGTGATATAACCATGGTGATAGGACTTATTCAATTCAAATAAAAACTTGACTTTACCTCATAAAGAGAAAACAACTAATCAAAAATCAAATAAGGGATGACAAAAAATAATTTCAAATGACTTAACACACCATGAAGAAAAACTAACTAGAAGCTAGGTTGACAAATCGATGGAATAATTGGAGGAATAGAAGGAAGAGGTGCAAACCTAAGATTTAACACCGGCTCCAACAAGGGGTAGCACCTTCCTGCGAGGTGCTAAGAACAATAGACTGTGTGCCTTAATTTGTTTTTACTCCCCCCTACCACTAGTCACTTTACTTCCTTTTCACCAACCATGACATCTATCTTATTTCAATTTAAAACCAAAATTGCAACTATACCTGAGTGCCTTTATTGGGCTATGGAGTATTATATTACTGATCTACAACACACTAAACAAATTGAAAACTGAAAATTACATGCTCGAGTGGCGAGCTTATTTATGTACAATCATATACTAACCAGATCAACCATTTGATCAAGTAAAGGCAAACTTCCATTTTATCCATGCAAACATTAGATTGATGAAATGAGTTTGTTGTTTGCAACTATATAGGAAAGTGCAAGAGGAATATACCATTTGCGGAAAGAATTCCATGGGAAGTTTATTTTTACTACTGCAAATGAATGGTAGGCCAAAAGTTGCAACATTTTGGCCTCTTGAAAAATAATCCATGCTAAAGGTCATCGGATCATAAAAATCATGACAGAATACCTCATTGAAAAAGAAAACATGTATGCTCATGTAGATCCTTCTCTACCATTTGTTGGTCATCATTTTTTGAGGTAGAGATCATGTAGGCCATCGGATCTATTGGTCATTATTTGTTGAGAAATAAAAACATGTTCAATTGCTCTTGTAGATCCTTTTCGTTTTCTTGACCAAAATTTAAACATATATAATCATGAAGGTTATCATAAGTTAATCATGTTAGCTGGCATCCAATATTTATAGTCAGATGTTGAGGGGAAGCAACTTGTTGTTTGACAAATCAATCATCACTCTCTACAAATCCTTCATGAAATTCATCATTAACAAACTCAACCCTCTACTCATAACTAAGAAAAGGTTCAACTATACATGTAAATTCATCTTGTTGGTATGAGTTATAAGCATGTACATCTTCATATTCAATAGTAAAAAGATATGATTTAATGATTTCGAGATTTGAAGAAAAACTAAGTCTGAAAATGATGGTTCAACATATTGAGACAAATAAAATTCCGGATCGGATTTATGTTGTTCATATTCTTCCTCTGACTCCTATTCATCCAAAACTCCATCACAAACCTGATTTGACATATTTTTACAAGCCCAAAATTTTCTCTCAACCTACTTTTCATTAGGGAACATCTGTTGCAATGATGATAACCTTCTCTCTCTGAGAAAAAAAACTAGATCAAGGTGTTGTGCAATTTTATATTGCACCATGGAAACAACCTCAATAGGATGAATTTCCATTGTCATATTAAGATAAAAAAAAATACAAAACCTTCTATTGAATAAAATAACAACTTCATCATGCTCCCTTCTCAAGGTGTAGAAATCAGTCAGGTATCGATCAAAGGATTTCTTCTCTCCCCAATACCCCAGTAAAGTATCTTGAAAATATGCCCATGAATCTATTGAATCAACTTTCAAATTTCTGAACCATAGTCCATCATCCCCATATAAATATTTACATAAAGTTCTCATGAACACATCTTCATGTATGATTTGTAGAAGATAAGTGAATTGCTCAAAATCAACCATGTGTTTCTCAGCTATCGCGTGGTCTTCTCCATTGAACCTAGGATTATAATCAATAAAATTGGGAGGATAGTCATGAAGGATAAGCAACAACTTTAGGGGTTTGTAACATTTTCTAATCTTGGACTGAATTCCAGTGAGTTGGTTACAATAAGGGGCAATGATCTAAGGAGGTGATGAGTGAGCTTTATTTTTCACATGGTTACAGGGACTGATCATTTTCAGAAGGAAATTTGATGAAGAGATCTTTCTTATCAATAGGTTGAGGTGAAGGGATCAAATCAAAATTGATGCAGGGGCATAGTTGGCAAGTGCACAGAGGTGAGACCACTCAACATGTGAGAGTTCTTCCATAACTTCAACGTGGACAATTACAACCGATTTCGAAATCTGCCTCCACTCAGCGCCGGAATTTACCTTTGGAGGCACGCTTGAACCAGTGCCGAATTTTACCGTTTGAGGCAAGTTTTGAAATTGTAAATAGAGCAGGAGTTTCCACTTTGGCTCTGGAATGCGACCGAACTAAGATAGCGTAGGATGAATTTTAGAGTAGGCAAGTAGCCAGGGGAAACCCAAGAAACATTTTTTATTTATGTAGAAGTTTGTACACCCAGTTAGAGAGAGCTGCAATACAGAGAGAAATTAGTTGTAAGAGAGAACTGCGAGCTAGCAGGAAATCTCAGTGTTTTGAGTTACTATAATTTTGAATGTATTATGTAGCCATTGGGCACCTGTGAATATAATAGAAAGGAAAATTGATCTAAATGTATGGTGTGTGGACTGTGTGCATTTTTTTCTGTCATTTATGTTTACATAAACAAGTGAATGAAATGGTGACCATGAGTTTTTGTTATAACCCTAAAATGCACCATACAGGTTTACCTGGCATCAGGCCAACTCATGCCTCTTCCTAGCCAAAGCCATGCTGAACAAATCCTCAAAAAACCACTTAAAACAAGCAACCCGCGCCCTAACTTCTCACTGGGCATGGGGGACCGCTTGTTGTCCTTCTACTGCACGCGGGTATCCGCGGGCTAACCTAATACAGCCCGTGGGTACCTAACAAAGCAAAAAATCAGGAAAGTTTCCGCCGGGACACGAGGCTTTTTGTCAGTTAACTGGAACTCCCGGCCATGCATGGCTGAGAGTTCGCCCAAAATCCTAGCTCCTTCTAGCCTATAAAAGGAGGGGTAGGGGTACTATTCAGGGAGGAAAAATCATAGCAAAGAAACTCTGCCAAATTGCCAAGTCAGTTTTGTCCCAACCCTTTAGCCTTGCCTCAAGCTTTAGGAGAAATTCATGCAGCAGCAGTTGGAGGACAAAAGAAGAGGAGGAGCCCAGGATCAGGATCGAGGAATGGTGGCCGATCTCAGAAATCATTGTAAGTTGATTCATATTGAGATTAATGAAAAAAAGATACTTTTCCCGTCCCGAATACATGAGTCTCATCTATGTTATTTGATTTATGTTTTATCTCTAACCCCCTAGTAGATCAGTAGCATGCATGCATAGTTTTGTCTTGATTGCAGGAAGCTTTGTGGAAGGAGCAGCAGCAGCAAAGGGATAACAACTCAATGGAGGATCTACTTCAACCGTCGATAAAAAGGTTAGTTCATTCTTCCCGTGTTTGCCTGAGAAAAGGGGTTGAGATTTTGGGTAGAAGGTTAAAAGTTAAATCTTAAGGGTCATGATCTGTGTATAAGCTTAGAGCCCTAGATTATTAGTCCGTAGGGTAGAATACCCCATAACAGAATTGGCGACTCCACTGGGGAGAGTCTTACTCTTAGGGTTTCCGGACTTGGTTAAAAAAAATTTGGTAGTTCAAAGAATTAAGTTTCTGTTTCGTTGCTATTTTTTGTCTTTTGTTAAGTCGAAAGCTAGCAGGGAACCTGGTTATCAATACCAGTTTTCCTTGACTGACGCTCGACATTTCTTTTCGGGACACACAGAGTTACCCGCGGCCTGCAGAAGGCCTGCACGCGGGTAACCCGCGCCCTAACTGTCTATAGCACGCGGGTATCCGCGGGCTATAGTAGTTTCAGTAGCGTGTAGTTTTCAGGAAGCTAGAGAGACAGTCTCTTCTTCCCTGTCAGAAGTTTATCTTCTCAGGGGGATTTCTGGATCCTGTCTGGGTCTTGGTTGGTATATTGTCTTGTGTTTCAGTCTTTCTTGCTGTTTGTTTCTTCACATTGGTTTTTCTTTTTTGTGAATTTGTTTTTCTGTTGAAGTAGATAGCATCTCAGCCTGTCAGAGACTCTGGTTGTCAATAACAGAAGCCTTTTTCAGGACTAGACTGTCTGTGTGTGATTTTACCTTAGTTTTTAGACATACCCGCGGCCTGCCTAGGTTTAGCCCGCGGGTACCCGCGCTCTGTAGTGGAACAGCACGCGGGTACACGCGTGCTGTCTTGGTG
>SNQJ01S0009660.1:206075-222650 GCA_010110895.2 Picea sitchensis
CCCCCTCTTAGTAATCCAACAATTGGTATCAGAGCCGGTTCCTTCATGAAACAGTTTAACCATTGGAAGGAGATCATGGATTATTCTGAGAATGGAGTAACAATTTTTAATGGTAGGAATGGTTTTAAGTATGATATGTAGAGTAGAAGAATGAAATTATTTTTACAGGAACAAGGACATTATATTTGGCTATTAGTTGTTATAGGATATGATAGTTCAAAAGGGGCAAATATTGCAGCCAAGAAGAAATTGAAGAAGAATAACAAAATAGAAATGGATTTCATCTGGGAAGGATTACCTAATTCGGTAACAGAAAAGGTTGGTAAATGTTCATCAACCAAAGAACTTTGGGATAAGTTACATGACATATATTCTTCACCCATCGCAAATTCAAAAAATTCCAAAGAAGATGCAGATACAGATCAAGAAGAATTATTTTCACCATGTCAAATTGATTCAGAAGCTGAAGAGTACATAATCATCAGAGGTATGTTGTTTTGTTTTAATTGTGAAAAAAATGGACATCTTGAAATAGAATGCCATGAAGGAAATGAGACAGAAAAACTAATTGAAAAGGAAGACAATTATAAAGCAGAATTGATTAGTGCTTTAGATGAACTAAGAGAAGAAAAAAGTCACTCAAGAACGATTTGATGAAACAAAAGGAAAGTGGTCACATTTTTTAAGAAGCCCAACAGTTCATCGAGAACTTAAGAACTCGGCTAGAAGAAGACAGAAAGATCGAAGAAAATCTTGAATATCAAAAGCAGTATTTGGAAGCCAACATAGAAGCACAAAAGGAAGAAGCAGAAATGAGAGAGAAGATATTGACAGATCATCTTAAGGAAAGAATTAACGATCTAAACCATCTTGAGGAAGAGTTTGGTCAAGAAGATAAAAGACTTGAATAAAAAATAATCCCATTAAAAATTCAGCATGAAGAAGCGAAAAGAACAGAAGAAGTCATGAAGTCTCAGATAATGAAGAAAGAAAAAGAGGTTGAGAAGCTTGAAGAAGAAGTTGTCACATTGAGAAGTAAAATATTCAAGCTCAACAAGAACGTTGAAGAGACAGAAACATCCTCATCAATTATAGAGAATGAAGAGAAGCACTCAAGGTTGCTATAAAAGAAGAATGAAGAAAATAGAAGTATGTATGCAAAATTACTCAAAGGAAGGAATCATGGTCAACTAGAATCTAAGAAAACTATTGAAGATACATCTTCAAGAAGACCACTCATGTTCAAGCCACAAATAAGATTCAATCATGATCATGATCAGTCAAGGTAGAAAATCAAAAGGACTACACCACAAAGAATATCATTCACTCCCAGGTATGCAATTTCTTTTATGGTCATTGTTTTTATTGTACTAATTTTGGACATAAGGTTGTAGATTGCAGGGATTATAAAAGAAATGTTCAAGCAAGAAGTGCATATGTGGCCCCATGTAAAATTGAATGTTACAAATGTCATAACTATGGACACATAGCTAGTGATTGTAGAAGCATGATTGATACTTCCATGAAAGAGAACATTGATATCAGATATAATAAAGTATGGATAAGAAAACACAAAGAATGGGTGAACAAAAATCAGGTCCCATAGATCGCAATATTGGCAATAAAACGAGATGAAGAAAATTCTACAGAGAAAATGAAAGATGCCAGATACAGAAAGGTTTGGAAATTAACTAAAATAAAAGAAGGACAAGCAAATAAGGAATAGGTTCGAGAGATTGTACTTCCATGCATTGTAGTGAAAGATGAATCCATAGACAGAAAGAAAGAAGTCAAATCTTAGAGAGATGATGAATCTACCAATGAAGATGATGATGAATCTACCAATGAAGATGATGATGAATCTACCAATGAAGATGATGATTAATACACATCAGAACAAGAATTGTTCTGAGCCATCTGACTTAGAGACTCTCGGGTAATGTGAATATTATACAAGGGGAGTCTATGCGATAGTTGTGAGAGACCAAAGAACCATCCTTCGAGCAACTTGAAGATTTTAAGAAGAAATATCCAGAGTAGTCAGTTAGCAGAAGTACATTTTGATAGATTAATAAAGACTTCATGATAGTATAGTTATAAATGGGTCATCATTATGGACAGTTGCGCAAGTAGAGTCTTGGAAAGTATGGACAGAGATGGATTCATAAGAATACTTAGCGGGTTTGGACAGATATATGATAGTGGACGAGAGCATGGATTCATAGATTTCTTCAGAGAGTGGTTCAAATTCAAAGGAACATTATCATAATGGATGATAATTACATAGGAAATGGCTCAAACAATGCTAATGGATTCCAAATTGACACATTTTGTTTGGACACATGCAGTGCATATAGCAATTCACATTCAAAACGGAGTAATGCTCAGAAACAACAATGACAAGAATCCCTACAAACTTGAGAAAAGGTGATGATTCAAAGTTTATAGACCAGAGGAAATACAGGTCAATGATTGGTAGCTTACTATATGTGACAACATCCAGACCATATTTAATGGAGGCAGTTGGACAGGTGGAACGATTTCAAGCAACACCAAAGGAATCACATGTATTAGAAGTGAAAAGGACTTTCAGATATCTAAAAGGAACAGAAGAGTTTGGATTATGGTATCCAAAAGGAAAGGATCTATTACTTATTGCCTACACATATGCAGATTGGGAAGGTTGCATTGATGACCGGCGAAGCCCCAGTGGAGCAACGTTCTACTTGGGTGAGTGTTTAGTATCATAGTTAAGCAAGAAACAATCATTAATATCCTTATCTACAGCCGAGGAAGAGTATATTACAGCAGTAGCATGTTGTACACAGGTTCTATTAATGAAAAAAACTATAACAAATATATAGATTGAGTATGATGATCCCATTCCAATCTATTGTGATAATACAAGCACCATCAGTATCTCAAAGAACTCGATGATGCACTCCAAAATGAAGCACATTCCAATCAAGTATCACTTTCTACAGGAACAGGTTGTAAAAAAGAACATCAGAGTTGAATATGTGGGCACAAAAGAACAAGTGGCAGACATCTTTACAAAACCGCTTCCACGGGAATCCTTTGAGTATATTCACCAGAGACTTGGAGTAATTTATACTCCAAATGAATTCTTTTGAATTCTTATCTTATATGTCTTATATTTACATGAGGAAGAACTATAAAGAGGACAGTTCAGGTTGGGAGATCAATATCAGGAAGAGTTCAGTCAGGGGGATTATCCCCAAGGATAGTTCAATTAGGGAGAGCAGCCCCAACCGAAAAGATACCTTTTCCATTGATGACAAAGGGGGGGAGATTTATCAGATGCAAGATAGAAATTCTTGGAGAGAGAGAATAGAGGCATGTAGATAGGGGGAGAATCCCCAAGGAGAGTTCATTCAGGGGGATCAGCCCCAAAGGGAGATACCCTTTGTCATTGATATCAAAGGGGGAGAAATAGAAACATTGATGAGGAGTATAAGCATGAATGTTATCATGACTAAGTGTTTCCATCAATGTTGGTGTTACCATCAATGTCAAAGGGGGAGATTGTCAGACAGTTGGCTTAGGTTGATGGACATATGGTATGGATTTTTGGTTGTCATTGATGTCAAACATTGGAGAGTGATATTGTAGATTGATGTCAACCCTTAGTGATTGATGTCAACCCTTGGAGAAATTTTGGTATCGAATTCTAGTAGCACAAAGGTTTGTGTAATGGACCCAAGTTTGTTTGATGTATAATGGTATGATTTTTAATATATTTGAAGGTAAGACTATTCTAGGTGGGTAGTACATTTCATGCCATTTCCGATGGTATGTGGAATGTCACATAACTCCTCACACTTGGAGAGTTATGGCCATGTGAAGTTGGAGAACCCAGGTTTGGGTAATGGACCCAAGTTTGTTTGATGGATAATGGTATGAATTTTGATATATTTGCAGGTAAGAATATTATAGATGGATAGTACATGTCATGCCATTTCCAGTGGTATGTTTAATGTCACATAACTCCTCACGGTTAGAGATTTATGGTCATGTGAAGTTGGAGAACCCTCATGACTCATCTAGAAGCCCCAAAAGGTCAAAGTAGTCAAAGTGGTTTAATAGATTTTAGAAGGTAAATAATAAAGTGAAGTGATGAGTGTACTATGAGTCAAAGTGAATACAAAATAAATTATTTAAATAATAAAGTTAATGGAGAAATTACTAAGTTAATAAGTGGTTAGAAGTGGGTTAACCCTAAAATAAGGAAAGTGGGTTAAGATGGTTAAAAGGTAACCCCTTGAGGAAGATACATGAAAGTATAAATAAGAGGAAAGGCTCTCTCATTTTAATCACACTTGAGCATATTGAATAGCTACAGGTGACTGTGGTAACCAAAGGATATCCAAGCTGAATTTCATAGGTAAGGTGAAGTAAAGAAGGTCTAAATTCAAGGGAGGATAAATTATTTTGACGATGCGTTCTAAGGTATGTTATCTACAGATCATCTCACCATTTTTGAAATAATTTCTTTTCTAGAATGATTCAGATCATGAAATTGGGAGGTCATTGAGGAAACATATCCAAGTAGTTGTGGTACAAATTTGTTCTTGTGGGTCATTGTATTTTTGGAGTTACACTCCGTGGAAAATGGGGTTTATGGCTAGTCCTGAAACTAGTCTAAAACAGGTGTTTTGGGTAAAACCATCATAAATTATTAATAACAGATCCAAATTAAGTAAGACAAAATGTGTTGGTTATCGTACAGTCTGTACTATTCCATGTACAATTTTCAGATCCGTACAACAAATATTTCATGTGGGGCACGCTCTACAAGTTCGCTATCTAGAATAAGCCAAAATTCAACAAGGTATGCCATTTTTTCTATAACTCATTTTCTAAGAGGTTACAAGTAGTGACACCTGGAGGAATTTCATAAAACACACTGAAGAACATTGTGTACTATTTTTAGATATTTTTTCATTACAGATACATAGTTATGATTATTTCAATTTAGGGTTGTTGACTAATCCAAAACTAGTCATGTGAGACTAAAGTAAAGTTTGATGAAAATGATAGTCTCTTGTTGTTAAAGTTAAGGAAGGTTTGCAGGTATGTGATCATATACACCAGGTCTATTATAGAGTTACAAATCAGATTTGGATGATGAAATTGATGAGGGATTTTGCTTGAGGTACATGTTGGGTACATGGTTGAGACAAGTAGTTGATGAGTTGGCACATACATGAGGTGTATAGTTGATGATGTTGGTACATATTGATGAGTCACAGTTGATGAGTAGTTGATACATGATTGGTACATACTTATTCCATGGTTGTAGGAACTTGTTAGTAGTATTGTTGACACATGGTTTATGGATGATGTAGCATACTTGTATTGGTATAATATTATTAGAAGCACATATTGATCTTGGTGATGATTATGAGTTGTTGTGTTATGCTTGGTTGATGCACTTGTTTATGGTACATGTTGATTATAGGTTGTTTAGTATAGGTTGGTGCATGGTTGATGCACTTGTTTATGGTACAGGTTGATTACAGGTTGTTTAGTATAGGTTGGTGCATGGTTGGTGCACTTGTTTATGGTACAGGTTGATTACAAGTTGAGGTATAGGTTGATGCATGGTTTAGGTTATTGGGATAGGTTGTTTGGTGCAAGTTGATTGGTACAGGTTTACAGCAATAAATCGCACTGTGATAGTGTGACATTGGTTGCATCATTATACTTATATGTCAGGGTGGTTGGACAAAGCAAGGAAAGGTTGTTGTAGCCAGAGAACATAGGGGGTCATAGCCTCCTTTTGGTTGTAGCCAGAGAATTGGGGAGTTGGATCTTCCCTCAGGTTGTAGCCTAAGAAATTAGGGGGTTGGATCCTCCTTCCAGTTGCAGCTAGAAAACAAAGGAAGTTGGTGCTTCCAATGAATGTAATTCTTAAAGACATATAACAAAAAGCATTATGTGGTTTTCTCCTGCTTTGGTTTTCCACATAAAAACATTAGTGTACTGTGTGTGTGTATGATTGCTCATTTGTTCATTGTTTATTTACTCTGCAACTATTGGATGATAATGCTACATTGATATAACACTTGCATATTATGGTTAAAAAGGATTGAATTGCTCTATTACTCATTCATGTATATTCACCCCTTCTCGATGAAACCAATATAATATATGTATATTATGAACATAAATATACACATAAAATAGATATCATAATATGTGTATCTGTTATGAACATAAATATACACATAAAATAGATATTAATGGCATAATAATAAAATGATAATTAATAAATAATTATTATTAATAATGAAAGGACATGTCTCAAAGGACATGAATATTGGTTAAGGGCACCCCTGCGTGGGTATATAAATGAGCCCTCTTTCTCAATTATATCTCATCTCATCTATTCATCTTTTATACATTATTCCTACATGGATTATTGTGTTATATTCCAAGTATTTTGGATAATTCTTGTGTGAGGGAACTTTGTTCGTTTGAGTATCCTAATTTCTAAGGATGGGGACAAGTGGGCCCAAGGTAGTTCTCAACATGACAAGTGTCAATTTGGGAACATGCATACATGTAGATTGGACTTAGTTCATTTTCCATCATTCCTTCATGATTCCTTCACTCACTCACTCAGTGGTCATGTTTACCTTGTTTTCACTATACCTGTACCTGCACCTTGGTTATCTTAGGAACTGGACTGAAGAAGTGAGTTGTCATGTATGTGAGGATATTGAAGAGGTGGGTTGTCAAGCCCATGGGATATTGAAGAGATGGGTTGTCAGGCCCATGGGATATTGAAGAGGCAGGTTGTCAAACCCATGAGAAATTATCTTTGGGTGAGAAAATTCTTTGGAATTGATTTCCCAAAGGTGCCAAACTGCAGCTGCAGGGCTCTAAGACTTCCTTTCCGACATATTTTTGAAGCCCTGGAAAGGAAGTGGGGCAGCTGCGGGACTGTTGAGCAAAGAAGGGGTACACTTCCTGGGGTTGGACAGGCATGTGGAGAATGAGGGATTGTAGGATGTTAGTTCAATTTTGCACCTGTGACTGAGTTTTCATGTTTTCTAAGATACATCACCCTAGTTAGAAATTCCTTTACCCGAGTGGAGTTTAGCCCCAGCTTGGGGGTGACCCATTGCTGAGAGCTATGATCAGTGTGGTCTAAGGCTAGGAGGAACGTGGAAGGTCTGCACACAGTTGGTGATATTTTTATCAAAGATAAGTGTCAATTGAGTATTAATTTATGTGTTGCATTATTATTTATGCATTTTTAAGGGGCTTTCCTATGTATGTTGCATGTGTATTTCTATTATTATTCTATATGAATCGGTGTATTTGTAGAGTATTTGTATGATTTAATTTGGTATCAAAGTTTGAATTTTTGGTTGGCATAGCCCAGTTGGTTGTTGGGGATGCTACAATGTGGTATCAGAGCTCCAATTTTCAACACTAAGCCTGGATGGGCTGAGCTAGATGAATGTTGAAGCAAAATTTCTTAGAGAATTGATTTTGGAGTGGCCAAATTTCAAGTTACAGTGCATCCATGGAAAAAATCAGAAGCAATTGCATGGAATTGGGAAAAATCCCCAATTTATCTTGTTAAATTCATGAGGAATTTGGGAAATTTGGACAAGTGGTGAGATATTCTTAATTTTAATATATGTCCTAGTGAATTCAGACATGGAATTGGTCGAATTTGAAGTTACAGAGAATCCATGACAGATGGAGTGAAATTGATTGAATAAATTCTCAATTCATGAATGAATTTGGAAAAAGTCGTACCAGGAATGTCAACCAGCAACAATTTGTTGTTGCAGAGGTTGAATTTATATTATTAGAGTGAAATTGAACAAATTTCATAGTTGTGGAATGTCGATGGTGAAAATTGTGTGGAAATTGGGAAAAAGTCTCAATTTCTGCAGCGAAATTCCTAAGGAATTGATGCACAGAAAAATAAGGGTGTGTAGGTGTGGACGCTAAAATTTGGTGTTGTGCGGTGCAAATCTTGTGATGCGCAAAAAAATAAAGCTGCAAAGTTGTGCACACTAAAAAAATAGACAATGAGTAATGAAAGTTTTGTAATGTGTGGAAAATAATGGTGTGCACTCAAATTGGGCATAGTACGGTGCAGAGCTGGTAAGTCACGAAAAATAATGATGCACGGGGGTGCACACTTAAATTTGGTGCTATACAGTGCAGAGTTGGTAATCCATGAAAAATAAGGGTGCGCGGGTGTGCGCACTTAAATTTGGCATTGCGAGGTGTAGAGTTGGTAATGCGCGAAAAATTATGGTGTGCAGGTGTGCGAACTTAAAATTGGTGCTACACGGAGTAAAGTTGGTGAAGTTCGGAAAAATAATAGTGCACAAATGTGTGCACTAAATTTATCACTGTGTGGTGTGGATTGGGTGGTGCAGGCATAATATTGGTTTGTGTGGTGTGTGCACTGAGTATTGGCAAAGCGTGGAGGAAATTGTTGGTGCGCATGCAATATTGGTGTGCAGTGCATACATGTTGAATATTCACATCACGCGAAGGCTTAATTAATGGTGTGCGGTGCGAGCACACAAAACCTTGGCATTTTGTCACGCAGAGAGTACAATGTGCATAAAATATTAGCATGTGACACAAAAGTTGCACGCAGTAGGTATTAGCGCATGAAACAAAAAATTGTGTGCAGTAGATATTGGCATGCAACAAAAAAGTAGTGTGCAACATATATTGGTGTGACAAAGAAGTGGTACACATTGGTTATAGATGCGCAGTGCATGCAATACCTTATGGAATTGTTGTGCATGTTATATATGGGTGTACATTTTCAAATTGGTTCATGCAAAATCATTTGGATGGTCTATGTTATAGAAACTTTTTCCTCACCCCATACAACTTGCTCAGATGGCCTTTCCATTTCCCTATGTAGACTTGAAGTCCCCTTTTGTACTTCCTAGATCCAAAAAACACATTTTTCCACATATACGCACCCTACCAGTTAGTCAGCATGCATATATGCAGGTTTCTTCATTACAGCCCTTATACATCGGGTTTCGTGCTCAAAATTAAAAATTATGTCGGGTTTCCATGTCACATCACAAGATCCATGATCCTTGACCTTCCATATACTGGAAATGCTCCGACTTGGCCCTTCAGTTCCATGTGAAGGCTATAAATTGAGCCATATCCAATCCATGGAAAGGAGGAGAATTCAACTTTTGAGAGAAAAGATACCCTAGAGGAATTTCATTTCACATTAAATATGCATCCCTTTATCCTTGAAAGTATGAACTCATTGTTCAGCCCCCAAGCTCTTCCTTCTTTCATGGATAACATTGTTGTCTCCTTTATATGAGTTTTCCTTTGGTGAAGGATTGAAGTGGTGGAGGCCCAGTTGGAGGGACTTAGTTTCTTGGTTCTGAGATGTGTCGACATAGAATTTTGTCACTTGTATACTTATGTTGATTATTTTAATAGAAATACTCTTTTCTCATCCAATTGATATCTTGCAAATATTTTAATTATTATTCCAAGGGCGTATTTGTCATGTATGTTAATCGATTATAATATTTTATATGATAACATTATATATTATCACCATATGCTTACATATCTTGGTTGTTGAGGACAAGTTGCAGGTATAAAGATTTGAGTTGTGTGATCAACGATGGTCTTCATCGGACATCTGGACAAGGTAGGTTTTTGACCTTGTCTTGTTAGCATTTCATTTATATAGCATACTTGGGATTAGATTTAATTTCTGCATTCATTCCATCTGTTGTGGTTTTCCCCGAGCCATAGAGATATTTTCATCATAACAGAATTGGAGACCATACTGGGGATTGTTCTTCTATTTGGGGTTTGGAGAGTTTTTCTCCTTGAATTTCTCTCTGTTAGCCTAAGTTTCCTTGTCACATGATTGCTTGACAACCTATTTTTAATTTTCATCTGAGTTTCCTGGCTTAATCCTTTTCCTAGAAGTGTTTTAATACATATACATGGGTTTTCCCTTGATAGACGCGTGCATACATGATTTTTCCTTCTATAGGGCGCGTACATACGTGAGTTTTTCTCAAACAGTCATGTATATCAACTCTTTAGGCTTACTGGCTGAGTTTGGTGTTTGTTGGGTGAGTTTGGTTGGTTGTTGAGTCTTCTTATGTCTCTGTCATAATTTTTGAGTGCTTACAAAGCGATAGGAAACCTTCTTATTGTTGAATTTCCAGGCGGTATTCTTTCTTATAATATTTTTCATCGGTTTCCTTTGCACATTGGTCTGAGTATTTGCTTCTTGGTGTTGATTAAGATTGGTTGTCATTGATGTCCACCCTTGAAGAAAGCCCTGTAGCACAAAGGTTTGGGTCATGGACCCAAGATTGTTTGATGTAAAGATGACTCATTATTGTCTTGTCATGGTTTATAAGAAGTAAATATGGATGAACTCCAAAGTGGTCCCCTTATGGTTAAATCCCTCACATATAAGAAAAAGCATTACGTGGTTTTCTCCCGATTTGGGTTTCCACGTAAATAATTGGTGTACTATGTATGTGTATGTTTGTTCATTTGTTCATTGCTTATTTACTCTGCAGTTATTGGATGATAATGTTTCATTGATATAACACTTGGATTATATGGTTAAAAAGGATTAAATTTCTCTATTACTAATTCACCCCCCCTCTCAGTAATCCAACACTTGGTATCCTACTTGGCTTGCCTCTTTTTGCTTGCAGTGGGGTCTTCTTGTGAAGTTGTTATTCATTCCTTTCATTTATGTTTCTTTATATCGAAAATACAAAAAAAATTGCTGATTTTTCATTATGGAATTTTCTCTTTTGGTTACTTAGTATTGATATTGACACGTGTGGAAAGATTGCATTTTATTGACATTGTAGAAGTTGCATTGAAAGTTGCATTTAAAATCTTACCATATCTTGAGAATTTAGGATTAGGACTTAGCAATATTTTTATTCATTTCTTTGATATGTTGAGTCATAATATCATCAGTTTCACAACCACATCTCTTGAGTAAACAAAGACATTAAAAGTAATGATGATTAATTAAAATTGATTAGAAATGATTTTATTTCTTAGGGTACACAAACAATCATAGGATATAAGGCCTTGGAATAGGATTTTGTGAGTAAACTTCTCCAAGGCAATTAAACTAAACATATGTGTCTGACTAGATAGTGGTCAAATCCATTGTGTAATTAGTGACTTCATGAGGCTCCGCTCACACCAGAGTTAAGCACGAGGTCGTGTGAAGTTGGTTTCAGAGATAGCCCTTTAATACCTTCCTAGCATCATTGATATTTATGTGGTTTCATTCGTATATGGGGGTCTTTCTAGTACCTTTACCACTATGAGAGGCAGTGCTTTCGAGATTTTTGGATTTTCTACCCTTCCCATATGGTGGACCAAAATTACGATTGTTCACCTGTGCATTTGTTATATCATGGTGGCTCTAGTTTCTTGAAATAAGTAGCCACATAGGTTACTTGCAGGCATTATTCTGTAGGTACCCTAAGTCAGGTAAGGGTCGAAAATCACACATCATTTATGGAGGATTACCTCTCTAGGGGGATCTGAATGACTACATTGTTAATCCCATGAGGGCCCTTATAAATGATTCTAATACCTCCAATATTTTGAAGGGATTCTCAGGCCCCTCTTGGGTGAGGCATACCTACTCTAGCAAGGGAGGCCCATTTTCAACTACTATATTATGTTTGTGTGCATTTGGCCCTTTTTTTTTTACTTTGGTATGCTCTCCAATTTGTTAGTTGGCCTTAGGATTTGGTTTCATATATCGAGTCTTGAGTCACCGTGGAGCAAGACCAGCCTCCTCGTAGGTCTCACCGTTTGTTGAAATTACCACCACATTTTGAGTCTTTACTGAAGTTTCCTTCTAAAAGGCATAAATTTAATAGATGTGGTACTTACATCTCCACCTCCCAGACTTGTGATTATACAGGTATGAGTACTGAATCAATTTTGAACAACACTAGGAGTCCCTCTACTCCTATACCTTTTTTGGTTAATGGGAATCCTTCAACTCCTTCAGCCACTATGGTTGTAGTGTCGGAAGTTCCCATCCTTACTCCTACCTAGCATGTGGTTTCTACTTGACCCATAGAAACGAACCATTTCAGGTCTCTTTTTGATATGCCTGGGTAAAATTCTTAGTCCATACCTTCTATCTCTAACCCTTTTTCTTTTGGTATGCCCAATATGACATCGCTACTTTCATCCTCCATTCCAGCAACTAATGAAAATCCTAGTGTTGGACCTAGGGGCATGGCTCCTATGCATACTCCTCTCTCATTTGGTGGAGGTCATATTCCCCAAATGAATCCTATGGTAGGAGTCTAACCTCCTTTTCCTGTCAGGTCTAATCCCAGTCTCAATTCTCCTAGATGGAGTACTCAACCGGGCGGATAAGATACTTCCTATATTTTGTCCTTTCCTCCTTCTTCCTCCATGTCGATTCCAACAAACAAATTTTTTATGACAAATCCACCTCTATCCTCCATATTTTCACCCGTAGGGAATTAGTTTCACTCTATGGGAAACCCCTAGATTGGAGCTCCTCTAGCTAGGGGCAATGTTTATAACCCTCACTACGTCGAACCTGCAGGTATGGTACCCATAAAACCTCTTATGAATCAGTTTGGAGGAGGATATCACCCTACCGTAAAGGGCCATGGTGTATACTAGAACCCTGGATGGCATACAATCCCTCAACACCAATGTTTCCTGGGAGCATGGGCTCAGACGCAGCAACCCCAGATCCCTTTTCTAGTCATGCTTAATTTTCCAAATTTGTCAATATTAGTGAATGACTCGGTGCGTCATGATCTATCATGGCCCCCCATCCCTGCCAATCTTCCTTCGGACATTCCAAAATTTCAAGGAAAGACTAGCAAGGATCCAAGTGATCATGTTACTACTTTTCATCTTTGGTGCTCATCCAATTCTTTTAATGACGATTTTATTAGTTTGATACTATTTCAATGCACCCTCATGGGGGTCATAGCAAAATGTTACATTGAGCTACTGGGGGGGATGTATGGAAACTTTAATTAGATGATTTTGGTCTTTCTCAACCACTTCTAGTTGTCGGTTTGTTATTATGTTGGCATAGAAATTTTTTCGGCCTTCCACCAAGATAAGGCCACGCATATCTCGGACCATATCCAAGAGTGGCGTAGATGGAAGAGGATGATTAAAGCCTAGATTCCTCCAGAGTTTTTGTTGGAGTGGTTCCTTGAGTCCTTATTGCCTTATATTTTGAAGGATGTTTCTACATCCATAGTAACATCTGAGGAAGAATCTATTTTCAAAGCCCGGGAACTCAACCTCATATATTCTCAATCTAGGATGTTGTATGAAATTCTTCCTGACGTGCCACAGTTGAATTATGACCCTAGACAAAATCTCAGGCCTCATGTTGATGGCATCATAGGCCCTGCAAATGCTAAGTATATAGACTCGGTGATGAACCATTTGAAGGATTTGTCTCTAAGCTAGTTTGTAGCAAGACAAGCTTTAGCTTCGTCCTCCACTCCCACTCAGTCGGCAGGTGTGCATTTTGTACAATCATTAGCCAACCCAAATGGTGACCAACAACTAAGAGAGAATATAAATAATGGACAAGGTAATAATCGTAAGGGTGGGAAAAATAATAACAAATCCAAGGATGACACTAACAATGATATATCGAATAATAATGTTGGTGAGGGAAAGAAAGAAAAATGGAAGGTGGAATTTCCTTGTAAACTTTGTAAATATGACCACCTTTCCCACCCATGCCCCAAAATTGAGGAAGCCTTGAGGATCTTATCGCAACCTCCTATTGTGTTGACCAATCTATTTTTTCATAATTAGCACATGGCTTCGGGGACCTCCAACACCGGAAATCTGTCGAACAGGATTCAAAACCCCTCGACACATGAAGGTGACCATCTATGTGTTAATATGGTCAAATCTCGGATTGATGTAGCCACTTGATCTCATGATTACAGTTATTCACAGACTGTTACAGGTCTAGAGACTTCCCCTCCTCTGGAAACACTTTTGTAGATCAAAAAACCAGAGCCTATGACTTGTATTATGAAAGGAGTACTAAAACTCTATGCCCACAATCCTAATGCCAAAGTTGCTCAGAAAAATTTGATTGTCAAATATTTGGGTCAAACCCCTTGTGTGATGTCGGCTTTGTAGGTTCTCCGGACGTGTCCTTCATAGAGGAAAACCTTGTTATCTTCTTTAGTAGCTCTATAACTATGTGTCTCAAAGTTTATTAAGTTTGACGTATTGGATGGCAAGCCTCACTTGCCTTACCACGTGACCTTTCAAATCCATGTGGAATACACGAAATATACCATCAAAGGCACTGTAATTGATGAAGGTGTTGCAACGTGCGTAATGTCCCTAACCTATTGGAAATCCATTGGCTCTCTGATTCTATCCCAATATATGACTATGTTGACCTCTTTTGACGGATGGTATTTTAGACCCCATGGAATTCTTCCCTCTTTTGTAGTCCAGTTAGGTGGAAAGACAGTGGAGGTTGATGTCGAGGTGGTTGATGCACCCCTTGACTATAATTTATTACTAGGGAATAATTGGACTTATGCCATGACCGTGGTCGTGTCGTATGTTTTCCACACTTTATGTTTTTCTCACGAAGGGAAAATAGTGACAATTGATCAATTGTCCTTTGTGTTGGCATATTTTATAGGAAGAGTGTGCTTGTCATTAATGGAAAGAATAGCAGAGACGATGGAAAATAGGAAAAGCATAAGCTCAGGAGGAGGAGCTAACAGTAAGCATAGATCAAATCTCGTAATAAAAAATGTAAGCTCAAGAGGAGGAGCGAACAGTATGCAGAGATCAAATATCGGAAGGAAAAGCATATGCTCGAGGTGAGAAGCCTCAGCAGTCGTTTGATCAAGAAATTGATGGTGTTGATCGTATCATATAACGAACGTCGATCATATGAGTGACTGTGGGCTTGAGGACCATTGGAGGATTGTGACCATCGGATCTACAAGCCAGATCAATGACAGGGATGAATTGCAGGGAGTGAAAGAAGAATTAAACATCTCGCTAGTTTGAATCCCGCAATTGGTCTAGATCACTAGATCTCATAGATTTAGATATCAACAACTATGGTTGATCCAACAAGTGATCAGATTAAGTCGGATTGATTTGAGACTGTTGGATGCATAATCGCCAGATCAACGACAGGGATATATTGCGGAGATAGGAAGGAGAATTAAATATCACGCTAGTTCCAATCCCGCAATTAGTCAGGATCGTCGATTCTTATAGCCTCAAAGATTGATGATTGTGGTTGACTCATGTAATGATCCCAAACCAAATTCTTTCTTGAAATCACTAACTACTACTAATTTATACAAGATTCATCAACACATGGAGATCACAATATATTCAAGATGTAGAAGCACAAGCAAAGATCTGACCTTTTTATTATGAGCAATGTAAGATCAATACAATAGATGGCTGATATGGCATAAACCTCAGATGGTCGTACAAGCAATAGATATGAGCTGCTACAAAATGCTCCCAATAATACAAAATAAGCCTCCAAAGGCTGGATATACAATGAAGACTGAATCAAGCAAATCTGAGGCATACTAATGCTCAACCTCCAAGCTGGAAAGTGCCACGTCCTGTTAGAATGTTGAAGCCCTCAATAATTCTGCCCTGCTACCAAAAGTGTCCAATCATCCCGAGAAATATGCCAAATGATAGATCGGACAACTGTAAGGACAACCTAGATGTCCAAATTCCAAAATCAACTCTCAAACCCATAGATCTGAATTCCTCCCTGAATGGTGTGCCCCACTGGATGACTGAAAGCCTAGCTGGTTTGGCCCTTATGAAGGAGGCCTCCAAATTCTCTAAAACTCTCCAAGAATATATATCAGGCTATGAGAATCCCGTGGGAGAATTTTCGGACTCAGATCTCAAGAAGATCTCCCTATATCTGAGTTTTACTGAATCACAGGACGTCCCTTATGGCTCCAAGATGTCCCAATATGCAGACAAATGTAGAATGATGATAACCCTCCAGAAAAGCCCTCAAACTGATGGTCCTGCCCTATAAACAAAACCCAACTGTCGGAATGGCCCCAGGCCCTCAGGATAAGCTGGATCGAACCTCCCTCTAGATGATGGTGCCCCCTTGCTGGAAACACAAGAACAGTATGGCCTGCTACCTTCTGAGGCGCTAGATGGATATGGGATGAGACTAGAATGGTGTGGAGGAGTCTTTCATCCCTGAGACCAAGCTGCGGAACAAGGTGAGTGGATATTTCACCACTGAGTTGCTCACAAGGGTTTGTACAGCAAACCCCCAAACTGAATGCTCAAGAGAAATAGCAAATGCTAATCCAAAAACAGAAATGAGTAATAGGTGCACCCCAACCTCTTACTTATACTTTTCCTTCTAATTCTCTATTGAGTTAGGTTAAATCCCAGGGTTAATCTTCTATTCTTCTGTTGAGTTATCTTTTACTCCTTTATCCTTTTCCTTTCTTA
>SNQJ01S0009661.1:5410-30342 GCA_010110895.2 Picea sitchensis
GGTCAAACAAAGGGAAAGATCTAGAAGGTCCAGAGGAAGGATAAATAGATGGGTAACCCTTATCTTTGGAATTATGATTTGATCTCTCATTTTGGAGTTCTCTTGGAGCTATGGTTTTGTTATGGTTTATCAAAACCCTTCCACTACTGCAATCTAATTTCGGTGGTGCAATATCCACCCTAGCCGGATAAGAGGGGGAGTCCATCTAGGACTACCATTAAAAATTCATTTGGTATTTTTGGATTCATTTTAAGAGATACCAAGGCATGAAGAAGGTTTACAGATATTTCTCGATGTTTCCAAGCTCATACATTTACAGTTTCCAGGAGGATTTCAGATAAATAAGAGTTTAGGGCATCCCCACGGGTTGAGTACAGGGCATACCATGAGGCCCTATTAGACATATGGAATTTTTCCCGCGAGGAAATCTATAATAGGGTTTGTTTCAAGCCATGTGTATCAGGTTTGTAAGGAAGGGTTTCTAGCAGAGAAGACACTACTAGAGCAGAGCATCGCAGGGAGCATCATATATTTGCATAATTTTGGGTTTCCTTATGTTGTTTTTATTGGTATATTTGTGTAGTTTCCTTTTAGCCATTAGACTTGCTTGTTCATGAGTATTATGCAACTATTATTATAGCCATTATATATTATTTAAGTTTTCTTTCCATCCATAATAATATTTCATGGTTATCTACTCTATTTTCTGTGTATGAATGCATGCAATGTGTTTGTCAATATTCAATGTATGAGATTACTATTTATAAGGGGTTGAAAACAACATCAATACATAGTGTTTGACATATTTACACAAGGAGAATTAATAAGTTTTGGAAAGAAAACATAATAAATCCATATAACCTAGTTGGGGACATTACATTGCCTCCCACTGAGACAACGAGCCAACGTGTTGCATTCTAGTTTGAAGGTGAAGGGGGGTGGATGGTTGGGCCATCTCCCTCATATCCAATATATCCCACTGCGATTGGAAAAGTGTCACCATACTTCTACATTATGTATGTAAGTAGGGGTACACTTAAACCTATTTTGACTTGGCACTCCTCAATGAGTCGTTCTAGCTTAAGTTCATATGACCATTCACCATGTCTAAGTTCTCTAGAGGAGGAATTGGACTCTTCCTTGGTTATCTTCCACCAAGGTTGTTTCTTCTACATCATTTCCTCTTGGTTCATGAATGGCCTCTTATCCTATTCAAACAACTTCTCTGACATCCTCATCTTTTTGGCTTCTTCTAATCTTCGCTTCCACTCATCAAATTTCAAACATAAATCAACCAAGCTATAGTCTGTCTTAGCAAAATATCCAACTACTTATACAACATTGGAAATATTCCATTCCACTAACATGAGCTTCCTTTTTGTTCTCTTTTTTATACTATCCAATCATCACGCCACATCATCCATGTTCATCCCCACAAGGTTTCCTATTTTGGTTGTCTGCAACAACCATCTGCAAGGAATACATGTGCATGCCTCCTTCCTTCCTCCTTATGGTAGGAATGAAACATGGAGTCTATATTGAGAAAATGGAAAAAATTGTTCGTGTGTGGAATATATCTTTCCTTTTCCTTCTTCATGAACTCATCTCCCAACACAACTTCAAAATTGTTCATAGGAACAATGACGAAACTCGTCTTTCCACACCAGTCACCAAGCTTCAAAGAGATGTCCTTGGCCACACCAAAAAACCTCTCTACACCTTCCTTGACTATCTTGAAGGTTGTCTACATTGTTTTAGGCTGCAACCTAAGCCTCTTCACCATTTACTCCCTCAAGAAATAATGAGTCGCCCCACTATCCACCATGGATACTAGTAACTTCTCATTGAGTTAATCCTTCACATAGAAATGTTTTGTCTCATATTGCTCTTGGATATCCATGGATTCACCCTCCTTGACAACATTCAATACCCATAAGAATCCAACAAATGATTTTTCTTCCTTCTACAAAGAATTCAATTTTTTTTTCAAGGGACAATTATTCCCATAGTTCTCCTTGTCACAAATCCAACATGAAATCAACTTATTCTCTTTTGCTACGTCTGCTTGTTTGGAATTTTATTTGCTTCCCTTGGATGTATTAATTTTTCCTTTTTCATTCCTCTTTCTCTTCCCTTACTGCTAATTTTCTCCTTGGGAATTCTCACTATTCTTAGGACTTGTCTTTGGTTCACCCTGAAATTCCAACAGTTTTTCCATTACAGTGACTGTTGTTGCAAGTTTCTAGACATATTGTCATCATAGCTCACTCTACACCCATGATTGTAGAACATTCATGAAGTGAGAAATTATGTCTTCTTCCAAAATGTATTTTATCTTCAACACAAGCGTTATGAACTCATTGATGTAGGATTGGATCTTATCAATTTGTTTGAGAGCCAACAACTAGTTTCTCGCGATCCAATGTTTGTTCCTCGGACCAAACTATTCCTTCAAGGATACCTTCATCTCTACCCATTTTTTGATATTCTCAGCTATTCTCCCAGCTTCTAAGTCTTCCACCCAATTCCTCCACCTTATCTTAGCAGTTCCTATCAAGAACATCGATGTAGTGTTCACCTTGGCTTCGTCCAAACTTCCATTCAACTGCTCCAAGTACTATTCAATGTCCCAAATGTTTTTCCAAGAAAATTAGCATTGAAAGTACCCTCATATTTCTTAGGTTCATTTATATTGATCCTCATCAACATGAAAATAGAGCTCTATCTGTTATCCAAATCCCGTTTCAACAATGTGATGGTGTCATCTTGGTCCTTCAACCTTTGTGTGACTACGACAAGTGCATCCTCCGCTTCCTTGATTTTATACTGAATGTTGTTGGTAAAGGTGTTGGTCATCACATATACATTTTTCTGGCACTCACGAATGACTTCATTAAACCCATGCTTCATATTTCCCATCTCACCCTCCATCTGGTCAACCTTCTCACAATTCTGGCAAATTGTGTCCATCATATTCTCAATAGTCTTATCTAATATAATGAGTCAATTATTCATTCTCTTGGTCTTAGGCTCACTCTCAGTATCACTTCCATATTCATGCAACCCAACCATGGATGGTCCTCCAAGTATTCTCTCTTTACTTGTGAAGGGTTCATCCAAGGAACCCAAGATTTTGTCTCAAGACTTGCTCAAAATTCTGTGACCAAATATGTTGTTTCTTCTGTGGTTGGATATGAAACAAATTATGCGATGGTATTTTGTTTATCCGACTTTCCCAGGTACTTGGTTAACCCTAATAAATATATGCTTGGTATACTCAAAGGGTTCTCCCAATTTTGTTCATACGTCACAAGTTCGTTTGAAACTCGACCCTGTCACAACCCACCAAGTTTGTGTTCAATTTGTCTTTGTGATGGTTCATTCCATTGAACCCTCACTAAGCCTGTGCCTAGACTATTTCACCAATAATATCCCCCCCCCATTGTTTTGACTGCAATAGTGTTGAAGAGACAAATCTATTTTGATACCACCTGTCACAACCCCACAAGATGCTTGTTCATATCTTATGATTGTACACCTCTTGAGGGTGTGAGACACTCCATTGGTTCTTACTTGGTTTCTTGGCACACCAAGAATACTTCATCTGGACTACACCTCTTCACCTAGACCATACCCTTACTCCCTTATAGGATACTAGCGAATCACACTCCTACTATAGTGAAACTCCTATATATTTAGACAATTGTTAACAATTTAACATTTAGTCATTTATAATCATACATCTACGAACATGAGAAACCAAGAGAAAAAATGTGGAATAGACGAAATAAAAACACAAAAATAGTATGGATGGAATGAACCATGCCTAACACCTGGCTAAGTGTTTGTTATTGTGGAACAGTTACAATATGATCACTACTAGCTCATCTTAAAAATTTGACATAGTCATATGACTCTCCTCACCTCACCAAAACACTTGCAAAAATATTCATCATACCAGGAATCTCTGTCACAACCATCTCCGCAATCTCCTGTGATGCACCTTAGATGTTCCCACAACTACAAACATGTTGTCTCTTCATTTCTATAGAATTTCACCAAGATAACAAATGTTTCGGTTCTTCCCCACACATGCCTTCAATAGTACATTGTTTCCAGACTCCCCCAAAACCTTCCAAAGTGTCCCACCCTTAGCTACTTATCCTCCATGTTGGCAACTCTTCCTCAATTCATTGCCTCAAACTTGCCTCAAAATTGTTCTCCAAATATCTTTCCCATCTTCTATGCATTCCTTTGGTTTTTCACATGTGCTCTTATAGGAACTCCAAGTGTCACTTTTGTGAAACATCATGTCTTTTGGTTTTGTCACGCCCCTTCACAAACCCAAACTCAAATGACTTGTCACACTTGTCTGTGGACCTGGTGCACCTATCCAATCTTGCGCACCCATGAACTGATATGTCTCTTGGACTGACATTCCCCATCCTTGGGCACACATCCCTTTCTTTCTGTGTTCTCTCATGATGATCTTCATTACTACCTTTTGGGTGTGTCGATGGGGTTTTCCAACCTTTCCGGTGGCCCATGTTGTCGAAGGAAGATGGGTCTACTCCTTGGGCATGCTCCAAAGTTTCCCCACCCTTGCCCAAATGCAACCCAAGTCTTCATCAATCATTCTAAGGAAAGTAATATGTGTTCCCCCTTGGTGCCAAATGTCACCATCTTGCACCCAAAGTGCTCCTTCTCACACTCACATGTCTTTGTTTTTCTAACCAATTGCTTGCTCCTTGTGTCTATCTTCATTCGTTCCATGGTTGAATATGCATAAGGAGAACACACGATTGGTGGGTGTTGTGGGAGACCTTACATATTACTCATCATTAATTTGAAGTATAATGATAAATACAAATTTATTCCAAAGTATCATAGAATCCAAAGTTGATTAACCAAAAAAAACTCAAATAAAAACAAGACATGTTGCATGGTAGCAAGTCCTTGCCTTCAGCATGCCAGGTCTGAAAATAGAAGGCAAAAAATTTGTTAAGATGTTATTTAGTGTTTAGGTTTGTTATTATATATTTTAAAATTAGATAATTTAAAAAAATAGAAACATAAAATGGTGATCACACATTTATGTGAGAAACACACTTCAGAGCCTTAGTCACAAGTCGTGTTCGGTAGCACCAAGGAAAACCCATGTTCAATAGCCTTTGTCTATCCTATTACTTTTAACTTATTAAAATGTTAAATTTTGTATTTTTTATTTAATATAACTTTTTAATCCGCGAGTCGGTTTTATTCAAGGATTATAACTTCTATTATTTGTTTCTTGTTTAGTTATAGTTAACATAAGCAAGGTAATAACAATATAAAAGAAATAGAGATAGACATAAAAGTTTGGAAAATAATTAATCCAGTATTGAAATCAAAGAGTCATCATGTTTCTCAATTATAACCTTACAATGTACCATGTCTATTTGAAACATGTATATGTGTACGTGCCCCGAAACATGTATATGAATACGTTTCTCAAGCTTGAAAAATATGAACTGATACCATGTCTATTTGAAACATGTATATGAATATGTGCCTCAAGATCAAATAGGTACTTGGTAATTGAAATTGATTGAAACACAGGTTTTATGTAATTCATGATAGGTATGGGTGCAATAGCGAGTATAGCCAAAAGATGGAGATTGTTGCATAGGAGCCACCGATGCACATTCTCAGGTATTCTTGGATACATTCATCATCAATCTTTGAAAATTCATGAATCTCCATTAATATTCATGATTTATCAATGTTACATACTTGATTCCTACATCATAAATATCATAATTGATCAAGTAGAGGTCATGGAAGCATTGAACATGGTTCTGGAGCATGTTATGACCAAGCTTTGGTGGTTATTCAACCGATGAAACAATTGGGTCAACTTCTCTAGCCAACTATTCTCCTACTTCATGTGCTACTTAAACCAAAAATGGACCTTCCACAAAGAAAAGTGGAGTGCAAAGGGGATCAATCTCTAAGGCAGAGGTCGATGCACTTTCCTCACCCAAAACCATAGGTGGAAAATGAGCCTAGCTTAGAAACCATTTTCACATGCTTTTCTACTGCTTTCATAAGGGACATATAGCAAGAAATTGATCCTTTTTTATTCTATCTTTGTTGGGATGATCTCTCCATGGATAATCTTAGCATGAGTTGGGGCGTATGGGAAATTGAAAAAAAACTTGGAACAAGAACTTTTGACATTCATAGTATATATGGTAGCCCTAAAGATAGAGGTATTTGGGTTCAATTATAATCCTTGTCAAGTTCCAAGAAGAATGATAGTAGGTCATGAAAATTGTTGGGATACCACCGATTCGATATAATGCTCGGAAGAGGGAGCAATTTGTTTGTAGATTTTCCATGCCAATCCTAGAAATCTAGGGTTTCATGGGAATGTGATAGCCATTGGAGAGCCATGGCTTACCCCTTACATCATGTAAATAAATTCCTGAGGTCTACTTAACCCTAAATTACAAACAGGAGAGTCTTGATCCATAACACTAGAATAGAAGGTCAAGGACAAAGAAGCATATATAATAGGTGATGGGTTTGGAAAATCTAGGAATGGTTGGAGAAGGGAAAAAACTTTACCATGATAAATATAAGGTTCACTCATCCATTGGTAATACTACATCAATATTTGTATTCATGTCTTCCAATACATGCTTAGAATCATAGTTGGCTTTACACTCCATAAATGGCCACCCCAATGGTCTCAGTTACTCTTGGTTCTAGATACAATCCATAGGCCCTCACGTGTACCTTGGGATTTTACTTCGAATTTGGTGTGTAGGAGGGTCCAAAATAATTTACAATAGAATATTCAAGTCAAGGGAAATGGTAGCAGAAGAATATATATCATCATAACCACCAACAATTTCAGTAGTAACAAAGAAAGAAGCACACTCGACAGAGGAAATTTTTTCATCCATTGATATTCATAGAGGATTGATCCCTGCTTCCTTGTAGCATGGAAATTACTAGGTAATCTCAATTATATTTTTTTGGTCATTTCATGTAGTATAAAAATGAAAATTGTTGGCAACATGAAATAGAAAATTGTTGGAAATAGAGACCATAGATTTGGAACACCGTCATTTTCCTTAAAGAAGGTTTATATTGATCTTCATTGTCTTGCTGACAACAACAACTATTGATATTCATTGTCTTGTTGAGAACACCATTTATGGACTGTGAGCTATGCATATGAAAACATTAAGCATTTTATGTTTTTAATTAATGCTAACTTGAAACTTAGCATTAATTCATATTTCTTCGTACATATCGAGTTTACCATATTGTTCCCTAATTTTGAAGCCTATGTGCCTCAATATGAGGCCAAATAAGGCCTCAAACTTAAATCTTAGGAAAAAAACAAAAATGCAAGTTGGAAAATTGCATTAAACAGATAAACATTTGGTTTAAATGGTTGGTTTGTGTGTCATACTAATAGAATAATGCAAAAATGATTATTGTGGATTAGTACCACATCACATTTTGGAACCCATGCCCTTTATTTACCACTAGTATTGGAGGTCTATATAGTTTTCATCCTAGAGATATCCTCATGCTCATCCCCATCATCTTGATAAATTGTTCCCCCAAACTCTTGAGTGGTTTATTATATTGTCATACTATGCTACACTTCATTGCATGTTACCACACATCCACCTCCTCCATATTGTGAATATCACATGCATTTTTATGCCACCGTCCATCTACTGTCAAGGATATTGACATCAATTCCCCCCCCACCTCTTGGTTTCTTCCATTTCCCGTCTCTCCCATATCAAATTGATTCACTTGGTTTTATTTGGGCCACTTATCTCCTTACTTGTATGAATATCCCAATTCATTTATTCTTTTAGGAAACCATATAAGTACTCATTTTTTACACTTACAATTGCATAATCTCTTTATGGAAACATTCTCAATTTCCCTTATTTACATTGTCCTACATTGAGTAACCCTCGGAGTTTGCCTATTTCAATACCCTATTTTCTCTTTTACATCCCATTTTTCTGCCTTGAGTCTCTCTCATCTTGGACAACCAATTCTGTCCATCTTCATCATTTGACCTCTAAGTTGTCATATTAAGCCCTCTTCTTATGATTTTACCCCATCTCTCATTGATTCATAGTTTCTACCAAGTTAGCCTTCCCATTATTCTCTAAACAACGGAAGTATTCATTCCACATATCATTTCCTTTCTCATCCATGATTATCTAGTTACAGTTATCCCCATTTGATATATTGCATAGTGTACCTTGTGTTGGTTCTTAAGGGTTCCATTAAACTTTAATTTTAGAGGACCTTCCCCTATTGACATTAGCACATTTATTCTAGGGGTTTGGTCTAGAGGCTATGCATACCTTGGCTCCATTTACATTAGTGGTAGGTCACCTCAAACCAATTAAGGAGAGCCATCATTACTCCTTGACTTGGTAGTTTTTTATGTAATTGACATCATATCATTATTGCGCCATTGAGAATCATATACATTTTCGGTGGTTCGAGTGTTTTAGTTCTTGTCGAATGCCCTAGACATGCATGACTCTTTCCATCCTTTTATGAGTCCCTCTCTAGGTAAAATCCTTCAATTAGCTCCATGTATGTTCCAAGTAGGTTTTTTTTATAGTGATGTAGATTTAGTTGTAGTTCATTTTATTTGTTTTGTACTATTTAGTAGTTATTTTGAGCAACTAGTTAGATATTCCTTCTAGATAGATGTTTCCAGATCATGGGGTCCTAATCATTTAACAAATATTTAGATGTTGATATATAATAAAACTTAAGGTGATATGTTCCTTCACATGTATTCAAACATGATTTGGCGTTGGCCACATTTATGAACTTAGATCAGGCTCTCCATGACCCTCATTTTATTTTGTATTATGTTGTTTCACTTTGATGTACTTTGATATGTCCCCATGATGTCATGGTCCCATATTGTCTTCAAATAGTCTTAATAACCATGGGGATGTCTACCTCATTGATATTGACATTATGTATACACCTTAATTAATTGGTTCATTGTTTACAAGTGGTTTTCTAGGGTGATCTATAGGTAGTCCTCCTTCTATGGAAATTATATGTAACATACCTAGTATAATCCACAGTTTAATTAATGCTTAATGTAGATATAATATATGGCCATGGCCAAGCGATGTATATGAAAAATGTGTTTCTATGTTTTAATAATAAAATGTTATTCCATCTACGAAGGGGACATGGAAAGATATGGGGGATGAATTAATCCACAAGAGAGGGGAGGGTCTAAGAGAATGTTCAAGAGGGGTCAAAGGGGGAATTATCCATGTATATTAATTCAACCCATTTTTCTAAATGTTCTATTGGCACATGGACATTCTAAATTATGATTGAGTGTTCCCAAAGCCAATCATTGAATGCATGTAAAAGGGTGGGTGTGAGAAGTCACATCCCACAATTATTGGAAGCATGGGGTATGAGTACAATCAGTTGGGGAAAAGTGTGAGTCAAGAAAGAGAGACAAAGTAAAGGAAATTTGTAACGTTCCCCCATTACCAACATTAACAAAATGATCTAATACCAATATGTAATGTTCCCTCGTTACTAGCACTAAGAAAATGCTTCGATACCATTATGTAACATACCCAGCCTACTACTGAGCAATGCCACTCCAAAAATCCATTGCACAGATTCTACACTATAACATTGATCTATGCAGAAACATGCGAGGTAACGCTCACGATCCCAAGAGGGATCATGCCACACAAATTTTCATCTCCAGACACTAGTCATAACAATGGAACTACCACATAATACAATTTATCAAACAATCATTCAGAGCACACAAGTATTAATACACTTTTAACCACTCTGAACACATGATTACTATTGTGCATGTAAACACTCTGGTGCCGCACGTAGATTCAATTATATTTGTGTGCATGGATCTGCTTCCCTGTGCACACATCGATTCCAAACTCTTATGTGCACAAATTATCTCCTTGTGCACACGAATATTCTAGACTTGCCTTGGAACTCATGACCATTATTAAAAAGTTAACTAAAATGAATACTTAATAATGCTAATACATTGCATGTGCGACAATAATTACTGAATACAACATCATGCTTATGTACAAATAGGATCATACAAAATGATGACAATCAATTAGATACAACCTCATACAGGAAATAAACCAATATCAAACATATAATTAAGAATAGAGTAAATTAGACAAGAACATAAAGGACACTTATCTTTTTATAAAGAGTCACTAACTGCATGTTGATCTCAGATGTTCCTCCTAGACATAGACTCGGTTGTTCATATACTTTCGACAACAAGTCACCATCGAGCTGAGGCTTAAAATCCACCAGGGAAAAATGATTCCTAATGCTAGGCTAAGGTATGATAATGAACAAAATTTCCCAGTCCAAGGTTCCCAACTATTTCAACTAGCCTATAGTATCTCATTCCCCACATGCATGTTTCACCCCAGGAAGTGTCCCCCTTCTCTACTCAACAGTCCCTTGGTTTCCCCACTTCCCTTCCAGGGCTTCAACAATAGGTCGGACATGAAGTATCAAATCCTTGTAACTAATGCCCAATGCACTAGGGAACAATACCTAGTAAATCCCTCACCTGGAGAGAATGCTCATGGTTTTGACAACTCTCCTCTTCGACAACAAATATCTCACCCAGAGAGAATTCTCACCGGCATAATAACCCACCTCTTTGATAATAAATATCTCACCCGGAGAGAATGGTCATGGGCCTGACAAACCACCTCTTCAATAATAAATTCTCTAGTTACTAGATCGAAAATCCTTTCCAATATTTTCTCTATAGATAAGGTAATGGTCGTTTCCCCCCGTTTAGATGGTCTGACCCCTGAGGAAAAATGAGTGAATCCCCCAAAACAAAACCAATATTAAACCATATATTCACATGGTCATAACTAGACACTTGTCACCTTCAGAATTAGTTTAATCCACTTGGTGACTCGTTCCCATCACTTGGGAACATAGGATAAATAAATATCCATAAATTATACTTTTGGAAATATTAATAAAATATTCCCTTGGACTTAAGCTCCCCCTCTTTTCCCTTTTTGGTGGATTTTATCCCCCCATCTCTTTTTTTCTGACTGGTCTATGTGCAACAATGTGATTTTATTAATAATTTGAGTGTTATTACATTTTACAAGGATAGACACACTGGCCTTTTTGCATCCCGACTCACCAGCCCAATAACCACACACATTCTCTTCAGTCTCAAATACACACACACACACACACACACACACACACACACACACACACACACACACACATACACATATATATAACTCATTCCAATGTGCACTTACTTAGGTGCGCGTAAAACTGAACCAAAACTTTGTGCCAATAGATCACCAGATTAAACATACATTTACATTTTCATTTACAATTGGTGTTCAGATCAGAGGTATTACATTCCCCTCCCCCTTATTTATACATTGTCCTCAGTCCATTATATATTGAACCAAAACTTCGTGCCAATGGATCACCAGATTAAATGTACATTTACATTTTCATTTACAATTGGTATTCATATAAGGGGCATTACATTCCCCTCCCCCTTATTTATACATTGTCCTCAGTCCATTATATATACTTGTACACACAAAAACTTAAAAATTCTTCAAAATGATGTAGGTACTTTTCCCGCATAGCATCCTCACGCTCCCAAGTTGCATCCTCAGGACCATACCAGGTCCATTGGACCTTTACTAGCTCCATGGATAAATTCCATAGCTATTTGATTTTTTGATCCAATATAAAAATTGGTCACACTTGAAAATTGTCTTCTTGCTCCACTTGAATCACATTCCAATCAATGACATGATTAGCATTAGGTACACAATTTTTTATCAAAGATACATGGAAAACATTATGAATACAAAAGGATGTAGGAAATGCAAGCATATATGTGATAGGACCAATCCTCTCTAGGATTTCAAATGGCCCATAGTAGTGTGAAGCCAACTTAGACCAATTTCCCAACTTCAGGGAACTACATCTTACTTTTACTTTCAAGAACACATGGTTGTTATCACTGAAATTCCGTCTGTAAATGGTTACAGGAATCCAACATCTCCAAACACCTATTAGTTCATTCATGGCCCAAAAAATGTATTTCCAAAGGGCACAAACTATACAAATGGTTATAAAATCAACATGTGCTCAGAATATAAAGGAAGCAACGCATGTGCACTGGTCGAAAATGCAGGGAAAGTGCACATGTGCCCGATGCACGACTGTGTACGCAAAAAGTCGCGCACACCTCAAAACGATGCATTTATGATTCTGGTCGGGCTCCCACCCACTTATGGTTCAGCTCCCAAGTCGATTTGACCCCCAAATATGATCTGAATCCGAGTGGGGGGTTGGTCAAAGACCTAAATTTTCCCTAAAGGGCCCCTGGTTCACACTAAAGATTGGTTGTATAATGCCTCAAAGATTTTCTATAAAAAGAGGCCATGCCTGCACTATATTTTCAAGAATCTATTTGTATTGTTATGCTGCCCCTTTTATCCTACAAGGAACCTCTTTCCTTATTGGAGGATACAAGCACCATTTCATTGGGCTATTCACATCACCTCTTGAGTGAATGAGCTTTGGATTTCTTCACCATTTCCTTTCTAGTTTTCTATTTGAAAGAAGATCTCTCTCATTGATCTGAAAATGTTGAAGACTTGTATTCTTGAAAATATTTGCAATTTTAATTTAAGTGTTCTTATGCAAATGGATCAATTTTGCAAACACAACTTTTATAGAAATAACATATTCAAGATGCATATAAACAACAACAAATAATAGTGAACATAAAACACATAACACAACAAATGATAAAGGCATTCACCCCTCTCTTGGGCTACATCTCCTGGTCCAGCTTCCAATGATATTTTGTATTATTTGCTCAAAGTGATAAAATATTTTCTTTACAATGCTCAAAATGCCAAATAGATGGCTCGAATGGCTTCAGAACGTCCAAAAACCCCTAGCTGGGCTTTTTCGGCACCTCGTTTGGCCAACAATTGCAGAAGATAGGCTTCCTGGAAGCTCACCTTCAAACTTGTTGTCTCTCGATCGCCAAAATGTACCTCATCCTCCTCAACCTAGCCCCCATGCGCATTTATGTGTTAAAATTCAGCACTGGGCGCAGCTGCACAAACGATGTGAATTGTAGGATTTTTACGCATCTAGCCCCTAACCGCCTAGGACCATGGCCACATGGGCCAACATATGACCGTGCACATATATATAAAGGGCCAAAGGTTTAAACAATCAAAAAGGCGCGCCCATGGTTACATTGTATACACATAAGACCAGGGGCTAGGGCTAAGCCCTGGCCCAGACCGCACTCCCATTGCAAATCAATTCAAATTCAAATAAATTTATTGCCATATATATAATAAGAAACATACGGTGGCGTGCCGGTTGGGCGGCCCTTCCCAAAGTGTTACCCCTACCCGGAGGTCATGGGGTCGAATCCGGCCAACAACATAAATTTTAAACCAATGACAGGGTGACACGTGGCGACCATTGATTGGGCCACGTGTCAGCATTTCATTCGCCACCAATGACACGTGTCATACACCAAGTCGTCCACATGACTGCCAACCAACATCTACCACGTGTCGTACGGACCTACCACGTGTCGTACGGCTCTACCACGTGTCATACGGTCTACCACGTCAGCATCTGTACGGACTGTACAGTCAACACATTTGTTTTGCATGTTTGTCGATTTAAAAAGAACGCGATATCTCTCTCATCTGATGTTCGTTTGAACCCAAATGAGTTGTGTTGGGTTCGTGACGACGAGGCCTACGCTCCCGTTCGATTTGAAACGATTCTAAGCACTTTGAATTTTGAGAAAAATTTGATCCCCTGGATCACTCATAGGGGATTTAAGAGCCCTCCCTTGGAGGAGGAGGGAACCCATAAGTCTCCCTTTCTCTTTGGTGTTTTCCCACTAATACAATCTATCCATTGGTGGCATGATTATTGGTCAATTGTTTGGTTGATTTTGGTTCTAATTTCCTTATGCACTTTAGTTTTTCTTCTTTAGTTGTTATTAGCTTAGTTGTTTGTTTATTTCTTGTTCTTGATGTGTCTAACTATTGTACTAACTTTTTTCTTGTTCATCTGACCCAACTGAACTTTCAAGTGTCCCTCTTTTGCTCATTCAGGTGATGAAAATGATACAATATATTGACGACCATACTGGGGATCAAAAAGTTTCTTCCCTGCCGCGTATCAGAACGTGCACGGGTTTTTCATCCCACCAGTGCATCTTCTGAGCACGTGCACCAAAAGCACTATGTTTCTCAGCGCATTCTTCACACCTGCACGAACAGGTCATTGTTTATTTGTGCATTGGAACCACATGTGCCTATGTCTACTCTGCGACCAACGCATCTGTCCAGAAATTCAAAATGTAAGGATTTGTTGTGATATTTTGAAGGCCCCTAGCATTCTAAATATTGAGTCTATTCAATTTGAAAAATGAACCACACTTAGATTCCCTCTCCACATGAAGGGTTAGTCAAAACATAGGCACTTACGGGGTTAAAATCCATATTTCTCCTCTTTTTGATTTCATTTTGCCACATGGATGGCTTGCATTGATTGTAAAAGTTAAGTTGGAATCATTCAATATCACATATATAAACACTTGCACTGGGACCAGAAATTAAACTTCAATCATGGAGTATGCTCTTCTCTCGCACCATAGAGTGATCTTGATAATTAGAAAAATGATTAAGGGAAGATTTCATCTCCCTTAAAGACAAAAGTTTTAGGAGAGGACAAAAGCCCCCTAGGGCTCCTCTTAGTTTCTTTTTCAAACATCTTAAATTTGTAAGGGCCCATACATGCCCACATGCTTCAAAGATAGGATAGTTTTTGAAAGCTACTTTCTTAGTTTACATCACTAGGGGAGTTTAAACATTATTGTAACCCGGCCCATACATGCCCACATGTCCACAATCTAGGATAGTCTTTTGAAGCTTTCTTAGATTAAATCACATTAGGGAGTTAAAGGATTGGTAACGACCCACATGTCCATATGTTATTTCTTTAGTGACTTTAAAATTCCACAACATTGTACCAATGGCATCTAGTAAGATAGGTAATAAAGTCTTGTAAGGACCACACAAAGGCCACATGCTGCAAGGTGACACCTAACTTATTAAAAATTTGGCACATTTTATCACTAGCTCACACACAAAGTCACTACTCACTCACATAGTTTCATCTCAAATTGTGGAGGTTTAAGTAAGTTTCCTCCAAAGGGCTTCCGAAACACCCCACCCTTTTCTTGAAGGAACTATCCACTCCCACTTAATTTGAACGAGATTGGTTCACACCCCCAATCTCACAAACAACCACATCTAAATTTTTTCTAAAAACTCACTAAGTTTTCCTCCACAGGAGGTGCCAAAAGAATTTTTTTATTCTAGGTAGGATCTCAGGAATAGGCATCCAAATAACTCCCCGTTATCTGGTTCTCACATATTCAAACATTAGAAGTTGTCAAATAGGGAACTTTAAAATCCTCCAAGTCAAGTGTTCCTAACACCATAAGGCAGGGAGATACTAGTGAAGGGTCGAAGGTCGAGGTCCGATTGTTCTGTGCATCCCCACTTGAGGCACCCACCTCTTGGACGGGATCCAGCTCGTGACCCATTTCTGAGGCTGAAAATCTAAATGTCGCACTTTGACTGAGGTACCTAGTGACCAAATTTTAGGAAATCTACCCAGGTGGAAATTGTGGGTTGCAATTTCACCTTGATCGGATTTTGTGTGGCTATTGGGAAATATCGTTAGCTATTTCTAGATATGCACCCTATACCCCTCATTATAACTAATTGTTTCATCCTTCACTAGTTCCTCTTTCGGTAGCTTCAGACCCCACTGTTGAGTTCTATTGGAAGGTCCAGTGCTATTTGAGGGGAAGGATGTTACGTCTTTTAGGACATGAGCATTTTTTTCTTTGTTCTTCCACGCAAACAAAAATCCACCTACCCACATGTATGCTTCTTTGATTTATGTATGATGCTCTTGTGATTACATGTGATTATGAGATATATTGTGAAGGTCCAAGTTATACAAAGTCTCTTGTTCATTTATTTCTCTCATCACCATTTGCAAAAATCCACTTTTCTAGTCAAACATCATAGAGGACCCACATAATCCCCGTAGTTCCAAACATTTGTTGAATCTCCCTCCTGTTTTAGGGGGATTTCCTAGTCTTGCCAATTCATCGGCTCAACCCTCTCACACCCCTATGAGTGCTACTATCTTGTGATCATCTTTTCTTGGTTCCATTTTACTTGGGTCCACATCCCAAGGCCAACCATCCACTAGCTCTTCTTTACAAGGAAATGGGGGGAAAACTTATTCCTAAGGGGGAAGTACAACCCCACCTAACCCCCCTCACGGGTCAAGTACACAAACCACTCACACCATGGATGGAACTAACCCTCCACCGCCACTCTAGATGTTATATTTGGCTTCACTCAACATACCAGATCTGAGAAAGCTCACAAATGATCCTATATTGCACGACCCCACATGGCCTGCAATTCCTACCAAACTCCCTTTAGATGTCCCCAAGTTTGAAGGAAAAGAGGGAGATGACTCGACCAACCATGTCATGACCTTCCACTTATGGTGCTCTTCAAACAACATCATGGATGACTCCATTTGATTAAGTTTATTTCAATGCACACTCACTGACCCATCAACCAAGTGGTATGTAGACGAAAAGTCAGGGTCCCATGTGACTTTTGAATCATTGGCCAAAGCATTTTTGACCTTATTTCAACTACCAATCCTCCATAACAATTGTCTCGAACTAATCTCTGAGTTTAAACAATCCTCAACCACTCATATCACCAACCACATTCATGAATTTCATCGACAACATAGTTTATGCAAAGCAGAAACCACTAAGCAACAATGTCTTGATTAGTTTCTCAAATCACTTGTCTCCCTCCTTGCCAAAGATGTGGCTTCCACCTTCCCCCAATATGAAGACGAAGACATCAACAAGGCTCAACAGTATGAACTCATATATGCACAGTCAAGATACTTATATACGGTACTACCTGACGCCTCGAGACCCGCACCATTCGGCCAGGACAAACCTGGGATGTCTCACTCAGGGGATGGATTGATTGGTACCACGACAAACCACAATCCGTACATCCAACCACAACCTATGTACAATACAACCCAATATCCATCGATATATGGGCGACCCCTTGGTTATCCTCCCCCCCCTTGTCAGTAGCCATACCATGTTGTCCTCTCTCCACCCATGAGTGGACCCGCGTCGACACCCATGATGCACCCGACAACCCAACAAATTTTTGGTACCTCCTCTATCTCAGCGTACACCCTGAGCACTAGCAAAAGTGCTACACCTTCCTATGTACCTTACATATAATTGCCACAACATAATCTACATTTCCCATTTCTTGGCCCTCTGTAGCCTATTGCTCCATAACAAGGACAACCAAATGTTGGGCTTAACTTTGTTTAGCCCTCTCCCATTCAACAATTTCAAAATTTCGAACACCTGAATATGGAAAATCTGTCCCATCAGTCGAATAATGCCAAAAATAAAGGAAAAAAAAAACCAATAATAACCTAGGACCAGGGGGAAACAACCCCCAACATAACCAATTTGTTGGGGGCAACCAGAATCAAGGGAACAAGAACCCCCAAGGGGGAAACAACACTAAATGCCAAGGGTGGAACAACAACAAAAACCTCCAGAAAAAATTCCCTTTCACCCTTTGTGGTGAGTATGGGAAGTATACTCACCATTTCCCCCAAATTGCCAACTTTAAACGGATGAAAGAATCCACGAATGGACCTCATCCCCCAGCACCGCCTGCCCCTCAGCAGGACCCACAATAATATGTGCAACAACCACCCCCAACTTTGTTGCAGAACCCTATTCCACACCAAGGGGTGATGAATACCCAACAAGAGATGCACCCTACCCCACCACACATGGGACAATATCAAAACCCTATCACTCCTACAGATCACACGATCCTCCTCACAAGCGAAGAATAAATCCTTCTACAAACACACAGTCGTCAATACAACACATCCTCTGAATATACTCCCACCACTTTGGAAGTGGTTCCAGTTACAACTCGACCACCTATGATGATTCCATGCCCTAACACTGAAACACCCCTTCATATTCCTCACATCCCATTACGACAAAATGTCAACAACCCTCAGGCTAGGGTGACACTGAATTATAGTTTGGCCAATGAATTGGCGCAATCTCCTACCACCATGTCAGTCTTAGAAGTCTTTCAAACCTATCCCACTCAATAGAAGTCATTACTTTCTACCCTGGGGGTAGTCCACCCTGATGATACTAGACTTATCACATTTGATCTAGATTGTGGGGAACCGCATCTCCCTACTTTGGTAGCTGTTGGTCACTATAATTGCTTATTTAGCTAAACAATCAAGTGCTACATAAATTGTCAACCCAGGGAAGTCTGTTTATTTCAAAGGTAATCACGCACTATATATGCTCAAATTCAAAAGCAACCTAGAGTTGTAGTAAAAACATGTTAATCACACTTTTCCTTGAACAAACTGAAGTTCTAACTTGAATTACAGGAAACAAATCTACCTATTGCAGAGTTCAATGTTTAAAGAAATAATTGTCCAAAGAATCCTAGATTACATCAAGAAAATAACAACCTGGAAAAGAAATCTTTCAGGACACTGTAAAAGGAAAGACCAACTATTCTGTAACCAGAGAACAGGACCCTATTCCCAAAGCAGGAATCTTCAACACCTGTTTCCGATCATCACACTTTCATGAACTCATTACTAATCGAAATGATTGACACACACTAAAGGCTAACTAACTCTTAACAGAGAACAGGACCCTATTTCCCAAGAAGGAATCTTCAGCCCATGTTTCTGATTATCACACTTTCATGAACTCATTACTAATTGAAATAATTGACACACACTGAAGGATAACTAACTCTTAACAGAGAACATGACCCTATTCCCCAAGCAGGAATCTTCAACACCTGTCCCTGATTATCACTCCTTCATAAATTCACCAAACATGATTGCTAACTAGAATGATTAACAATTACCCAAGCATGAATCACATGAAAACAATGTAACAATCAGTAAAATAGAGTTCAGTAAAGTAGTGTTTCAACAAAACAAAGTTAAGTAAAGTAATGTTTCAGCAAAATAGAATTTAATCAAGGCATGAACAGAAATAACACTAACACACTACAAAGCTAATGGGTTAATATTGTGAAGAAGGTGGGCCCTCCCTTCTCACAAGATTCCCCCTAAACGAAAGGAACTAGAGAGAAATGATCAGGACAACCTTTTATTCATCTGTCAACTGTATCATATTACAATCTGAAGTAAAACGCGTCTTTCTCTGTAAAATCCTTTCCTAGTTCAGAAGAAGGTCCTCTCTAATGGTGATTTCCTCTTATTTAAAGAGGAGAATCCCCTTGATACAATTTTGATCATCAAATTACATGTGCGCATCTGAATCCTATTCTTAGTCAGATCGACTCTCTATACTGGAATGAGATATCCTAGTCTCCCACAACAGAATGCTATTACAATAATTGAAAAGGTGTTGAGTGGGGTGTTGTTGTTTTAGCTGGAGTAATAACTTCTTTATTTATCTTCTCGTTACTGATGTTGTATTCTATTTTAGCATCACAAATCGTGGGTTGTTTCAGCAATGAGATTTGCGTTCTGATTATTTCAGCACGTGGTCACGTGACATCGATGGTTAATTGTGGCTCAAGGTGCAACTGTTGTGGTCAATGTAACATTTTTGTTGTTGTTTCAACATCGTAGACCACTGAGAGTGTAACAACTTTTGTGTGAGTTGTTGTTTCAACATCGTAGTCCACGGAGAGTGTAGTAGCTTCTATGTGAGTTGTTGTTTTAGCATCGTAGACCACAGAGAGTGTAACAGCTTATCTTGTGTGAGTTGTTGTTCCAGCATCGTAGCCAACATAGAGTGTAATTGCTTCTGTGTGAGTTGTTGTTTCAGCATCATAGACCACATACTGTTTCAGCCATAGGGTTTGCGTGCTTTGACCGTTTCAGCAATAGGCCTCAATGTTAATCTACAGTTCAAACTGTTTCAACACTTATATATTTCTGATCAATGGTTAAGTACGAGAGTAATGTAAAATTATATGCAAAACAGTTTAAACATATAGTAAAGAGAAGAGACATTGTATACCTTTGGAAAGATAGGGTAAGGTGATAATGTAAGTTTAAATGTGAGTGAAACAAGGGTGTAATGGTAGCAAAAAGTGTGAGCAAAAAGGTACATTGTAGGGTCCTAACATCCCCCCCAACTTAAAATGTTGCATGTCCTCAGGCAACTTCACTCTGAATCAGAATCTGAATACCGACTCTGAGCATGCAAGTTACTCAAGCAGTAGCTGTGGAAGGTGATGTATATTGGAGCTCTGAACCCTTGAACACATTGTAACCTTTGCCAAGATGTTTTTTTGGCCTTCTTGGGAAACTTATAATGAACTTGATATTTCTCGTTGGCATCTAGAGGATAGGAAAATGAAACTGATACCCTATCCATCTTTCAACACATTGTTGAACACACTTGATGTAGATAGGTACCCTGGAGATTGCTATCTCAATATTAGTGGGGATAAAAGGATTGTGTTCCTATCTTTTCTTAGTAGATTGTTGCCAAAACATGTTATTTGCCTGTAGGGCAGCAATATCTATGGATTTAATGAAATGTTGACACTCCTGAAACACTGATGTCTGTAATTGCTGAATGTGTTGAGTCATCCCTGGTTTATTCAAAAACTGATAATATTTTGTAACAAAGGTGGCAACATTTTGTGGTTCTGGCCGTATCCAGAGAAGCCGGTTATCCTCATTATGCTTGGCAGCTAGGAATTCATCCTCCCATATAATTTGATTGTTAAGGAAGGAGGTGAGTGCCCGAATATGGATGTCACCGACAAGAGGGTTAAGGTTAAGCTGTCGGTTCTCAGGGATGGCCTCATTATGAAAATATGCCTCACAGAGGAGGTGCTAATCCATAGCAGAGGCTTCTGANTTAAGGAAGGAGGTGAGTGCCCGAATATGGATGTCACCGACAAGAGGGTTAAGGTTAAGCTGTCGGTTCTCAGGGATGGCCTCATTATGAAAATATGCCTCACAGAGGAGGTGCTAATCCATAGCAGAGGCTTCTGCAAAGGTTTTACCAAAATCTGTTGGATTTAACATTGCATGGGGTCTGCCTTCTTTGTTTGATTTGATCTGAAACCATGTAAGTCATTCCATGAGGAACAAAGAGTAATTGCAGGATGGTTTTCTTGTAACCAACAACTTTTGTGCCAATTCAAATATCAGGAGCAATCTTCCTTTTAGCTCTTTATTCTGTTTCTTATAGGCACGAGATTCCTGGCGTGTTTGCTCCAAATCTTCCTAGTTTGAATAGATATGGTTTATTCAGATTTGTCTTTGTTGTTGTAGGCTTTTGGCCTATGTAACAACAAACTCTTTTTTCCATTTGTCTATTATTTCCTGCTCATCCCATGGCTGAGTTTGTGTTTCAGCGTTGCAAGTAGTAGGCTGAGGTAGGGTCTGAGTGGCTTGTTCCACAAAGGTGTGGGTATTGATCTGGCTAGGAGGGGTAGATTCATCAATAGGCAATGTTTGTACAACTTTATTAACAAAAATAGGGGTTTCAGATTTGACATTTGTTGTAGGCCAGGGTTCAGTTTTAATTTTGGAAGGTCCTGCTGGTTCTTGTGTAACATCAGGGTGTTCTTCTTTGATTGCAAAAGTCGAAGGTGCAGGGGGAGCTCCTGGTATTGGAATTTGAATTACTTTGTAGCCTTCTTGATAGTAGATGTCCCCACATTGACTGGACATATATTCTCTACATGGATTCTTTGTTGTAGTTCCCTCTGACATGGTCGCTATGCGAGCTAGGGTGTATAATTTAAGTTCCTTCTCATAGGCTTCCTTTGCCATGGCTAGCTCTTTCTTGTAGGCTTCAAGTTCAGACCTTAGGAACTCATTTTCTTGTAAGACAGAGGCCATTGTTGGTTCTGGTTGAGGGGTGACTGGTTGTTGTGTAGCAGTCATAGCCGCACTAGATGGTTCTTTTGGAGCAGCTACAGGATTGACAACTGATTCTTGTGTTTCAGCTTCTTGATGTAAAGAAAGTAATGTTGCAGCACCCTGGGCATCTGATTCCTGTGTCTCGGTAATAATATCAGCAGCTGGTTCTTGTGTTTCAGCTGTAGTTGGTTCTTGTGTTACAACTATAGTTGGTTCTTGTGTTTCAGCTACTGAATGAGTAGCTGGTTCTTGTGTTTCAGCTACTGGATGAGTAGCTAGTTCTTGTGTTTCAGCTACTTGATGAGTAGTTGGTTCTTGTGTTTCAGCTACTAAATTGAAAGGGATGATGTCGTAACACACTGGGCTTCTGGTTCTTATGTTTCAGTGCCCGTGGGTGGAATAGGTAAATATTCTGACATTTGGGAGGTTGGAGGTGTACGGGGTATTATTCGGATGGGTTGGGAGTTTAGGACAGTGGTAGTAGTGACTGCCCTTGTTGAGGTCCTTGTTCGTTTTCTTTGTAAAAAGGGCGAAAAGAAAGGAATTTTCTTTCGTTTACGTGGGGGCTTTTCCTTAATGATGGGACAGGGAGAAATGTCTAGTTCAGAATCATCGCTAAGAATATGAAGGGCAGGAGTGGATGATTCTGGTAAAATGTGGGGCGGGCTTGGTATGGTAGGGGGGATAATTGGATTTATTGGGTCTGTAGGCAGACTGTTAGGTATTTCTGGAGGGTCTGGAGGGTTTTGTGGTTGTTGTTCCTGAAGATTTTCAGGATTTTCAGCAGCTTCTTGGGGATCTATGGGTGGGTTGTTTAGTGGAGGGTTTTGTTGGGCAAAACCCTTTTGGATAATAATTGAACGAGACAGTGGTGGGTGAGTGAAAGGGAGGGATCTTTAGCCTTTTTACAGTAGTGCGACATATTTTTAAGACAACCGAGCAGATAATAAGGAATGTTCACCAATCTAGCATGCCGTAAATGAGACAATAGGAAAAAAATGTTTTGGTAGACTACCTGGTATCGGCCTTTGTAGGTAAGGTAGTGTTTGACGAATTTTGTAACTTTCGGCCATGGAGGTGGTAACGAGATGAGTCGGACACCCCGACCTTTAGGTTCATTTTGTTCCCCTGGCAAGAGGAAATCTTGCTGGGCATTCAGGATGACATGTTTGTGGCTGAACAAGTGAATGCCATTGGTAGGGAGACCTGAAACCTATGTTGTATCCTCTTTTGTAACTGAAATCCAAACTCCTTGAACAATGGAATGATCTTCCTGGATATTTCGAGAAAATTGCAGAACCTGTTGTTGATCAAATCCCTGGAGCCTCTAAAAATAACCGAGCCATCCTGCTTTCAGAAAAAATTGATAGGCTTCTGAATGCATTTCTAACAGGGTTGTCGTGGCAGGGTCATACCATATAACAGAGCCTCCCATAGCTAACAACTAAGTAAAATACACCGTCAAAGAGTCGAGTAACAACTTCTGTGCAGAGTGAGTTTTTCTGGTGAAGGCATGCAAATGGTGGTGAAACAAACGAAAGGATGGTAAAAAAGGAATGACGATGGTTGATTCGTGTGAAATGATGGTATAAAAGTTTGATATATCCTTCCCCCCCTTCAAGTGCAGCTAATAATGATTTTACATGAGTGGTAATAAATGAGTTGGAATCTTCTCATTAACTATAGCTTAATTGTATTTACGTATAAAATTTACATACCTCACCTTTACCTTTTGATTCATACTTCAAACAAAATATAGTGCTTGTCCATAATAATTTTGCAGTAGCCATGGCAGAGACTTTTGATTTGTTAGAGGAATTGTATCAAGGATTTGTTGACTGGAAGGACAAAATGTAGTATGAGAGCGCAAAAGCTTATTGACAAAGAATGCTGAAAAGTTGGTGTTTCAGCGACAGGGAAAGAATAGAGAAATATTTGCTGAAAGGTGCTGTTGCAGAATACTGCTGCGGAAGTGGTGTTTCATCCATAGAAAGAAGGGTGGAACAATTGTTGAACGATGTTGTTTCGTCAATGGGAAAATGTGAAGAATTGCGGAACAGTGGTGTTTCAGCAATGGGGAAAAATGGCGAAAGGTTGCTGACAGTGGTGTTTCAACAATGGGGAAAATGGTGAAAAGTTGCCGACAATGGTGTTTTAGCAATGGGAAAAATGGTGAAAAGTTGTTGACAGTGGTGTTTCATCAATGGGGAAAATGGTGAAAGGTTGTTGAACAGTGGTGTTTCAGCAATGGGGAAATGTAGACAATTGTTGCACAATGGTGTTTCAGCAATGGGGAAGCTTGGCTCTTCTTGGAGTAAGATCGTCCTTTCTTAGTATGCCTTGGATTTGATCGAGAATCTGCAAAAATCAATTGTAACATGCTATTTCCTGACAGGGATTATTAGTAAAAAAAATCTAATCTAATACTAAAGAAATTAAATTAAAAAGAATTAATTGTAATGAGGGGTAGGAGCCCCCTCTAAAAAGAGGTAATGAGAGTCTTCCACACATGTGGCCTTAAAATATTATTTGGAAATAGGGCGCTGGTACAAATGGAGTCGATGACCATTTACAAGTAACGGTGTTTTAGAGTCATCGATTGTGAGGAGCCTTACTGTTCCATTGGGGAAAACAGTGTCTACTTCGTAAGGTCTGAGCCATCTTGTACGTAGTTTCCCTTGAAATTCTTTGAACCAAGAGTCATATAGTAGGGCCCAATTACCTTTTTG
>SNQJ01S0009661.1:30352-71324 GCA_010110895.2 Picea sitchensis
AGCTCTTGTTTCTCCCCCACTGGCTGATTTTTGGACTCTTGAAAATGTGGTGTCCCTGCTATTTGATCTATTTCTTGAAGCTCCTCTTGAACATCTTTTACATAGGTTAACAATTTCATCGTATGATTCCTTAGATATGTCCCCTTTTCCAATCATATTCAGCATATCTAGACAGTCATCCCTTACTCCCTTTAATAATATTGTTTTAAGAATATCTTTACTTACATTGGGGTGATTGGATCTTTGTAGATTATACTGTAGCCTTTCTACAAAGTCCTCCAGATTTTCATCTTCTTTATGCATCATCTTAAATAGTTCCTCCCTTTTTTCTCTTGTTCGGAAATAATCCTGGTATTTATTCAGGAATTTCTGTTTCATTTGGTCCCATGTTGTGATTACATGGCCTCCAAGACTCATGAACCATCTTAGTGCATTTCCTTTCAATGTTGCTGGAAATAGCTTTAATTTTTTAGCATTGGAAATGTAATCATAACTTCTGCATAATATATCAAACTCAAAAAGGAATTCATCGGGATCTTCTGAAGACAAACCATGAAAGTTAGGTAGTGTTGAGAGTGGAATGTTCTTCATGGGAGTTACCCCTCTAGGAAGATCACCAATAGGAAATCATAATGTGGAGAAAGAGTTTTCATCATTTACCTCTCCTTTAGGACCTGCCTGTTCTTCATGATGCAATTCTTCATTGTACTCATCCATGTTTTCTTATGTCTGCTCCCCTGCTGCGCTTGCTCTGTCCTCAATGTTTCCTGCTGGTTTCTCGACTGTCTCAGGACTCCAAACTTCTTTCCCCATTTCAAAGTTTGCTTGAAATGAAGGTTGGGATTTTGGTTTCCGAGAGTTTGGTCATTGAGAAGCAGATTCATACTTTGATATAATCTCGTAAATATAAGTCTTTCTTCCTCCTCTTCCTCTGCCCCTACCACCTGTAGGGTCAGTGCCTTTGGGGTCTCCATGTCCTCTCATGCAATATTTGTATATGGAAAAGCATAAGTGCTTTTGAAATCTATAATTACCTTCCCCGGCAATGGCGCCAAAATGTTGGTCACTATAATTTCTTATTTAGCTAAACAATCAAGTGCTACATAAATTGTCAACCCAGGGAAGTTTGTTTATTTCAAAGGTAATCACGCACTATATATGCTCAATCTCAAAATCAACCTAGAGTTGTAGTAAAAACATGTTAATCACACTTTGCCTTGAACAAACTGAAGTTCTAACATGAATTACAGGAAAGCAATCTACCTATTGCAGAGTTCAATGTTTAAAGAAATAATTGTCCAAAGAATCCTGGATTACATGAAGAAAATAACAACCTAGAAAAGAAATCTTTTAGGACACTGCAAAAGGAAAGACCAACTATTCTGTAACCAGAGAACAAGACCCTATTCCCAAAGAAGGAATCTTCAGCACCTGTTTTCGATCATCACACTTTCATGAACTCATTACTAATCGAAATGATTGACACACACTGAAGGCTAACTAAATCTTAACAAAGAACATGACCCTATTCCCCAAGCATGAATCTTTAGCACATGTTTCTGATTAGCACACTTTCATGAACTCATTACTAATTGAAATAATTGACACACACTCATGGCTAACTAACTCTTAACAGAGAACAAGACCCTATTCCCCAAGAAGGAATCTTCGGCACCTGTCCCTGATTAACACTCCTTCATAAATTCACCAAACATGATTGCTAACTAAAATGATTAACAATTACCCAAGCATGAATCACATGAAAACAATGTAACAATCAGTAAAACAGAGTTCAGTAAAGTAGTGTTTCAGCAAAATAGAATTTAATCAAGGCATGAACAGAAATAACACTAACACACTACAAAGCTAATGGGTGAATCTTATGAAGAAGGTGGGCCCTCCCTTCTCACAAGATTCCCCTGAAACAAAAGGAACTAGAGAGAAATGCTCAGAACAACCTTTTATTCATCTGTCAACTATATCATATTACAATCTGAAGTAAAACACGTCCTTCTCTGTAAAATCCTTTCCTAGTTTAGAAGAAGGTCCTCTCTAATGGTGATTTCCTCTTATTTAAAGAGGAGAATCCACTTGATACAATTTTGATCATCAAATTACATGTGCGCATCTGAATCCTATTCTTAGTCAGATCGACTCTCTATACTGGAATAGGATATCCTAGTCTCCCGCAACAGAATGCTATTACAATAATTGAAAAGGTGCTGAGTGGGGTGTTGCTATTTCAGCTGGAGTAACAACTTCTTTATTTGTCTTCTCGTTACTGTTGTTGTATGTTGTTTCAGCATCGCAAATCGCGGGCTGTTTCAGCAACAGGATTTGCATTCTGACTGTTTTAGCACATGGTCATGCGGCAACGATGGTTAATTCTGGCTCAAGGTGCAGTTGTTGTGGTCAATGTAATAGCTTCATTGTTGTTTCAACATCATAGACCACTGAGAGTGTAACAACTTTTGTGTGAGTTGTTGTTTCAGCATCGTAGTCCACAGAGAGTGTAGCAGCTTCTATGTGAGTTGTTGTTTCAACATCGTAGACCACAAAGAGTGTAGCAACTTCTCTTGTGTGAGTTGTTGTTCTAGCGTCGTAGCCAACAGAGAGTGTAACTGCTTCTGTGTGAGTTGTTCTTTCAGCATCATAAACCATAGACTGTTTCAGCCACATGGTTTGTGTGCTTTGATTGTTTCAGCAACAGGCCTCAATGCTAATCTGCAGTTCGAACTTTTTCAACACTTATATATTTCTGATCAATGGTTAAGTATGAGAGTAATGTAAAATTATATGCAAAATAGATTAAACATATAGTAAAGAGAAGAGACGTTGTATACCTTTGGAAAGATAGGGTAAGGTGATAATGTAAGTTTAAATGTGAGTGAAACAAGGGTGTAATGGTAGAAAAAAGTGTGAGAAAAAAGGTACATTGTAGGATCCTAACAGTAGCTTTCCAGATACCAGTTAAAATTTGGAACATCACATTTCATTGATGGATCATTGATGAAGGTGCATCCACATGCATCATGTCCAAAAATGTATGGAAAAAACTTGGCTCCCCTGAGCTAATACCATCCGCCATTACTTTGAGATCTTATGATGGATGACCATCCTCTCCTGAAGGGCTCTTTCAAAATGTCCTCGTAGAACTCAGGGGAAAAACCATCCTTATTGACATTGAGGTTAATGACGCCCCACTCAATTATAATATCTTGTTCAGATGTAGCTACATGTACGCTATGAAGGCAGTCACCTCCTCTTTGTTTCGAACGATGATGTTCCCCCACAACAGGAATATCATCACCATTGATCAATTTTCACATTACAAGCCTAAACCTTCCTCCAATATCGATAACATCCTACCTTTTGTCCACACTAATCCCGATGCCTACCCACTCATCGATATGGGCCTCAGAATTTTCAAAGACCCATCCTTTCTAGGGACATACCATGGAGCACCACCACTCATACATCCCTCAGCACAAGTATGTGTCATCTCTTCAAATGGACTTGAAACTAGAGATACCATCCCTCCCACTGAGGCTTCTTTACTACCTGACGTCCCGCTAGTCACAAAAATCCTACCTCAAGAATCCCTTGATAACTCTCCAACACCACATGTTCCCGATTTCACTTTCCCCCAGGGTCAAATCCCGGTTTGGGAGATAGTCCCCCAAGCCATTACGCAAATCCCCTTCTTCTACCCCCCATCGGGCGTACAAGATTTCCAATTAGCTGCAACGCTTACCCTTCCTAACATGGTACTGGACATTCTGGTATGGTATCTACATCCAGCTACGATGGTCCCTCAATGATCCCTCCCTCCCCAAACATAAGGAATCCTGATGCAGATTCCAATACGTACTCCAACTGCACCACCCTCACCCCCACTTTCTAGCACCACTGCTACAATTGGGGGTAGACGGAATAAGAAAAATCCCACTGCTCCACTTCCCCCCCTGAGTTCAACCTCCTTTTGCAATATGCAAGAAAGAAGGACACCCCACCAATAGATGTCCCTCTCTCCTCGAGCTACACGATTTAATTCAAATCCCTCGATAAACCACACTGCTCGTAGCTTCATCCAACACACCTAGTACTACAACCATGTCCCCTACTACATGTAGAAAAGGTTTTTGAACCAAATTCATGTGTTCCATCTGTTCAAAATATGGGAATTACACCCACCATTGCCCTGTGCTACCTTAGTTTCGACAGACGCTAACAATAGTACGCTAGATCTTTTAGCAGGCACCCCCTCCATCTGCATCATCAAGCACCCATGTAACTGACATCTATTATGTCATGAAAATAGTAAATGAATGGATGAGATGTCCTTTCTCTCTTTTTGAATCACTTAACCATTTCACATACCAGTGTCCTACGATCATTGAATAAGGGCGTCACCAAATGAACCTTATTCAAAGTCCTACACCTCCCCCACTGCCAGAGGTACCAATGATTACCCCTACTCCATCCCCTGATGTTGTTCATATTATCTCTCCTGAGTCTGAGGAACTTCCCACTCCTCCATGGTTCATGGATAACCTATATGAAGATTTTCCCCCAAATCCCCCCAATTCTCTGGTCCATTTCACCACATAAATCTTATGCCCGACTACAACTTTTAACCCATAGTATCTCGATATCTGGTTTATGTCAAGCGAACCATCGTAACCTCCTTGTGCCACCCCCTCTACATATTGACCACAAGAAGACAACCACATGGTGACAGTTACCAATGTTACTCCCCTAGATCCCCTATATTCTCGCCAGTTCCACTGCGACGAAGACACCCTCGAGGAATTAACTACCCTTGATTGCCCATGGAATGTGCTCCATCATAGAGTGCTCTTTCTCTCGTTGGAAGCCTTTGGACCTCCTAGCCAAGAATCCATATACACAATCGAAACCAAATATTTTTTCCCATCAAGGCATATAGACTGGTTCAACAACCCTATCCCTGCCCCTGACACTTTTGAAGAAGGCAACATGGCCAACATTTCCCCCACTATAAAAATCGATAATTCCATCAAACTTGGAATCGTAGAAGAAATCACCATTGGTGTCGCATTCTTTCTTGACAAAATTATAGCCTACAAAGCTCTCTTCCAGGAATACTAAGAATTTTTTGCTTGGTCATACACCGAGATGCCCGACCTTGATCCTTCTATCGTCAAGCATCGTATAAACACATGGCTTGATATCACACCTATGCGACAAAAGAAACTCCCACTGCACCCATCCAAAACAATGACCATCAAAGCCGGAATTGAAAAATTATGCACTACAGGGTTCATATACCCCATTGCATATACGTCATGGGTCTCCAACCCCATCCCTGTCAACAAAAAATAGGGCACTATTCGCATCTGTACTGACTTTCGCAATCTCAATCACACCAGTCCCAAAGAAAATTTCCCAATGCCTTTTATCAACCAAATTATCGATGATTGTGCCAGCCATGAGTCTTTTTCCTTCATGGATGGGTTCTCTAGCTACAATCAAATTCAAATTCACCCAATCGATCAATACAAAACCGCATTCACTACCCCATGGGGTACTTTTTCATATCGTTTCATGCCTTTTGTCCTCAATAATGCTAGTGTGACTTTCCAATGGGCCATGACATATGTTTTTCATGATCTCTCTCACATCATCCTTGCCTACTTAGATGACCTCACTGCTCGATATAATAAATGCACTCGACATCTATATGACTTAAGGGTCGTCTTCCAACGGTGTCAATAGTACAATATCTGCTTGAACCCCCTCAAGTGCATATTCTATGTCACCATTGGACGCCTCCTCGAGTTCATAGTCTCTGAACGTGACATCAATTTAGACCCCCTCAAGGTTCAAGCCATCATAGAAATCACCCCCCCTCAGAATTTATGCCAACTGCAAAGCTTACAAGGAAAAGCTAACTTTTTACGTCGCTTTGTCCCTGATTACACCACTCATGCACACAGTTTCCTTCGCTTGTTGCGTCATGATATCCCATTTCGATGGGATGAACATGCCCAAACTACTTTTGATGATTTAAAAGAGGCACTCTCCAATGCCCCTTTGATTATTCCACTCAACTATGATTGCGACAACCTCCTCTACTTATCGGCCTCAGCCGTCTCAGTAGCAGGAGTTCTCGTCTAGCTAGGGGATGATGGTCGCGAGCATGTAATTTACTATATTAGTAAAAACCTTTCAGGGCCACCCATGAAGTACAATCATGAAGAGAAACTCACCCTTGCAGTTGTCCTCGCAGTCCATAAACTACGCCATTATATCCTACTCCACACTACCAAAGTCATGGAAGATTCCAACCCCATGCAATACTTTCTCAATCGCTGGCAAATTAATGGTAAATTTTCCCAATGGATCGTCATCCTTCAGGAGTACGACCTCAAGTTTTCAAAACCCAATAGAAATAAATCCCTCATCCTCTCTGAAATCATTATGACATTTCCCTTAGATACTGCCAGTTCACCCGTCAATACGAACTTCCTTGACAAACACCTCTTCTACATCCCCTCAGATGATCCCTGGTACGATGATCTCCTTGTCTACTTTCATACACAGAAATTTGGAACCCACCTCTCCCAAGATGATCGTCTACATATTCACCATCATACCCCTCGATATCTCCTTATCCGTGACATATTATATCGACGAGGGGTCGACACTGTACTCTGTTGATGTTTGACCATAGACGAAGTTGATAGAGTTTTGAATGATTGCCACAATGGTGCTTGCGGTGGTCACCTCTCAGGGATGTCCACTGCCTAGAAAATCATTTGAGCGGGCTACTTCTCGCCCACATTGTTTCACGATTGTATCCACGCTGTGAAATGGTGCGACAAATGCCAGCTTTATGCCCACAAAGCATGAGCACCACCTTCCCTTCTACACCTAGTCTTCACTGTCGACCCCTTTTGCAAGTGCGGCATTGAATTCATGACTTGAAACCATCCATCCAACAATGGACACAAGTACATTATCATGGTAGTCAATTACTTCACCAATTAGGCCAAAGCCATGCCCACCTTCAACAACACCGCTGACACTGGAACGGGTTTTTTCTTTAACCACGTCATTTCCCGCTTTAGAGTAACATTACAATTGGTCTCCAATCATGTAAAACACTTTGAGAATGATCTCTTTGTCGAACTTTCATCAAATTTAGGCTTCTCTCATGAGTTTGCCTCCCCCTACTACCCTCAATCCAAAGGACAGGTAGAGACGGTCAACAAGGTCCTCAAAACCATGTTATAATGCACTGTTTACAAACATAAGACCAATTGGCATCATATGTTGTTCTCAGCACTATGGGCGTATCGCACGCCAGTTAAAAATGCAACTGGATTTACACCATTTCATCTTGTCCATGGGGTCGAAGCCACTCTCTCCATCGAGTATGAGATTCCCACATTGTGCACCGCTATTGAGCTATTACCTGACACTTATCCAATGGAGAAGCACTGGCTGAACTTAGAGTCTCTTGATGAAGACTGTCGGTCTTCATTACAGAAAAATGAGGCAGCTAAAAAATGGTCAAAGGACACCTTTGACTGCCATGTCAACCTTCTCTCATTCAACGAAGGAGACCTTGTCCTTTCCTATGATATCGCTCACGATACCCTCGACCATAGAAAATTTGAGTCCCTATGGCATGGACCCTACATCATTCAACACTACCTCACTAAATGTGCATACATCTTGACCTCTCCCAAAGTCTACCCTCTCAAAGAACCCGTCAATGGGTTGTACTTAAATAAATTTTACGCCTAAGAGTAGTCATTCTACACTAGGCTTTTTCTTTTTGTACACATTTTGTAGAATTTTTAGTCTTCTTTTTCCACCACGCCTTATGTCTGATTTACCATTTGTTTTATTGACAGATGCCTCTTCCATCGACCTACCACATCGGTTACACTGACGGAGCTAGCTGATGGACACATAATCTCTCTTCGACCGCTTGGGCCCTCTATACCTCATCACATGAACTAGTCCACTCCAGTGGCATATGTTTGGGATCAACAACCAACAACCAAGAATAATACACAGTTGTCATTGGCCTCCTTGTTGAGGCTAGTCACTGCCATATTCATCACCTTAGCATCCTACTAGATTCCCAACTCATTGTCCTTCATCTCAACAATGTGCACCGTGTTCGCGATCCTTGCCTCTTCCGCAAATACCTGCAAGTTAGACTCTTATATCGACATTTTGATTCAATCACATTTACACATATTCCACGAGGATTCAATCAAATAGCAGATAATATGGATAACCTAGTGTTAGAATGTCATTTATCACATCAAAAAACCATTACACATACATAAACTATCAAAATTATGTCACATCATATAGATTAGACATCATAAAGAGCACCAAAAAACATCATCACATATGAACATCACAATGATCCCAAAAATGTATATCCACACACACACACACACACATATATCTATATTGATCAAAGTGCCATCAATGTTTACAAAAAATAGTACAACATGTACATCGTCTATAGGTAGGTGAACCCCCTCATCCCTATAGGTAGAAAATATGTGTCACACTACCCTATACAACATGGGCTCACAGGCCTATATAAATACAAAAATATATATACAAGGGAACTCATGGTGCCTCTAGAGCTCCACCACCTAGTCCTCTCTTTGAAGGAGGTGCCCCACCGACTAGGGGACCTCCAGGTCCTAGGGGAAGCCTCCCATTCATCGCCACCCCCACTACAATTACTTTGTGGATCAGGGTCCACAACTTAGCCGGAAGGCCCAAACACTGCTCCAAGACTCCCTTGTCTTGGGTCTACATCCACATGCCCTCGAGCACTCCCTATAAAATTGCCTCCAATCGGCGGTGAAAGTCCTCTAACACTCCAATGGACTCTATCGGAGGAGCATGTGATGGCACAGCACCGAGGTCATCATATCAACATCTTCTACTAGCTCTATCATCAACAGTTGGCCTCGCACCAGACTCCTCCCTCCGACGTCTCTTCCTTGGCTGCAACTCTCCCTGTGGAAGTATCTCGGGCCCATGACGAGCCGACACTCTGACCAAATTTACTTCTTGTCCACATGGCTCCACACCTGCACACACAACAAAACAATGATATCATCAACATCCATCCATACCTAAATCATATGCTATACTATCCAAAATACAAAACATCAAATACATCAATGTACCTCTGTGGTCCCAAACCTCTCCAGGAGGTAAGACCATGTCAGGATCTTGACGATAGTCCATCCCGCCATATGGGTATCGCAGGATGATCTATGGCATATTACGCCACACATGTGCTAGCTCGACTGTAAAGTAATGGCCACCCTCCCCACACCCATGTCGTACCAATATCAATGCCCACCAAATCAATCGTGGCTCCTGTGCACCAGGTACATCTAACAAAACTCTCAGGTGAAACATAAGAACCCTCTCCAAGAACCAGGCCACCAATATCGACCCAAAGGAAAAATCCCCTGAGTCTGCAGCTCGACACCTGTTGAGCTACCCCATCATCTTTGTGTGTAGCATCAAATCTTTGGAGTGCCCTCTGCATGATCCTCAGCTGACCACCACTAATCCGTTGAGTAGCTAGGGATCCATAGACCCTCACAATCATCCCTGCAATGCAATGATGCACAAGGGCGTCCATCGCCCCAATCCTCACTAATGAGCCTGACATAAATTCATCCCCGGAACAATACGTCCATGCCAGGTCAGCCAACAATCCATCTCTTGACAACAGGGGATCAATAGGTAGAGCACTTCCTCGAAACGAGAGCCCAATCAAGAAATACACATCCCCTGTCGCAGAGAATGTGAGCTGCTCCCCCTGCACAATGAAGCACTATAGATTAGTACTCCACATAGATATAAGAAACTGTAGCAGGTACTCATGTTCCTGTAACATTGAGCAGTCAAAGAACTTTAGCAACCCAAAGGTTGGCAAAGGTGCCCGCACACCTAGCTCCTCATCCCTCACCACCTCTTTGAGGCGCACCCAGTCCCTCTCCCTCTAGTGGATCAACATCTTGAACTGGTCACCTACATCCACATACAAAGTACTTGATCAGACATCACAGACCATAAAACTGCCAAATCTCAAAAAGACAAGTTTTTACACCCTAACAACTTTGCCTCATGTGCGTGGTTGTTTCCCCCACAGGCGCACACATGTGTGCACCTGTTATTCACATAGTTGTGCATCAATGTGCAACTATTGAAAACACAAGTGTGTAGTCATGTGCCCCTTTCACTAACACAGGCGTGCATGCATGCACACTTTTTTTCTACACAGTTGCGCACATGTGCGCAGCTGTCAGCAAAACAACCATGCATGAATGTGCAGTTGTACTTCGAACAAGCATGCCTCCAATGCGCACCTTTTTTCCCCATTCAAGTGCCCCTGTGCACAATTGTCTTCATTACAACCACACACCTAAGCACGAGAATCCTTCGATCGCCTGTGCACTGAAGGTCCCACCCTCACAAAATTTCCCAGTACAACCATCCATATGACCCTGCCCAAAAAAGAAATCCTAACTACTATGCAAGAGGATGAGACCACTAACCTGCCTCTCACTAATCTTGGGTTGGCTAGCTCGATCTCCCAGAATCTCCAAATATCCTCTCAGACCTCTTGTAAACTCACTATGACAACATGTACAAATGAGGTGGCATTATTGGCCCTACAACTATATATAGTCCCTTTTTCCAAACTTTTGAACTCAATTACAGGAGCTCAAAGCATCTGTTTTCCAATCCATCTTCATCAACAGAATTAGGATCCCGCTACCTACAAAATCACATTCCCTGGGTCCCCATCCATCCTCGGCCTCAGAGGATCATTTTTTTCACATCATGCCCAAGTACGCCTGCTCATGTTCACAATTATTGAATAATTGTTATATGTTCTTTATCTTCAGATATTGTTCATGTCAGGTATTCGATTTTTATGTGTGCAAGTACTTGGTCATCAATCATCAATGCAGCCCCTTTAGGTATTTGATCAACATTGGCATGTAATCATTCCCTCTGAATATCAATTGCATTTCCCAGTCACACCCTCCGACATTTTCCTGTAGGATCCTCACACCCGGCTTTGTAGTACTTTCACCTCCGTTGCATTTCAAGTATTGTCACCTAGTAAAATTCTCCCCCACATGAGTTGTCCCATTCACATTCCCTTTTGGCACTTTGACACTCATGCTTCTTTCACCCCCTAGGGATGGGATTCCCAATAGTCGCATGAATGTTCGAGAATCAACCACATACTTATTCTCCTCATTATGCTATCCTCCCCAATGGACTCCTAGGACATCTCATCATGGTTTCACTTTGACTGCACCCCTGCAGTATCATTAACCTTCCATTTCATCCACAATCAGTTTTCCCATCTGCAAATTTCTCTCCATTCATTTCCCTCATATAGAAACCCACCCATGGGGCCCTCACCCTCCACCAGTTCTTCCTCCAAACTTCTTCCCTCACAGGCCAAGCCACCTTTCACTGGGGCACCCGTTTCTGTATTTGCACGTTTATCCCACCTGATTCTTTATTTATTTGGTAATTGTACAAAACCTTTATTTCCATCATTTACATAGCTTTCGTTGTCGCCTTTAGCGACCTTCCTTTCCCAGTGACACAACCCCTGTCACCCTTGGTTGGAGAATTCTATTAAATTTTACTCTTGTTGACACCATCCATAAACCCCAAGTATCCCATAGTCCATACACCTTTTATCTCTGATTTTTTCCACTTTGTCATGCCTCTGGCACAATTTAAACCCACATCTAGTAGTCCCCTTGACGCTAGATCTAGTTTCATGGTTGTTGCCACTCATACTTTACACATGTCTCCAACCTAGGGAAGTCTTGAGTCTCACTACATCTTGACTTCATCCATGTTCCTCATCAGTTCCTGGTCTCATATAATGGATTTCACGAATCCCTTTTCTTATTGGAGTCACGTCTCCCTTTCTGTTGATGCCAGCACAGTTTCTAGAAGGGTGACAATATCTTGATTCTCATTCCATTTATAATGAAGAGTCTCAGATGGCACAGAGAGAACCATCATTTCTCTTTGCTGATGTTGACCCCCATAACATTCGACTTCAACACTATCTCATGTTACGGTGGGTCTTATTTTGTGACTATTGTAGTTATTTTTATATTCGTCGAAGACCTCTGAAATTTGTTGGGCTATCAATGCCCATGAATTATCGACACTTCTTACAGGTGTCATTGCCTCTTTTCAGAGTATGTTCACCATTAGAATTATCCTCTGTCATTATCAAACCGCCCCAGAGGGCATTGTAATTATCTATGTCAACACACAACTGCAGTTACTATCTTACACATTTTGAGTTACATGACACGAGCATGGGGCATGCCTGCCTCGTTTGTACACAATTTTATTTTTCCACACCTAGCGAAAGGTTTGGATCCCACAGGTTCCCCTCTCCCTCCACTGGGTCTCTCTTGTAATCCCTCTTAACACTTTTTCTTACAATGGTACTCTTAGTAGAAGAAACATTGATGTATTTCGGCTATACGTATGCTCTTAACCTCACACATCAGGGGGCATCTGTTATCACTGAAATTTCATCTGCAAATGGTTATAGGAGTCCAACATCTCCAAACACATATTAGTTCATTCATGGCCCAAAAAATTCATTTCCAAAGGGTACAAACTATACAATTGGTTATAAAATCATCATGTGCTCAGAATATAAAGGAAGTGTGTGCACGTGCCCTAGTCGAAAATGCAGGGAAAGCGCACATGTGCTCGATGCGTGACTGTGTACGCAAAAATCCACACACACCTTAGAACGACACATTTATGATTCTTGTCGGCCTCCCACCCACTTCTGGTTCATCTCCCAAATCGATTTGACCCCTAAATTTGAGCTAAATCTGAGTGGGGGGATGGTCAAAGACCTAAAGGTGCCCTAAAGGGCCCCTTGTTCACACTAAAGATCAGTTGGATAATGCCTCAAATCTTTGCTATAAAAAGAGGCCATGGGTGCACTATATTTTCAATAATCTATTTGTATTGTTATGCTGCCTCTATTATCCTACAAGGAACCTCTTTCCTTATTGGAGCATACAAGCACCATTTCATTGGGCTATTCACATCACCTCTTAAGTGAATGAGCTTTGGATTTCTTCACCATTTCCTTTTTAGTTTTCTATTTGTAAGAAGAGCTCTCTCATAGGGGATTCAAGATCCCTCCCTTGGAGGTAGAGGGGACCCATAAGTATCCCTTTATCTTTTGTGTTTTCCCACTAATACAATCTATCAATTGGTGGCATGAATATTGGTCAATTGTTTGGTTGATTTTGGTTCTAATTTCCTTATGCACTTTAGTTTTGATTCTTTAGTTTTTATTAGCTTAGTTGTTTTTTTATTTCTTATGCTTGATGTGTCTAACTCTTTTACTAACTTTTGTCTTGTTCAATTGACCAAACTGAACTTGCAAGTGTCCCTTTTTTTCTCATTCAGGTGACAAATAGGATACAACAATGGTCACCCACTTTAAAATCTCGGTGGGTTATGCCTTTATCTGTGAAAATTTTCTTCCTTCCTTGGGAAGACTTTAAATTCTTCCTTATTTTCATCATCTACTCTTCCATTTCCCTAAGTAAATTTGGCCCAACCACTGCATGGTCTACTCTGTTGTCCCAATTAATTGGTGTGCTGCACTTTCTACCATAAATTGCCTTAAATGGGCTCATCTTTAGAGATGATTGATACCCATTGTTATAATCAAACTCAACCAAAGGTAAATATTTTTCCCACTATGTTAGTTTTTCCATCACATACATTCTTAACATATCTTCTATCACTTGATTTACCCTTTCTATTTTCTCATCTGACTTTGGATGATAGGCTATGCTAAAATTTAGATTTGTCCCAAATCCTTTGAATATCCCTTTCCAAAAATTGGATGTGAACTTAGTATCTCTATGAGACACAATTTTCATAGGTACACCATGCAACCTAGAAATTTCTCTCATGTATATATCAGTAATGTTGGCTTCCTTGTGAGTTGACTTCAATGGAATAAAATGGGCAACTTTAGTAATCTTTTCCACCACTACAATAATAGAATCATGTTGCTTAGTAGTCCTAGGAAGCTTAGTAATGAAATCCATGGTTATAACTTCTCATTTCCACTTAGGAATGGGAAAATGTTGTATAAAACTAACTCGGTGTCTATGCTCATCCTTGACCTTTTGACATTCAAGGCATCTAGCAATAAAATCAACAACTTCCTTTTTCATTCCTGGCCAATAGTATTTCTTTTTGACCACTGCAATTGTCTTCTGGTAGCCTTGGTTCCCAGCATAAGGAACTTTATGCATCTCTGAAAATAACATTTTTTGTAGTTCCAGTTCATTTGGCACATAATATTTGCACCTATACATGAGGATTCCATCCTATTTTATCTCATAACCTTCAAAATTATGTTGCAATTTATCATGCTATAAATTTTCCTTTATGTACACATAACGTTGATCTAATTTTTCCACCTCCAAAATTCTTTCACTCAAATCTGATTTGTACATGCTAATGGTTGTAGCATGCACCTCATGCACCCTCCTGCTAAGTGCGTCAACCACCCTATTCACTTTTCCTTTGATATGCTTGATATCAAAGTCATACTCACTGAGGAATTCCAGGCATTTGCTTTGTTTAGCATTTAAAATTGGTTGTCCAACCAAATATTTCATACCACTATGGTCTCTCCTCAACTTGAATCTCTCCCCCATGAGGTAGTGCCTCCACATATTCAAGGCATGCACTATGGATGCCAATTCCAAATCATGAGTACCATAGTGCCTTTCATGCTCTTTTAATTTCCTTGATTTGTAGGATACCACATGCCTATTTTGAATAAAGACTTCCTCAAACCCTTCCTTGCTTGCATCATTGCACACAATGAAGTCTTCATTAGGATAAAAAATTCTCAAAATTGGCACACAATGAAGTCTTCATTAGGATCAACAATTCTCAAAATTGGCACACTTGTCAACAAACATTTCAAGTGATGAAAAATCCTTACACAATCTAGATTCCATTCAAATCACACACCTTTATTTTGCAAGGATGTAATTGGATATGCCATATTTGAGAAGCCTTCAATAAACCTTCTATATTATCATGCAAGTCCCATGAATTACCTCACCTCTGCGACATTCCTTAGTATTGTCCATCCTTCAATGGATTTTATCTTCTTTGATTCCAAAACTATCCCTTCCTCTAAAATGATATGACCTAAGTAATGAATCTGCCTTTGTTAGAATGAGAACTTGCTCAAATTTGTGTCCAATTGATGTTCTCTCAACACTTGCAACACCATCCTCAATTGTTTCTCATGTGATTCTTTAGACCTTGACTAAATAAGTATGCCATCCAAAAATACAATGAAAAACTTATCTAAGTATTCTTTGAAAATACCCTTCATTAAACATATGAAGACAATTGGTGCATTTGAAAACCCAAATGGAACTACAATGAACTCATAATGCCCATAACTCGTTCTAAAAGAAGTCTTGATGATGTCTTCTTATTTAATTCTCACTTGGTGTTATCCATATCTGAGATCAATCTTTGAAACTATCCGTGTGCCCCTCAGCTAGTCAAATAGGTCATCTATCCTTGGAAAAGGATACTTGTTCTTTATTGTTACTTTGTTCACTTACTTGAAGTTGATACAAAGCCTCAACGTACCACCCTTCTTCTTCACAAACAATATTGGGGCACCCTAAGGTGACACACTTGGGTGTATATACCCCTTCTTCAGAAGCTCCTCAAGTTGCATCTGCAATTCCTTCAGCTCTGGTGTACTCATCCTATAAGGAGTCTTGGATACGTGGGCTACTCCATGCATCAAATTTATAGAGAAATCAATATCTCTTTTTGGTGGAAACCCTGATATTTATTTAAATACGTCTTTAAATTCTTTTAGTACTTCATATTCTTCAACATTTGGCACTTTATCCTTAGGTGTATCCTCCATGTGTGCTGAAAATACTTGGCATTGTTTCATGTAGCTTTTCTTCAATTTCAAGGATGAAACTTCTATATAGTTATAGCTATTAGAATGCCTTGAACTATTCTTAAATTTCCTTCCTCATCCAAGAAAGTAAATTCCTTATTGTAACAGTCTAGAATAACATGATGTTAGTCTAACCAATCCATAACAATGAGGAAATCATAAGATCCCAAAGGTATGATATTCAAATAAGATTTTTCACTCAACCCATTCATATCCATTGGACATGCCTTAACCATCTCATTAATTTTCCTTTTTTCTCTTGTATCTAGATGCATCAACCAAGGTTTTCCAAGCTTGATTCTTAGCAATTGAAATCTTTCCACCATATTAGGATCTAGATAACTATGACTAGATCTTGAATCAATTAAAATAGCAATGGTTTGGTCATTAATCTTACCTTCCACTTCAATTATATGCGACTAAAAATCATCTTGATTGGTATCTAGGGATGCATATATCTTTGGTACGTTTATTCCCATGTCTCGCAACCTGCTCTCCATTGTGAAAAGTCCTCACTTTCTCACCTCTGTGAGGGAAATATCTATACATGTGGTCTTCCCCACAACCCCAACAATGAATAGGTGGTTTCCTTGGCCTTTGTCCCATTATCTCAGTCATTCTGGGCTCCTTGGGAGTTGGTTTTCCTTGAGAAGTATTTCCCAAAAATGGTGGCTTAGTCCCCTTTTTCCTCCGTTCCATATTGATTTTCTTCTTGTTTTCCCAATCCTTTTGGAAAGTTGGTTTTCCCCTTTATTGTTCATAGATACATTTATCTCACCTTATGGTTTCCTCTAATGTCTTGGGATCATCATATTATATCTTGTCACTCATAAATGATGGAAGCCCACTCAAGTACCTTTGAATTTTAACTTTCTCATACTTGATGAATGAAACATATTTCAACAACTCTAAGAATCTTCTTTCATACTCATCTATTGTCATACTCCCAAGCTTGATTTCAAATAACTCCTTCATTTTCTTGTCATAATGTCGCTTGGTTAAGTATTTCTTTTCAAAATACCTTTCTAACTCCCTCCAAGTAACCTTCTTCTCATCAATGTGTTGCACTTGCATAAATTGATCCCACCACATTGATGTTTTTCCCTTTAGATGATAGATGTAAATTCTCCCTTCTTCCTATGTAGGGTAATTATGCAACTGGAAGTACTTCCTCATGCCCACTATCTAGGTATCTTCATATTCATCCTTATTGTGCTCACCATAAAAGGTAGGAGGCTTGATCTTATTCATTTCTCATTGTATCTTGTCCACCCCAATCCTTCTCTTATTATTTCTAATAGGATATGGACTTGAGCTACTGCACACTTTCCTAAATGAATGCTTTAGTGAGTTATGATGATTCATATCTTCACTTCTTGTTTTTCGTCTCTCATGATGAGACCCACAACTTATTGAATTTCTTGATTCTATCTCCTTATCCATTTATTTTCTATTATATCAAAGATTTGCATCAACTTGATATTCAAGCCATATTGTTTCTCCTTGTCTTTCATAATTCTCTCATTATTGAATTTATATATTTTGACATCTTTTCGTAGTCCCTTTATGGTTTCTACGAAGTTTATGCGCTCCTCATTTCCTTCTTTATGATCATTGGATTTTGTACTATCAATACCCATATAAATATACAAACCCTCGAATTCATCATCATGGTTGTAATTTATCTACACATATTCCATGCTTTTGACTCTCTGCACTGATTCCATCCTGATCAAATCACTGTTAATTCTGTAAAATGTGTAGAAAATGCGATTCATTTGACGAATTCATGCAACAACTTCATGAAAACTCTGCACCATTTTCTCAAAATCCTTTCTTCTGATTTCTTGGATGATTTTAATGTCCCAATTCAAAAATTCTAGGTGAATAATTGGAATATTTTATCCAAAGATTTCCCATCAAATGCTCCCTTGCACAATTCTGAGTCTTGCATAATAAATTATGGTCATTTGGAATTCACCCAAATACCTTTTTACTCTTTCTTTCTTCTTTCTAAAGCCCACATGTGCACTAGTATTCATAACATACCAATGCATAATGTACATATTTAACATATACACCACTTATCAATATTATGCATGCACCACTAGTTTTTCTCCATGCAACCCCAAATTTATAGTGTGCACACCCGTGCACAATTTTTTTCTACCCATTTCCAATGTTGCACCCTCCTATGTCAAAATTTAGTGCACACACTTGCACATTCTTATTTTACGTGCACCATGGCTATGTTGTAATTCCAAATTTGACCACTTACTAGTCTGAATTTTTTGTTAAGTAGATACTCGGCCCATGTAGACTCAATGTTGAAAATGGAGCTCTGATACCAATTTGTAATGTCCCCCTATTACCAACACTAAAAAATTGCTCTGATACCAATATGTAACGTTCCCCCATTACCATCATTAACAAAATTCTCTGATACCATTATTTAACGTACCCAACCTACTGCTGAGCAATGCCACTCCAAAAATTCAGGGCACATGTTCTACACTATAAAGTTGATTTGCGCAGAAACATGTGAGGTAACACGTGCGATCCCAAGATGGAATGTGCCACAAAAATTTTCCTCTTCAGACACTAGTTATAACAACAGAACTAACACATAATACAACTGTGCGCAAAATCATTCAGAGAACACAAGTATTATTGTGTCTATAACCACTCTAAACACATTATTACTACTGTGCGTGAAACCACTCTGGTGTCATACGATGATTCAATTCTCTTTGTTCACATGGATTTTCTTCCCCATGGACACTTCAATTCAATCCTCTTCTGCGCATAGATTATTTACCTATGCACACAACAATTATAGCCTTTCCTCAAAACCCATGACCATTATTACAAAGTTAACTAACATGGATACTTAATAACAGTCATACACTTCAAGTTAGAAAGTAATTACTGAACACAATACCATGCTTAGATGTACAAACAAAATCATACAAAATGACAAAAACTAATTATATACGTCATACATGGATAATCAAGCACATAGTAAATTAGACAAGAACATAAAGGACACTTATCTTTTTATAAAGAGTCACCAACTGTGCGTAGAGCTCAAAACTTTCTCTAAGCCATAGAATCTATTTGTCATATAATTTTAGAAACATATCACCCCCTAGCTATGGCTTAAACTCCACCAAGGAAAAATTATTCCTAATGCCAGGCTAAGGTATAATAATCAATATAATTGTTGAGTCCAAGGTGCCCAACTACTGCAACTAGCCTACAGTCTCTCATTGACCAAATTTTTGTCCCACCCTAGGAAGTGTGTCGCTTATCTACTCAACAATCCCTCGGCTTCCCCACTTCCCTTCCAGGGATTCAACAGCATGTCGAACATGAAGTCTTAGAGCCCTGTAACTAATGCCTAGTGCACCAAGAAACAATTCCTAGCAAATATCTCAACTGAAGAGAATGCTCAATGTCCTGACAACCCACCTCTTCAAAAACAAATATATCGCCTCGAGAGAATGATCATGGGCCTGAAAACCCACCTCTTCAACAAAAAATATCTCACCTGGAGAGAATGCTCATAGGCCTTATGTAACATACCCAACCACCAACTGGGTTATGCCACTTAAACAATTTTGAACTCTGATACCATAATATAGTGTCTCCATTACCAACAACTCAAAATAATTGCTCTAATACTAATTAAAACATAAACATACTCTGCATTACACAGTTTTATACATAATCATAATAGAAATATACATGCATCATAAATAGGAAAAAACACATGAAAGAAAATGCATAATTATTACTGCAACACATGATTTAACACATAATTGACCCTTATATTTGAATAAAGGACACCAAATACGTGTAGACATTTCACGTTCCTCCCAGCCTTAGATCCCATTGCTCATAACTCTCAGTAGTGGGTCACCCAAGAGATGGGGCTAAAATCCACGTGGGTAATGTTTGGCTAAAGTATCTCAAACCACAGGAACTTTGTCATAGGTGACTCAGTCATAGGAATGTAAATCACAGGAAAATATGGCACATGTGTCTATTCATACTGACAACCTATAGTCCCTCAAGTATCTCTGAAAATGGGAAACTCAATCAAAGGAAACTCAGTCACGGGTGACTCAACCATAGGTGACTCAATCACAGGAAACTTTGTCAGAGGTGTCAATTCATATTGACATCCTACAGACCCTGATTCCCCACATGGCTTTCCCACCCCAGGAAGTGTGCCCCTTTTCTGCTCAATAGTACTTCTGCTGCCCAATTCCCTTTTGGGCTTCAAAAACAGGCGAGACAGGAAGTCTCAGAGCCATTTCCCTGTAGTTTGGCAACTCGAGAAAAAAATCCCCTACAATTCTCTCACCTGGAGAGAATGTAATGTCGTATGGGCCACACAACCGCCTCTTCATTCCAGCTCTCCAAGATAACCAAGGTACATGTATCTATGAAAGTAACAATAGGGTATGGATGGCAGTTCAATCATACCCTGAATGATGATGACATGATTGGTTGAATGATGATCGAATGATACTAAAATGAACTAATACCAAACTATATGTATGCATGTTCCCAACTTGACACTTGTCACATTGAGAACTAATTTGGGTCCACTTATCCCCTTCCTTCAGACTTAGGATAAAGTAATATCCCTACTTTATACTTTAAGGAATATTAATATAATATTCCTTTTGGGTTTAAGCCCCCTTTAACTTATCCCCCTTAACCTCAATTAGTGTATTTTATCCCCTCATACTCTTTTACGTAGTTGGTCTAGCGCAGTGATGTATTTTTATTATATTTTCATGTGATTAAATTCACTTTTTCAGTACAAAAGTACTGGTCTTTTTGCATCCGGGCTCACTAGCCTCAAAACCAAAAGATCACGCACTAAACAGGTGTGCACGAAATTCTTGGGATGTGTGCACTCTTCTTTTAGTGTGCCACCCTCATGCACTTAAATAGGTGTGCTTCATAACATAGTATATATATACAAAGAATGCTCTCTAGCCTAAAAAATTGTACACCAAGCTAGTGTGTGCGAAATCTTGGGATGTGCGCATTCTTCTCTTAGTGCACCATCCCCATGCACTTACATTAGTGTGTGATGTATACATTAAGTTTTTCCTCCTTTTAGTGCACCAACCCTGCGCACTTACACATGTGTGAGCTAAATACATTAAACTATATGCTATGTTCCTTTTATAATGTGTGCACTCCTTCAGTGCGAGATTTACGTGCACTAACTCCATGCGAGTAGAACCAAACCAAAGATATTGTACCATCAACTCACTATCTTATATTTAAATTAAAGTTAAATTTATATGTATACTTGGGGTTCAACTTAGAGGTATTAGATTCCCTTCCCCCTTATTTATGCAATTTCCTTAGTGTAGTTTATACACATATACAACCAAAATTTCAAAATTCTTCAAACATATGTGGTTATTTCATCTGCATAACATCCTCATTCTCTCAAGTTGCATCCTCAGGACCATACCAGGTCCATTGGACCTTTACTAGCCCTATGGCTCGATTCCAGAGTTGCTTTATCTTCCGATCCAATATGCACACCAGATGCACTCGAAAACTGCCTTCTTGCTCCACCTGAATCACATTCCAATCAATAACAAGATTAGTATCAGGTACATACCTTTTAAGAAATGATACATGGAATACATTATGAATACACATTGATGCAGGAAAGTCAAGAATGTATTCTACAGGTCCAATCCTTTCCAATATTTCAAATCGAACACAAAAATTAGCTGCCATCTTTGAGAAATTTCCTAACTTCAGGGAACTTCTGTTGGATATTATTTCAAGAAACACATGGTCCTCCACTTTAAATTCCTTTTGAGTTATGTTCTTATCAACATAGCTTTTATTCCTATCCTGGGAATCCTTTAAATTTTGTTTTATTTTCATCATCTTCTCTTTTGTTTCCTTGAGTAGTTCTGGCCCAACCACTGCTTTGTTTGTTGGGTTTACCCAATTCATTGGTGTGTTTCATTTTATGCCATAAAGTGCCTCAAATGGGATTATCTCCAGGGATTCTTTGTATCCATTATTTTAAGAAAAATATACCAGCTACAAACAATCCTCCCATTTGGATGGTTTATCTATCACATACATCCTTAGAATATATTCTATTACTTGATTCACCCTTTCTTCTTGACCATTCAACTCTAGATGATAAACTATGCTAAAATGTAGATTTGTTCCAAATCCCTTGAATAATCCTTCCCAAAAATTTGATGTAAATTTTGGATCTCTGTCTAACATAATTGTCTTGGGCATTCCATGTAATTGAGATATTTCTTATAGATAAATATCATCTATGTTAGTTTCCTTGTAAGTGAGCTTTACTAGAATAAAATGGGAAAATTTGGTAAGCTTATCAACCACTACCATGATAAAATCATGTTGTGTTCTAGTTCTTGGTAGTTTAGTGATAAAATCCATTGTTACAACTTCCCATTTCCACTTAGGGATGGGCAATGGTTGTAGCATACCAGTTGGGTGTCTATGCTCAACCTTGACCTTTTGGCATCCAAACACCTAGAAATAAAATCAATAACTTATTTCTTCATGCCTGACCAATAATATTGGCTCTTGACAACTGCAATAGTTTTGTGGTAATCTGGGTGTCCAACATAAGGCACATTATGCATTTATCCCAATATCATATTATTCAAGTATGGATAATTTGGAACATAAATTATTCCCCTCTAATGATAATTTCATCATTTTCTAGCTTATAGACTTCAACATTCTTCTGTAAATTACCTTGTTTAAGTTTTTCCTTTACCTCCATGTATTTCTGATCTGATTTTGCAGCCTCTAGAATTATATCTTTTAAATCTAGTGTGTACATGCTAATGGTTGTCACATGAATCTCATGTACCCTCCTGCTGAGTGCATCAACCAACTTGTTATCTTTTCCTTTGATATATTTTATATAAAAATCATATCCGCTGACGAATTCTAACCACCTGCTTTTCCTAGCATTTAGAGTTGGTTGTCCAAACAAGTATTTCATACCACTATGGTCTTTACTCAACTCAAATATTTTTCCCATGAGGTAGTGCCTCCACAGATTCAAGGAATGCACTATGGCTTCCAACTCCAAATCATGATTAGCATAGAGCCTTTCATGCTCCTTCAATTTCCTTGATTCATAGCACACCACATACCCATTCTAACTAAGGACTCCACCCATTCCTTCTGTACACGCATCAATGAATACAATGAAATCTTCATTTGAATCAATAATCCTTAGTATTTGATCACTTGTTAATAATTTCTTCAAGTGTTGGAAACTCCTTTCACAATCCAATGTCCACTCAAACTTCACACCTTTCTTCTATAAAGAAGTAATTGGGTGTGCAATATTTGAGAATCCTTCAATAAATATCTTATAGTAACTTGCAAGGCCCATGAATGATCTCACTTCTAAGACATTCCTTGGTGTTGGCCATCCTTCAATCACATTTATCTTTTCTAGATCTACTTCTATTCCTTCCTTTAAAATGATATGGCCCAAATAATGAATTTTCTTCGGGTAAAATGAGCACTTGCTCAATTTGGCATACAACTGATGCTCCCTCAATACCTATAACACCATTCTCAAGTGTTTCTCATTTTCTTCTTCAGACTTAGAATATATAAAAATATCATTCAAGAATAAAATGAAAAAATTATCGAAGTAATTCCTGAATATACCATTCATGAGACACATGAAGATAGTTGGTGCATTTTTTAACCCAAATGACACCACTATGAACTCATAATGATCATACCTTGTTATGAAGGAAGCCTTGTTGATGTCTTCTTCTTTAATTCTTACCTGATGATAGCTCGACTTGAAATCAATCTTCAGGAATATTTTTGCATCTTTCAGCTGATCAAAAAGGTCATCTATCCTTGGCAGAGGATACTTGTTCTTCACAGTTACCTTATTCAGCTTCCTAAAGTCAATGAAAAGTTTCAAAGTTCCATCCTTTTTCTTAACAAATAGTACTGGGGCACCCCAAGTTGACACACTTGGGAATATATACCCCTTCTTCAAAATCTCTTCAAGTTGCATCTGTAATTCCTTCAGTTTTGGTGTACTCATCCTATAAGGGTTATTGGATACTGGAGTTTCTCCAGGAATCATATTTATGAATAAATCAATATCTCTTTTGGGTGGAAATATTGGTATTTCTTTAAATACATCTTCAAACTCTTTTAGGACTACATAATCCTCAATATTTGGCACCTTATATTTAGGTGTCTCTTCCATATGTGCTTCAAATATTTGACACCCTTTCCTGTAACTTTTATTCGGCTGGAAGGATGAAACTTCTATGACAGTTAATGCTCTTGGAATTTCTTGTATTGTCCTTAAGTTTCCTTCCTCATCCAAGCAAGTAAATTCCTTATTATAACAGTCTAGTACAACATGATGTTGGTCCAACCAATCCATACCAATTAGGCAGTCATAGGAACCTAAAGGTATGATGTTCAAATCTGCCCTAGTGTTTATTCCATTCATGTTCATTGGACATGCCTTAACCATCTCATTAATTTTTCTTTTATCTCATGTAGCTAGCTGCACCATCCAAGGTTTTCCAAGCTTTCTTATTGGCAATTGAAATCTCTCCACCAACTCAGGATCTAGATAACTATGACTAGATCTTGAATCAATTAAAATAGAAATGGGTTGGTTATTGATCTTACCTTCCACTTCAATCATATGTGACTGAAATTCATCTTGCTTGTTTTCCAGAGTTGCATAGATCTTAGGTACATTTTTGTCCATGTCCTCCAATGTTTCAACTTATTGTACATTGTGAATAGTCCTCACCTTTTTCACTTATGTGAGGGAAATATCTATACATATGATATCCCTTACAACCCCAACATTTAATAGGTGGTTTCCTTGATCTTTTTCCCAATGTCTCTATCATTATGGATTCTTTAGAAGTTGGTTTTTCCTAAGAGTTGTTTCTAAAGAATAGTGTCTTAGGTCCCTTTTTCCTCTTTTCTATTTTTCTTTTCTTCTTGTATTCCAAATATGTTTGGTAATTTACTCTCCCCTTATGCTGATCATAAAGGCACTTATCCCTTGTTATGGTTTTATCCATTGTTTTGGGATCATTGTATTGTATCCTATCACTGATAAATGATGGAATCCCACTCAAATATCTCTGAATATTAACTTTCTCATACTTGATGAAGGAAACATATTTCTTTAGCTCTAAAAACCTCCTTTCATACTCATCTATGGTCATACTCCCAAGCTTGAACTCAAATAATTCCTTCATTTTCTTATCGTAGTATCTCTTAGTCAAGTATTTCCTTTGGAAATACCTCTTGAATTCCCTCCAATTCACCTTCTTCTCATCAATGTGTTCTACCTGTACAAATTGGTCCCACCACATTGATGCTTTTCCCTTGAGATGATAAATAAAAATTCTACCTTCTATCTGTGAAGAGTAATCATGAAATTGAAAATACTTTCTCATGCCTAGTAGCCATGTCTCTACATCCTCATCCTTCTTATGCTCACCATCAAAAGTAGGAGGCTTGATTTTGTTCATTTCCCCTTGCAGCTCATTCACCCCAGACCTCTTATTATGCTTCCTGAGAGGGGATGTAATTGAAGTATTGTGTGCTCTTCTAGTTGAATCCCTTGGAGAGTGATGGTGATGCATTCCAACACTTCTTGTTCTTCTCCTCTTATCAGGAGATTTATGGCTCCCTGATATCCTTGACTCAATCTCCTTATCTATCTTCTTCTCTATTATGTCCAAGATCTACATTAATTTGATGTTGAAGTATTCCTGCTACTCCTTGGATTTCATAAGCCTCACATTATCAACTTTATAACACATGACATCCTTTTGAAAAAGAATTATGGTCTCTACCAAGTTCATTCTTTCTTCGTTACCTTCTCCATGTCCATTTGAATTTGTACCTTCATTACCCATATGGATGTACATTCCTCTGATATCTTCTTTATGTATATAAACTATCTGCACATATTCCATGATTATAAACTTGTGTTGATCCTGTTCTAATCTAAATGATGTTAACTATGAAAAATGTGCAGCCAACAAAATTTGTTAGGCCAAAAAATTCAACAAATTCATGAAAATATGTACAATTTTGTTTCCATAATGCATCAGAATTATTTCTTCTGATTCATTGGGAAGTTAACTACCCAATTGACTTCGTGTGGACTAATTCTAAATTATAAAACCATAATTATCATGCACCAATTTTTCACATGCCACGGTAAAATGTAGTGCATGCACCGTGCACCTATATCCAGTCTTCATACTTTTCTGCCACGTGCCAATTTATACTGAGCACAAATGTTGTGTCACACACCAATACTCCACGCGCACTACAAGCACCGCACCAGACAACGTCAAGGTTTAGTGTGTTCGTACCATGCACCAATACTACCTACACACCAATATTCTGTCACGCGCCAATATCTACTGAGTACAAAGTTTGTGTCGTGCACCAATACTCTGTGCGTATTACAAGAAATACACCACACAACACCAATGTTTAGTGTGTTCACATTGTGCGCCAATACTCCCTGTGCACCAACAAATTCAAATTGTGCTCTACCAATAATCCAAGTGCATGATGTGCCACGAAATTTACACCCTATGATGTCAAACTTTAGTGCACTTTTCTGCACACCCATATTCTATGCACGCCATCAATTGTACATAGTGGAATGCCAAAATTTAGTGTACACTCTTTGTGCACCATTATTTTCTGCACAATGCTAAATGTTTAGTGTGCACACTTGTGCAACATTATTTTTCCACATCATCGGCTCCTACACAGTGCAATACCCAATTTTAATGCACACACCTATGCACCTTTATCTTTCTGTGCATCACAACTACGTAGCGTAGACAAATAATTTTGACACTTAACTTCTCTTTCCATAATTTTGATGCAGAAAATGGGGATTTTTCTAGATTTTTACCCATTTTCCACCATGGACATTCTACAACCATGAAATTTGTTCAATTTCACTCCAATATACCCAAATTCAACCTCTGCAACAACAATTTTTTGTGTGCGTTGTTGGTTGATATATTTGGCGCGAGTTTTCCAATTCATTTGCGAGTTGAGAATTTTATTCAAACATTTCCCCTCAATATTTCGTGGCTTCCCTGTAGCTTCAAGTTCGACCAAATTCTATTTTGAATTTTATTAAACATGGATTAAAATTAATAACATCTCATCGCTTAACCAAATCTCCTCAAATTCTCATGAATTTAACAAAAAAATTGGGGTTTTTTCCCAATTCCACTTGATTGCTTCTAGTTTCCATCATGGACACACTCTAACTTGAAATTTGGCCACTCCCGAATTAAATTCTCTACAAGAATTTGCTTCGGCATTATGATAATTCATCCCATCTAGAATCAATGTTGCAATTGGGCTTTGATACCACTTTGTAACATACCCAACCACCAACTGGGCTATGCCACTTAAATCTTTTTTAACTATGATACCATAATATAATGTATCCATTACCAAAAAATCAACATAATTGCTCTGATACTAATTAAAACATAAAAATACTATGCATTGCATAGTTTTATACATAATCATAAAAGAAACATACATGTAGCATAAATAGGAAAAACCCATGAAAGAAAATGCATAATTATTATTGCAACACATGATTTAACACACAATTGAAACTTATCATTGAATAAAGGACACCAACTTCGTGCAGACCTTACATGTTCCTCCTAGCCTTAGACCACACTCTTCATAAATCTTAGCAATTGGTCACCCCTGAGCTGGGGATAAACTCCACCTGGGTAAGGTTTGGATAAAGTATCTCATACCATAGGAAATCAGTCACAGGTGACTCAGTAACAGGAAACTCCGTCACAGGTGCCAATTCATACTTACAACCTACAATCCCTCAAGTATCTCAAACAACGGGAAACTTAGTCACAGGAAACTCAATCACAGGTGACTCAACCACAGGTGACGCAATCATAGGAAACTTTGTCACAGGTGCCAATTCATACTGATATCCTACAGTCCCTCATTCCCCACATTCCTATCCCACCCCAGGAAGTGTGCCCCTTCTATGCTCAATAGTCCTTTGGTTGCCCACTTGCCTTCCAGGCTTCAACAACATGCCAAACAAGAATTCTCAGAGCCCTGTCACTGTAGTTTGACACCTTGGGAAAATAATCCCCTGCAATTATCTCACTTGGAGAGAATGCAATGTCCTATGGGCATGACAACATGCATCTTCAATATATCTCTCCAAGCTAACCAAGGGACATGTATCTGTGAAAGTAACAATTGGGTATGGATGACATTTCAGTCATAGTCTAACTGATGATGGAATGATCGAATGAATGATGATTGAATGATAGGAAAATGAACTAAGTCCAAACTATATGTATGCATGTTCCCAACTTGACACTTGTCACATTGAGAACTACCGTGGGTACACTTGTCCCCCTCCTTCAAACTTAGGATAAAATAATATCCCTACTTTATACTTTAAGGAATATTAATATAATATTCCTTTTGGGTTTAATCCCCCTTTAACTTAGCCCCCTTAACCTCAACTAGTGGATTTATCCCCCCATACTATTTTACGTGGTTGGTCTAGTGTAGTGATGTATTTTCATTATATTTTCATGTGATTACATTTACATTTTTAGTACAGAAGTACTGGTCCTTTTCAATCCAACCTCACCATCCTCAAAACACAAAGATCCTGCACTAAACTAGTGTGTACACAAATCCTGGGATGTGCACACTCTTCTTTTAGTGTTCCACCCTTGAGCACTTACACAAGTGTGCATCATAACATAGTATAGATATACAGAGAAGGCTCTTTGGCCTCAAAAATTTCGCACCAAGATAGTGTGCGTGAAATCCTGAGATGTGCACATTCTTCTCTTAGTGCACCATCCCCATGCGGTTACACTGGTGTGAGTTGTATACATTAAGTTGTTCCTCCTTTTAGTGCACCAACCCTATTCCCTTACACAGTTCCACGCTGAATACATTAAACTAGGATCTATATTCCATTTATAATGTGCACACTCCTTTGGTGCGAGATTTGCACGCACTAACTCAATGCACAGAACCAAACCAAATACCTTGTACCATCATCTCACCAGCTTATATGTAAATTACAATTACATTTATATGTACACTTGGGGTTCATCTTAGGGGTATTACACCTGAAAACCCGCCTCTTCAACAATAAAATTTTTGGTTAAAATATAGAATATCTTTTCCAAGATTTTCTCTACAGATAAGGTAATGGTTATTTTCCCCATTCAGATGGCCCAATCCCTGAGGAAAAATGATTGAATTCCCCCAAAATATACTAAGATTCAACCATATATTTGCATGGTCATCATTGGACACTTGTCACCTTCAGAATGATCATAATCCACTTGGTGACATGTTCCCATCCCCCGGGAACCTAGGATAAATAAATATCCATAAATTATACTTTTTGGAAATATTAATAAAATATTCCCTTTGACTTAAGCCCCCCCCTTTCCCTTTTCGATGGAGTTTATCCCCCCATCTCTTTTATTCTAAATGGTCTACGTGCAACAATGTGATTTTATTAATAATTTGAGTGTGATTACATTTTGCAAGGATAGGCACACTAACATTTTTTGCATCTCATCTCACCAGCCCAATAACCACACACAAGCTCTCTAGCCTCAAATACACACACAAACACACACATATAAGACTTTGTATGATGTGTACTTCAAGGTAATCCCCTCACATTTACTCAAGTGCTCACAACACTATGGAATGTGAGATCCCTTCCCTTGATGCTCAATCCATGCAAACTTACTCAGGCTCGTGCAACACTATGGAATGTGCACGCTCTTTCTTTGAAAAATAATCCTCGCACACTACTCAGTTGCAGACAAAATTGAACCAACACTTGGTGCTAATAGCTCACTAGCCTAAATGTACATTTTCATTTACATTTACAATTAGGGTTCGTATTATGGGTATTACAAAATTCTTATGGGTAGCTACAAAAAAAATTACAAATTGATTTTTTGTGCACGAGAAATAAGTAGAGATCAAGAAAGAGAGCTTGGAGTTGGAAAAGCCATGCATGATGAATTCTAGATCATACTGGAGCGTATTGGAGCATTTTTGGAACTGAATACTGAAGACTCAGGTTTTTCGGGCATGAAGAGTGAACTCTTGTGTGATTTTCACTGTAACAACAAGTGTTTGTTGTGGTCTGCTGGTAGTTTTCCTATCAGTGAGTTCCCTGAGTTCCCAACTGAGAGATTCCTAGTTACATGTTCTAGAGAGACCCTCATAAACAAATAGGACACCTGAGGGACTCATATCAGATAAAGGGTATATTCCTTGGGTTGGGAAGGTCAAAAGAAAGAGAGATGGTGGAAAATTGGTATAATTGTAGGAGAATATCAGTGGTTTGTGGGAATTATGAAATGTGAGTGGACAATGAGAGAACATTTTCATCTTCAAGTGGAGTAAATCAACGACCAAGATTCATTTTTGGCATTTGGAAAAATGAAGCAAAAAAATAGTCTAGATCATTTTCATCCATTTTGGGAGTTGGAACCAATCGATGGTAAATATCATCTTGATTTGAGGATTGATGACCTAGATTCGTCGGGGATTTTGTTTGCAAAATTCTAAGTGTTGGAAATTCACCAAGAGAAATTGTCAACAACCGATGATTGGATTGAATGAATTGGTGAAGAGTTTGGGTTGACCAAAATAAATCTCCGATGACCAATAGATGATGTTCAAGTATCGACAAAGTTGGTATATTGACGATGAACATTATTTCTCAATGGGAGATCAACAGTCCAAATTCATTGGGAGTTTAGTTGAAATTTTTATAAGTGTTGGAGTTGGCCAAAGGAAATTGTCGATGACCGATGATCGGGTTTCCCATATTTAGCAAAGTGTTTTTAGTTTCCAATGAAAATATTCGATGGTCTATGGGTTGATGGTCAGGACTCATTCAATTCAATGAAATGTTTCAGTCAATCAAAAGAAACAATAAATGGGTCGATGGTCGGGTGTTGGCCGAATTTGTGAGGTGTTTGGTTCATATAAGAGAAACGACCGTCGGATGATGAGTAAAAGGGGGTTGATGACATTTCCTACCACGTCAACATCCACATGTCATGCTATATCATCATGTGTGTGTTGTGCCACATCATCCAAGTTGACACCTTATATTTGTGTGTCATGCCACGTCAGCCAAGAAATGGTCAATGACCGATGGTTGGGTCAGCTGAATTTGTGAGGATTTTCATTCACCACTGAAAATCATCGATGACCAATGATTGATGGTCAGGTCAACCAATTTAGTGTTGTGTTATGAATATATTTTCAAGGGATTGTTGGGTTGATGGATAAAGGTCAAGTCGACGGGTTGGGAAAAATGTTGCGTGTGTGCAAAAGAATTATTCGGTCATTGATGGATGATAGATTGTAGATAGATGACTGATATTTCAGCCGATATGAGATCGATGAATCATATTTAAGGGATTTTAACACCATAAAAAAAAAGTTTTATGTTCTTTTTTAAGGTCATTAACTTGTGGGTCGATTTTGAGGCCCTAAATGACGTTTTTAGCCAATGAAAACCGACAACAATAGAGTGTAACAATGTAAATTATGTTTCTGCGTCTCAAATAAAATAAATCAGAGGGAGATATCCAATGAGATATTTTGAGTGAAAAACAGAGCTCGTATGAGAAAGTTACAACCAAACCAATAAGGGTAAAATTTTGACACCATATTTCTTCTAGATGGCATAACGCCTTGCTCAGAAGTCCATTTGGGGTAAAAGTGTAGTCTATCAAACTCTTGTGATCCATAAAAGAAAACCATGGAGCCATTTTTGGGATATGAGTACCTGAAAATGTGCAGGAAGAGAAAGAAGAAACATGTAGCATACAAGGGTAAATTGGGTAAAATAGTCAAAGATTATCCAGACGATAACTTTTAGCTTGGAGCTCAGATTTGAGAAAATGAATAGTCTTTGGAAAGGTATTGAGGAGGAGAAGAGATATATATAGTAATAATTTTGAATTAGGTGCTAAATTTCTTAGAAAGTGATAAAAATATATTTTTGTAGTAGTAAAAGAGTGGAAATTACAACTTGTGAATGTTGTAACTTTTCGCTGAAAACTCAAATTGAGGCATGAGTACATCCATTGTAAATATGTTTAAGAGAGGAATGAATCTAAGAAATCATATTTTTTGATTCAACCATTGTTTTCTTCATAAATTGATGAGAAAATAAACTTGTATTCTAATTAACACAATGTTTTATGTTACACATATTCTAATAGTATCTATTACATGCACATTTATTGCAGAGTTAGAGGTACAAGAAAGAAAATGTGGTTCTTATATGAGGACTTGAATTATAGATAATTATCATGGATCTTACAACCATGAGTAAGAGATCATAGGTCTTCATGTCAGCATGGAAAATGTTGAGACAAGGTCAAATGAGAGAAGAGACAAGCATGAGCATGTAGCTATGAGAATCCTACATAGGGAAGTGTAGATTTATAGGGAATATAATGAAAGGATTATGAAGGCTCAAGAAGAGATACTTCAAAGTTTAAATATGTTGCATAAGCAATTCAATAAAGAATCTAACACCAAGAAAGAATCTAGTGCTAGACAAGTGACAACATCTAGGTCCCAAAGCAAAATGGATGATCATGGAAATGATAGGCAATCAAGAATCATGAGTAGGAACCATCATTCTCCAAGGAAATATACCAAAATAACTCATGAATTTATGGACCAAGTAGTAGTCCAAGCATTTCTTCTATTCGAAGATAGATAAGAATTCCCGAGGAAGACATCTTACAAGGTGAGCTCAGGAAGATCAAACCCCCAACTTTCAATGGTGAGCACAGGAAAGGAGAAGAGGCCAAGGCAGGGATGTTGGAAATGAAGAAATATGTACATCTGCATGATTACCCCTCTAGGTTAGAAGCTATAATTACAACCCACCACTTGCAAGGAAATGAAGCCATGTAGTGGGATCAACTTATGCAATCCAAGCACCTTGATGAGAAGAGGATCTCATGGAGGTAGTTCAAAGGATATTTCCAAGAGAAAAAAAATTCCGAGCATTATTACGAAAGAGAGATGAAATAGTTCTTTGAAATCAAGTTGGGAAGCTTGACAATGGATGAATATGAGAAAATATTCTTTGAATTGCTGAAATATGTTGAATTCATAAATTATGAGAAGGTCAAAATACAAAGGTTTCTAAGTGGGTTACCCTACTTCTATAGTGACAAGATTCAATATGATAACCCCAAAACTTTGGAAGAAGCCATAAGGAGAGAAAAAAATCTTTATGAGCAAAGAAAAGGAAGGTCGGTTTTCCAAAAATCTTGGAATGACAAGATGAAAGGGAAAAAGGATCAAAGGAAGAAAGGTTTTAAGCCACCCTTTTTAAAAAACAACTCCCAAGAAAATCAACAAGGACAGTCAACCCAAAATGAGCACAAGACTATAGATTCATTTGGGAAAAGGCCAAGGCAACAACCTGTACAATGTTGGGGATGTGAGACACTCATGGAAATCACTTATATAGGGACTTCCCTCACAAAGGATAAATAATAAGGAATGTTCAAAACATTTAGGAGGTTGAAATAGTTGAATACGTGGGAGGAAACATGTCAAGGATTTATGCAGACTTAGACAAAAAGAAATTAAAATATCAATATCTCATGATTGAAGTGGAAGGTAAGATTTATAACCATCCCATAGAAATTTCAATTGATTATGGAGCTATCCGTAGTTACATAAACTCTAACCTTATTGAAATATTTCATTTGGAAAGGAGTAAGCATAATAAATCTTGGTTAGTTTAGTTAGACATAGGGACTAAGAGAAATATCAATGAGTTGGTTAAAGGTTTTCCAATAGAAATGAATGGACTCAGTACAAAGGTAGATGCAAACATCATACCATTGGGTTCATATGGTTGTCTAATTAACATGGATTGGTTGGAGAAACACCATGTTGTCCTAGAATGTCACAACAAGATAATCATGTGTCTTGATGAAGAATGGAAGCAAGGAAAGATTCAAGGAATTCCAAGAGTTGTAGCTATTAAAAAAAATTCATCTATGTAGTTGAAAAAGAGTTTCAGGAAGGGATGTCAGATGTTTTCAGCCCATATGGAAGAAGAAGCCAAAGATAAAGTGTAAAGAATTGAATACCATCTGGTATTGAAGTATTTTGAATATGTTTTTAGAAAAATCCTAGGATTTCCACCAAAGAGAGACATTGATTTCTCTATTGATTTGGTTCTAATAGTTTCAGTAGTATCTAAGACAACATACAAAATGGGAACACCATAATTGAAGGCATTGTAGATGCAACTTGAAGAATTTTTAAAGAAGGGTTATATACACCCAAGTGTGTCACCTTGGGGAGCCCTAGGTATTTTTGTAAATAAGAAATATGGAACCTTAAGGTTGTTTATTGATGATCTCATAAATCTAAATAAGGTCACCATAAAGAACATGTATCCATTGTCGAAGATTGATGATTTGTTTGTTAAACTGAAAGGTGCAAGAATATTTGCTAGGATTGACTTGAGATTGGGTTATGATCAAGTGAGGATAAATAAAGAAGACATAAGAAGTACAACATTCATGACAAGATATGAGCATTATGAATTCACGGTAGCACCATTTGGACTATCAATTTCCCTAGTTGTTTTTATGTGCCTGATCAATGGAGAGTTCAGGGAGTACCTGGGAAAGTTTGTAATTTTGTTCCTAGATAATATAATCATATACTATAAGTAAGAAGAGGAACCTTATCAACATTTTAGAATGGCGTTGAAAGTGTTAAGAGAGAATAAATTGTATGTTAAGCAAAGTGAATATTTTATCAAAAGAAGATTCACCACATGGGGTATATAACTCCAACATAAGGGATAGAAATTGATTATGAGAAGATAGAGGCCATTAAAGGATATCCAAAACCAAAGAATGTTACATAGGTCATATCATTCATGGGTCTCATCAGTTAGTACCGAAGGTTCATAAAAGGATTCTTAAAGATTGCAAGTCCAATCACTTCTTTGCAAAAGAAGGAAGTGAAATTTGAATGGACTTCCAAGTGTGAAGAAAGTTTCCAGTAATTGAAAAACATTTTTATAAGTTCACCAATATTGAATATTGTAGATCTAGATGAATATTTTTTGGTTTGCACTAATGCATGCAAGGAAGGACTAGGTGGATTCCTTAGTCAAAATGATCATGTTGTATGAGTCCAAACAACTAAAAGAGAATGAGAGGAATTATGCTACACATGACTTGGAATTAGCAACAATTTTACATACAGTAAATATGTGGGGGAATTACCCCATTGGGAGGAACTTCTAGCTAAGGACAAACCACTTTGGTATGAAGCATTTGTTTGGACAACCGATATTAAATTCAACGCAAACTAGATGGTTATAGTTTCTTAGTGAATATGATTTTGAAATTAAGCATATAAAAGGTAAGGAAAATCAAGTGGCTGATGCACTCAATAGGAGATCACAAGGGAAGTGTATTACAACCATTAGCATGTAAAAATTGATCTGAAAAATAAAATTGTTGCAGAAGAAAATTTAAATCAACAATATCTAAAAATAAAAATAAAAAAACAGTACAACAAGAAAGTTTTCAGCAAAAAAATAATTTTTGCGAGCTCAACGAAGTTGGAATTCTTATGTACAAAAGAAAAGTGTATGTGTCAAATTCTAGTGAGATGAAAAATGTAGTGCTGAAAGAAATGAACAATGTGCCATATTCTTGACACCTAGGATATTATAAGACAATTATAGCTTTAAGAAGATAATATTTTTGTCCAGGAATGAAGAAGGAAGCACGACTAATTACATAGCCATATGTCTAGAGTGTCAGGAGGTGAAGACATAGCATAGGCATCCAGTTGCATTATTGAAGCCATTACCCATTCCAGAATGGAAGTGGGAATTTTTTATAGTGTATTTTATTACTAAGATTTCCAGAACAGTGAAACAACATGATTCCATCATGGTGGTGGTGGATAAATTGACTAAGGAAACACATTTTATTTTAGTAAATACTACACACAAGGCACCAAATATTGAAAATATTTATATGAAATAATTTGCTAGGTTACATGGAGTTCCTAAGGAAATTGTTTCAGATAGATATCTGAAGTTCACTTTGAATTTTTGTAAAGGTTTGTTCAAAGGATTTGGAACACATTTAAATCTTAGTAAAACATATCACCCAAAGTCAGATGGGAAAATAGAGAGGACTAATCGAATCATTGAATACATGATTCAAATGTATGTGATGGATCAACCATAAAAGTGGGAGGATTATATCAAGTTAGTGGAATTTCCTTACAATAATGGGTATCAGGCCTCATTAAAAGTCATTCCATTTGAATCATTGTAAGGAAAAAAAGAAAACACACCAGTAAGTTGGGATAATCCACCAAACAGAGCAGTTGTTGGCATAGATTTGTTAAAGGAAATGGAAGAGAATATGGAAAATATCAAGCACAATTTAAAGGCTACCCAAGATAGGAAAACACATTATGTATACAATAACAATGTTTTTATAGGTTTCAAGTGGGCGAACATGTGTTTTTAAAAGTGAAGGCGAAAAGAAGTTCGCTAAGATTAGGAAGTTTCCCAATGTTGGCAGAAATATATTGTGGACCTTTTGAAATCTTATAAAAGTTAGGGACATTTGCATACATGCTAGAATTTTGTGCATCCATGAGAGTTCATAATGTATTTCATGTATCATAATTAAAGAAATATGTTCCTGACCCTAAGGGGATTTTCGGGGAACTAGTACACATCCTCGACTAGAAATTCAAAGTGCTCAGGAACAAAATCATAGGGTTGGTAAATGATCAATGGAGTTGCTACAATCTTGAATATGCTGCATGCAAGCATGAATAAAACATGTTGGAAGAATACCCACAAATGTTTTTCAATTTTGAAGAAAACAGATAGAAAGACTCCATTTTGAACAACTAGAGTTATGTAACCACATCTTAGAGTCCTAGCCAACTACACTGGGGGCCATGATAAAATAATGAAATATTCCTTGGGTTAAACCTGATAAATGAATGGTAGATTCCTTGGGTTATCCCTAATAAACGAATGGTGCATTCCTTGGGTTGGTGAGTTAAGAGGAACAAGATATTATGGCTGGAACTATTGTTGGAGTTGTGAAAGTGCGATTTTTTTTATTTTCTAAGTATTGTGATGTAAATTTACATATATGTATATCGACATAGTGTGCACTGAGGAAAACACACGATTGTAGGGGAGGGGGAATTTAACATCCCCACTATAATCCCCAGTTTAAATCATGCTTAATATAGATACAATATGTGGCCACAACCAAGCGATGTATATGAGAAATGTATTTCTATGTTTTAATAATAAAATGTGATGCTAACTGCTAAGGGGACATGGAAAAATATGGGGGATGAATTAATCCACAAGAGAGTGGAGTGTCTAAGGGAATGGTGAAGAGGATTCCAAGGGGTAATTTCCCATGTATATTAATTCAACCCATTTTCCTAAATTTTCTATTGGTATATGAACCTTCTAATTTCTTATTGAGAGTTCTGAAATCCAATCATTGAATGCATGTTAGGGGTGGGCATTATAAGTCACATCACATAGTTATTGGAAGCATGGGGGTTGAGTACAATTAGCTTAGGAAAGTTTGTGAGTCAAGCAAGAAATCCCAATTAAAGGACATTTGTATGGGAAACTACAATAATTTTTACACAATGATTATCTGTGCATGAGCAACAGGTAGAGAGAAAGAAAGAGAGCTTGGAGCTGGAACAACCATGGAGGACAAATTCTAGAGCATACTAGAGAATCTTGGAATGTTTTTGGAGATGAATACTAAAGAACCAGGTTGTTAGTCCTGGAGAGTGAACTCTTGTGAGAGTTGCATTGTAACAACAAGGGTTAGTTGTGGTTTGTTCGCATTTTTCATATCAATGAGTTCCCTGAGTTCCCAACTGAGATATTATTGGTTACATGTGCCAGAGATACCCTGGTTAAAAAATGGGATGACAGAGGGACTATGATTAGTGAAAGGGTACATTCCTTGGGTTGGGTAGGTCAAGAGGAAGAGATATGACATAAAATCGGGATAGCTGTAGGAGAATATCAGTGGGTTGTGGGAATTCTAAACTGTGAGTGGACAATGAGAGACCACCCTATTTTTTGGATTACTAGCCTCAACTTGGGGATGAATTTATGTTGATTTGTAACAAAAATTCTATGGTTGGGTGGAATGTTTGTCCCAAGCAATTGGTTGCACAATTGTTTTTAAAAGATAAGTGTTTTATCTATTTTTTGTCTTTTATTTATGAGTTAAATTGTTGTGCATGAACTCTATGTTTAATAAGAAATTATATTATGCTATGCTGAGTTATCTAGTTGCATTCTGTGTTTATATCAAAATGTTGTAGATGCATGAATTTAATGGTAGAAAGCAATAGCTAAATCTCGTTGTAAATCGTAGATGGAAGCTACATGATTTTAATTAGATAGAAAAAATTCTAGTTTCTATGAGTATTTTGCACCGTAATGTTCCTCAGATGGGCTTGGGAACATTGCATTCTACTTCTTGCTCGATTACCCTTATGTTATACCATTTGAGGGAAAACATTGTGATATATTTTAGCCATATGATTTATTCTTAACCTCATAGATCAAGAGGAAACTATTATTAGACTAACTTTTCTGACTAAAAAATTTTCAAGTAATTTCATATAGAAAAATCACCATGGAAGTTATAACTTTCATTTCCATCATCTTGAAACTCTAGTCATTCAATATTGAGCCAATTCAAACAAACAATTACCAAAATATACATAACATAGTATTTACGTCAATTTCTACATGCAGACCATGAAAAAAATTCAATCAAATCTTTGTTATCATCCTAAAGTAAAAACTACTATTTTGCGGGCTCATCAATGCTTACACGCCCTTCAAAATGGTGTAGTGGGTACTTGTAGACCTTATGAAATCCTTATTTCTAGTAATAGAGTTTTATTTAGTTTTAACTACCATTATCCCATTACTTCATTAATGCATTGGGATGTTTACATTGAACCTAGATCTAAATGAAGGTCCACCATTTCAACTAGAAATAAATCCATTGATGTCACATTATCCATCCACTAATTTATAAATTTTTCTGGATATTATGTTGGAACAATTTATCACAAGAGATCTTACAAGTTTCTAACATTGATTATTATGCATTGTTTTTCTTTAAGTTTTAGATTATTGTTATTAGTTTGATCCATGAAAATATTGATAACAATTGAAATTAAAATGAATTAGGCTAAGCTAATAACACACCAAACACATAAGAGAAGAATATGTACATTGGGAAGATTGAATACAGGAAAAACCTAGCTCAAAGGTCAGGCCTATGCTCTTCTTTTTCTCTCAGTTGTGCAATGCAAATAAAAAGAAAAATGTAGTCATTAGGGAGTTTCCATGTACATTATGGCTAGTATGGCTATTACAAGATACATGATCTTCTACTTCCATTATTCTTCATCAATATCTCACTCCTATATGTTTTGCTCAACTATGGAACAATGAAAAATATAATAAGAATGGAATTCTTCAAAAGATATATAGCACCCTAGCTCTTATCCTTGTAGCTTAAAGAGTTTCCGCACTTTCTCTACCAAGCTTGGACTTGGAGCACACAAGGAGGTAAAGGATCTATCCCAAGGGGTGGTTTTGGAGCCCATACATCTATATCAAGTCACTCACATGGTGTTGTAAGTTGATGCCTTACCATTTGTATTAACAAAATTATTCTTTAATCTGCATCCTCCAATTTGTTTTCTTACATTGCATGGCCTTGAATAGTTTTATTTTATGATTTATGTTTTGAATAGAATGATTAATAATGGCTCTTCATGTTATTTCCTTTTTTCTATGGTGCTTGATTTACACAACCACTAAGTAAAAGGGTTTTTTACACTTGAGTAACAAAATCCTCAAACAAGGGAATACAAAAGAATGAATTTCTTGAACATATGGAAGAACAAAGGAGAAAATATCATGAACGAAATAAAATGCAAAGGGGAATCAATTGCAATTATTGACGGTAGAAAATATAATTAAGACAAATGTTTCACAATGTTTGTTTTTTTAATGGTCGGGACTTTGGAAAATTATTTACACTAGATTTTGCATTCCTTAATATGAAGTGATAATATTTTCCTTTATACATTGGATTAAATTCATTTTTTTTCTTCAACGTTCTTGAGTATACATGATTTCTATGATGCATTAATTTCACTAATGTTTTATTATTCTCATTCTCACACAGCATGGATTTTAGTGCTTCTTTCTCTATTAAAGAGCATGCATCCAAAATATAGAATTCAATATAATCATGTCTCCTCATAATGAGAATATTAATAATGATGAAATTAAATTGATTTCAGTAACATAATTCTCATTCTTACATGGCATTAATTTTAATGTTTTCTTTTCTATTAAAAAACATGCATCCAAAATACATAATTTAACATAATCATCTTTCTTTATATTGAGAATATTAAAGATGATGAAATTGAAGAATAAATAAGGATCTATCTTCAGAATGATTTAAAAGAAATAAAGAGATTGAACCACTTAAACAAGTGGGAGAATTGAGAAACCAAAATTGCAAATGATCTAAATTAAAAAATGTCAATTAGTCACAACAAATGATTCTAGAAGAAAAAAAAAAAAACAAA
>SNQJ01S0009661.1:72845-84187 GCA_010110895.2 Picea sitchensis
CACCTTTATCATCACTAGACACTATTATTTTATTATTATTCATCATCTTCATCATTTAAATATTTTAAATATTTTGTTATTTTTTTTATTTTACTTGAAATATGTTGACATCATTAATCATATAAATTTTTGAATGATATGATTTCAATGGGTTAATTTTAATTTTATATAACATCATTTCAATAATTGGAACCAACCTAGATCCATATTAATTATGGATCTATAAAGTGACAAGAGGGTTCAAACTCCTCAAGACGTAAAAATTTTCTCAAATGTTTTACTCTAAAGTTTTTTGGGACTTCAAGGGATTTAATCTCTTTATTAATCCCATCTAAGCTAGTTATATTTGGACCCAAGAGCCGCTTCTAAAACCAAGTAGAAAAAATATGTCATCATGTGGATAACACCAATATCATATGTGTCAAGTCAAAAACAATTTAATTGATATAAGACCAAATTTAATATAATGTTGACCATTAATTAATTAAAATAAAATAATATATCCATATTGATATAAATTCAACATTTGTAATTCAAGGGTTAATATATCATGGGAAGACCAATGTGACTCCTTATCGAACATAACCCCTCTTGAAAACCANTTAATATAATGTTGACCATTAATTAATTAAAATAAAATAATATATCCATATTGATATAAATTCAACATTTGTAATTCAAGGGTTAATATATCATGGGAAGACCAATGTGACTCCTTATCGAACATAACCCCTCTTGAAAACCATGAATTTGAACCTTCAAATTGCGTACAAATCAAAACAATTATTCCATTGTTGATGAACTTTTCATAAGATTCCATGCATCCCTTTGCTAAAAACAAAAACATGGTATTGAAAACAAAAAACATGGTATTGAAACATGGACATGTTTTTGTTACAGAAATGGGTTTAAGAGTTAGCTTTGATACCAACTTAAAATTGGAGAATAACATAGTAGGACGGTGAGGTCACAAGGGTTTACACAAGTGAGACTACTCTCACACACTCTGCATTACCAATTTGATAAATTGTATACAAATTTATAGATTAAGATAACCTCTAATAGACTCCTGAATTTGTGGATCTGAAAACCACTCAAAAACTAAACTAACTTACAATAGAAATTATTTCTAACCATTTTCTAACTATAACATTTTGCCATTATTCTCCAACAAATATACATTTATACATCCATAGACTGAATGGTTGTTGTTGTGTTTTCTCAAAACAATGTTGGTAATCATGTAAACAAATAATATTACTTCATCATTTTGGGGATTCTTTTTCCAAATATGGAGAACATTGCTAATATTTTTTATTAGCTATGTAAATTCCAGTGAAGCCTTGACAACATCCCCATAGTCAACGCTTGTATTAATGAAAAAAGAAAATATCATGGAAGAACAATATGAATCTTCTAGAAATAGATTAGGAATATATCGACCTTGTTGATCTGCCCATCAATCACCAAACTCAGAAAAAAAAATATTCACAGTTAATAAAACAACCATTATAAAAACTACATACACTTTATTATTGTTTAATGACAAGATTTTAAAGAGGAATCAATTAAAACATATAACTTTAAAACAAAGATGAAAGCAAAAAAAGAGCAAACACACAAAGAAAAGGCCACAACCACAACCACAAAAACAAAAATACTACAGTATTGTTTAATGGCTTGCACTTTGAAAAACTACATACACTTTATTATACATGCTTTAATATGAAGTGTTATTATTTTACTTTTTAAGAACTCAATTCATTTTTTTCTTATAAAAATAAGGTATACATAATTTCTATGGTATGTTAATTAAAGTATCAAGTTTTTCATTCCTTTCTACATTAGATTAATGTGAGTAATGTTGTGTTATTCTTTCTCTTAATGAATTTATTTTAGTGCTTCATTTTCTATTACAATATATACATTTGAAATATCACATTCAACATAATTGGGTCTCTCTATGGTGGAAATATCAATAATAATGAAATTGAATAGAAAAAAGGGGTAGTTTGATAATGAATTAGCAAACATATAAAAAATAAATAACATATAAAAAATAAATAACTTGAACAAATATATTTATAGACTATTATTATTGCTTTTTATTATTGTTTGAGATATAATTGTAATATGCATTTTTTAATAAATATATTTAAGTTATTAAAAATGATTCAAAGTTCTAAATTCAACTAATTTATAGAAAATTGTGTTAGAAAGAGGAAAATTTATAACTTAGATGCCTTAAAAATTTATTGTTTATAATTTAAATACCTTGAAAATTGCATTAGAAAGAGGAAATTTATAACTTAGATACCTTGAAAATTGCGTTAGAAAGAGAAAATTTATAACTTAGAACTGATTTATAGAAAATTGCGTTACGAAGTGAAAATTTATAACTTACATACATTGAAAATTGCATTAGAAAGGGAAAATTTATAACTTAGATACATTTAGATACATTGTTAGAATTTGATGGACAAAATATTTGTCAAATTTATAACTTAGAATTGATTTATAGAAAATTGCATTACAAAGTGAAAATTTATAACTTACATACATTGAAAATTGCGTTAGAAAGGGAAAATTTATAACTTAGATACATTATTAGAATTTGATGGACAAAATATTTGTCATGAGGATTTTTGACTATCAATTACAATTAAAAGTTTTTTTTATGCGTTTTTAATGAAGGATATACTCAATTGTTATGCATTTTTAATTAAGAATTCAATTAATTTTTTTCTTCATTTTTATAAGATATACATAATTTCTATGGTATGTTAATTTAAGCATCGAGTTTTTCATTCTTTTCTACATTAGATTAATGTAAATAATGTTGTGTTATTCTATTTTTCATAGTGCATTTATTTTAGTGTTTCATTCTCTATTACAATATACACATTTGAAATACCACATTCAATATAATTAGTGTGTTAATTTAAGCATCAAGTTTTTCATTCTTTTCTACATTAGATTAATATGAATAATGTTGTGTTATTCTCTTTTTCAGAGTGCATTTATTGTAATGCTTCATTCTCTATTATAATATAGACATTTGAAATACCACATTCAATAGAATTGGGTCTCTTCATAATGAAATTGAAGAGCAATTAAGGTAGTTTCATAATGAATTAGAAGATATATAGAGAATGAATAGAAGAAAATAAGATCACTAGGGATATTAACAAAGTTTTGCCTTTTAATTTATATCTTAAAATTGCTTTAGATTTCAACCTCTTTTCTCAAATGTTAAATATGAGAAATGATAAAGAAGTAGGTGGTGCTTATAGAATACCAATGCATAATATATATGAATTTCATTATCTTTTGTTACATTGTTCTACCTTTATTATTATTATTTTATTAATATTCATCATTTTTATCATGCAAATACTTTTTCATTGTCTTGACTTTACTTGCATTATGTTTACTTTATAAACGATATAAATTGCTCAATGATTTAATTTTAATGGGGGTAATTTTGGTTTTATAGAGTATTACTTTGATGCTTCTACCTTTATTAGAACCAACTTAAAATATTTTATCATGTTTTATACTTAAAAAAATATTGTATTTTAAGAGATTTGATATGAGGTTAAAATGATTTTAAATTAATCATATATAAAGTAGATAAGATTATATATAAAAAATAATGTAAAATTCAATGTTTTGGTAATTTTTAATTTTCTTTTGGGTGAGGGAAAACTAATGATGGTCTCTCATGATGCGTTAGTGACAATGCAAATCTAAAAAAAGATAATATGTTAACTTGGAGGGATTATACAAGGTACTTTTAAAATGAATTTGAATATGGTGTAAGACTATGGAAGGTAGAAAATTGAATTAGATTTGAGAATATACAACTTTTATTCATAGACATTGTGAATAACTAGGTCAAATTTGATTTTTTCTAACAACGGTATCTTAATTTTCCAACAATGTATAAGGTATATGTTTTCATTCGTGTAGGTGTTAAGTGTCTTAACCATAGAATTTCGTTCCAAAAATTTGCATACTTGCAGTGAACCTGGTTTTCATGTATTTTTTGGTAATTTTAATATTAATTTTGTATATTTTTTAAATTATCAAAGTCAACATATGTAGGCTAAAAGCATCTTAACATGATCAAATTTTTTTTTTTTATATCGTGGGTATCAGTCTCCTCTAGTACTGCATATAACGCATTTGAGAAATGGTTAAACTGAGAAAAAATTATAGCAGAAATAAGAGAGGTATGTATTCTAGGATTTTGATATATCTGAAGACAAAAATAGATTAAAAATAGTAAACAATATTAATTTAAAAATATATATATATTTGAAATCTGCATAGCTGACTCGATCTATGTCTATAGTTTCATCAACAACTTAATTGTTTATACTATAGAAAAATAACACCAAAGACAAAAATATAGAGGGGTATTCACAAAAATGGAGGTTTTTATCAATTTGCAGACCGAACCACTAGGTTTTTCATCCCGAACCTAAATCCAAGCCAACCAAGTTCGCATACACCTTGTCAATCCCACCCAAAATATTTGAATTCAAATGATTTCTCACGTGCTCTAAGACCTTGCACACATATAACAGAGCGTGCATGCTATAGGAATGTGCACGTGCTCCAAGAAATCATTTCCTTCTCTATCTTTGTCCTCCCTCTCCTACATCTACCCCCTCCCCCTCTATACTCCTCATGTATGTCTCCCTCTCCCTCCCTCCCTGTATCTCCCTCACACTCCTATACATGATAAGACCTAGACATGGACAGACCTAGAAATCATAAGACATGGAAATACCTAGAACTAGACCTTACCTTTACATGCCTCAAACTCTCACACCCAGTCCCTCTTTGTCCCCTCCTTTCTCTCTCTCTATGCCCATTTTTACCTCACTCCCCTCTCTCTCCCACCTTTCTTCCACCCTTTCTCTCTCTCCTCATTGTTAGTCCCAGTCTCACACTCTCTACCCCTCTTTCTCTCTCTATTCCCCCTCTTTTTCTCCCTCTGTATGCTCCCCTTCCTCTCATTCTCTCTCTACCCCCCTTATATGTCTCCCTCTCTACTTATCTTCCTCTCATTATCCCTCTCTCTACCCACCCTCTCTTTCTCCCTCCCTTCTCTCTCACACTTTGCCTCTACCCTTCCTCTTTATATCTCTCTACCCCTCTTTATATTCTCTCTCTTTATATCTCTCTACCCTCGTTTCCCTCTATCTCCCCCATTCCTCTCACAATCAATCTCACTCTGTCTCCACCCCTCCTCCCTCCCTCCCTCTATCTCTCCCCCTCCCTCCCACTTTCTCCTTACTCTCTCTCTCATACATCTATGCCTCCACACTATCTCTCCCCAATTCCATTGACTCTCTCTCTACCTACTCTATTTGTCTCCCTATCCCTCCCTCTCACACACTCAAACACTCCTTGTCCAACCCTCTTCTCTTTCTTTCTTTCTTCCCCCCACCCCCTCTCACACTCACACATTATTTATCTACCTCCTCCTCCATGTATCTCTCTCGCTCCCTCTAATTATCTCTCCTCTCTTTCTCTCCTACATCTACCACCTCTTTCTCTCTCTCATAGTTATTTGTCTCACTCTCACTATATCTCCCTCCATCTCTCTCCTATACTCTACCACCATTTCTCTATTTATATCTCTCTAGCTCCCCTTCCCTCTATCTCACCCCTTCCTCTCACACTCGATCTCAATCTCTCTCTACCCCCTCCTCCCTCCCTCTTCCCCTTTGTTCGTCACTCCCCTCTCTCTTCCACCTCTCTTCCATCATTTCTCTCTCTCCTCTTTTTCTTTCTCTCAAACCCTCTTCTCCTCTCATGCACTCTCTCACTCCCCCTTTCTCTCTCTAACACTATCTCTCATCAATCTCTCCTACATCTACCCCTATCTCCTACATTTAACTCTCTTTCTACCCCCCTCTCTATTTTCCTCTCTCTCCCTCTCACACTCTCTCTACTGCCTTACTATTCCTTGCTCTCTCTCCCTCTCACACTCTTTCACACTCTCTCTACTACCTTATTATGCCTTTCTCTCTCTCCCTCCCACACACACTTTCTAACCCCCTATATTTCTTCCTCTCTCTCCCTCCCAAACTCTAACAGACTCACTCTCTACCTCCCCTCTTTGTCTTCCTCTCTCTTCCTCCCACACTCTTGCACACACGTTTTCTATCCCCTCTCTATGTATTCCTTTGTCTCCCTCCCACACTCTCTCACACATGCTTTCTACCCCCCCTCTATGTCTTCCTCTCTCTCCCTCCCACACTTTAAGACACTCAAACTCTATCTCCATCCTTTTTCTACCCCTCTCTACCTCCCCTCTTTGTCTACCTCTCTCTACCTCCTCTCTTTGTCTACCTATTTTTTCCTTGCACACACACTTTATATCCCCCATTTATCTCTTTATATCTCTCTACCCCCCCTTCCTCTCACAATCGATCTCACTCTCTCTCCACACCATCCTTGTCTAGCCCCCCTCTCTTTCTCATTCCTACCCCCCCTATCGCACTCACACATTCTCTCTCTACTCCCCTCCTCCCTCTATATCTCCCCCTCCCTCCCACTATCTCTCCTCTCTTTATGTCCTACATATACCACCTCTTTCTGTCTCTCGTTGTTTTTGGTCTCACTCTCACTATATCCCCCTCCCTACTTTTCCTCTACTCTCCCCCCATTTATCTCTTTATATCTCTCTACCCCCCTTTCCCTCTATCTCCTCCCTTCCTCTCACAATCAGTCACACTCTCTCTCCACCCTCCCTCCCACTATATCTCCACTCTCTTTCTCATGCATCTACCCTCCCCACTTTCTCTCCCCCCCTTCCTCTCACTCTCTTTCTACCCGCTCTCTTTGTTTCCCTCACTCTCACACACCCAAACACTCCTTGTCCAACCCCCCTCTCTTTATTTCTCTTCCCCCCCTCTCACACTCACACATTCTCTCTCTACCCCTATCCTCCCTCTATCTCTCTCCCTCCCTCCCACTATCTCTCCTCTCTTTCTCTCCTACATATACCACCTCTTCCTATCTCGTTTTGTTCTCAGTCTCAGTCTCACTATATCCCCTTCCTTCTCTCTCCTACACTATCCCCCAATTTCTCTCTTTATATCTCTCTATCCCCCTTCCCTCTATCTCCCCCTTCCTCTCACACTTAGTACTACTCTCTCTCTACCCCATCCTCCCTGCCTCCCTCACTCTCCCCCTCCCTCCTAATATCTCTTTTCTCTCTCTCTCATACATGTACCCCTCCCTACCATCTCTCCCCCGCTTCCTCTCACTCTCTCTCTACCACCTCTCTTTGCTTCCCTCTCCCTCCCTCACACACACTCAAACACTCCTTGTCTAGCCCTCCTCTCTTTCTTTCTCTTCCCCCCTCTCACATGCACACATTATCTCTCTACACTCCTCCCTCTATATCTCTCCCTACCTCCCACATCTACCACCACTTTCTCTCTCTCCTTGTTGTTAGTCTCACTCTCATTCTCTCTTTGCCTCTCTTTCTCTCTCCCTCCCTGCCTCCTTCACTATTCCCCTAGTTCTACCTCCCTCTCTCTCTATCCATATAAAGGAGAGACATGTTTCACAATGAATAAAGGATATGTGCAACAGAGAAATGTAGCCTCATCTATAAGGTGAGTGTTAAGTTTTTATTCTTCTCCCAATGGATTACTTATACATGTCAAGAAATGGCCTTGACCTAGACATGTCAAGACCTATACCTAAACCTATACATAGAAATACCTAAACATGGCAAGACCTGGAGCATGACCTAGACCTATACGATGACCATGACATAGATCATGACATAGACCTAGACCATGACCTAGACCACAACATAGAGAGAGAGCTATAATTAGACCATTACCTAGACCACAACATAGAGAGAGAGCTATATTTATACAATGACCTAGAGCTTGGCGTACACCATGATCTAGACCATGACATAGAGTTAGATATAGATTTAGATGATGCCCTAGATATTGGCATAGACCATGACATAGATCCCCCATAATATCACTCTCTCATATCTACCCTTTCCCTATCTCCATGTCCCTCACTCTATTTTTCTTCCCCTCTCCTCCTCTCACACTCTCTTTCTTCCTCTCTCTACATCTCCCCTCTCTACATCACAAGGAAAGAAATGGCCTTGAGCTAGACATGTCAATTCCTAAACCTAAACCTAGACATAACAAGACCTAGAAATGGAAAGACCTGGAGCATGAACTAGACCTATACGATGACCATGACGTAGATCATGAAATATACCTAGACCATGACCTAGACCAGGACATAGAGCTAGAGATAGGTTTATACAATGACGTAGATCTTGACCTAGACCATGACCTAGACCACAACATAGAGCTAGATCTAGATTTAGATGATGACCTAGAGCTTGACGTAGACCATGACATAGACCCCCGTAGCTCGATCTAATCCTAGGAATAACTTATACTCAACCCTTAACCCACTCTACACTCGATCACTTAGTGAACTATGCATATACCTTGTGTACAACCCTTGCACCCACATCTCCCACATCTTGGTGCTCTAACCATTGCTCTATCCTTCAAAACAATTTCAATCATAACCTCTTAGGCCTTAGTTTTCCCCATAATCCTATACATATTTATTCATAAATATGTTTAGTCTATAATAAATTCTATATCTGTTTCATTAAGAGTGTGCACACACTCCTGTGACTTGACTGAGTTGTAGTTGTTGGTTATTTATGCTCAACAGGAATGCACAGATGTTTCTAGAATGGGAACGTGCTTTAGTGTGCATGCATTCTTTCTAGTCATTTTTTTGTGCCAAGCATGCCCCTCCTCATCTATATTATGGCTGAAAAAAATATGTGACAACTTCATAAAAAAATAGCTTGCAGAGACAAGTTTTACTTATTTTAGTGTTCTTGTTAGATTCATAGAGACTTTTGTGCTATTGCCAGACCATTGTAGGAAAATTTGGAAAATAAATTTGTCAAGTGCAATTCAAATTGTTGTTTGTATATTCTTGTGTCTTCTTGGAATTGGAAGGCAAATTTGTCCAAGTGCAATTGGAATTGGAATTAGAATTATTAGATGTGTTTTCTATTATAACACAAAAACAAATTCCTCCACTTGGTTGTGCCTTATTACATAATACAAAGACAAATTTGTGGTGGGTGTTTGGAATCCAATTTTTATCTTTAAACATAGCGAACCATCGGATATGAGAAAGAAAGTCCTCGAGAAAAAAGAAACTGACTGAAAAGGTAGAAGAAGAAAGATAAAAATCAAAGTTATGTATGTCAAAACGTAGGATTTCAGAAGAGGCAAATACAATTTCTAGCATAATAGATGCCACTATTGTTTCTTCTCCATCACCAGAAGAAAAGAGCAAGATTTCATTAGAGAGAAATACATCCAGTATCTCATCAAGAAAACTTGTTGTGGATGACTAGATGATGGAGGATTTGCTTGGAGCTAATTATACAATGGATGAAATTAGAGAAGCAACCAGTGTAAAACATTGTGGTGAAGAAGTTCATGTGGTGTAATCTCTTGTTGGAAAGTCAAATGTTTCAGAAACTAGTCAATCCCATGTCCACTCTCCTCCCACAATTTATTCACCAATGATTCAAGGGGAAAGAACTACAACATTGTTAACTCCATAGTAAAGAGGTCAAGAGTACCATAATAGGGATTCATTGTCCCTACCTAGATTGAGCATCGTGCGGTGAAGAACTCCTAAACACATTTAGATCAATGAGAGTGGTCTAGCATCACTTGAAGGTAGCTTACCTAAATGTAATATTCATTATCATTCTTATAAAATCATTAAAGAATATTTTGAACTAAAATATGATGCTGCTAAATGTCAATTATTTTTAGCTTTGTTAAAATATAGAACTTAGAAGTTCAACTCTTGTTAAGAGAATTTAGGCATTAAAACAGTAAAAAGTGTAGAAAAAAGTCATCATATTGTTAGAAATACTGTATATGTTTTTCAAATAATTGGTAAGAAATCTCGTTCTAAAGACCGCAATGCATCCCGTTGTGTCTTGTCACAATCAATTGTTAGCAAGATCACAAGAAAACATTGTTTTCTACAAAAAAACCTCTTACGTCTTGAAATGAAATGTCAAAACACTTAGAAAGTATTCTCATATATGAGATATCCTCAACACAGGGGGGAAAACAGATTTGTGGGACTTCACTGGTAAGCTACCTCGTTCTGACATGAATTTAATTGGAGTGACTAAGGGACTAGTTCAATATTTCTGGCATGAGAACACAAGGCCTTCTTCCAACCAAAAATATGTACAAAAATTGAGAAGGGGATCTAGGGACCATGAACCCCATATTAATCACTTTCTTTAAATTACATAGGCAGAATTTTATGAGAGATTCAGAACAGTACATAGTGCACTTAACTTAGGCCAAAGATATTTCCATAAATGCAAGCCTTGGTATGTTCGAATAAAAACAATTTGTAACACATGTTGTTGTAGATATCACATCGAGTATGGTTATTATTATTACACACACACACATATATTTCGTGTTTTTCATAACACCCTTTTGCAGGAATGCCCATTTATATTTTTTATGCCATCATCTAGAGACTTTATTAGCAACACCTTGTGTACAAGTCCAGAGTGTTTTATATTTCATCAAAAAACATGTTTAGATGGGACATGCCCTAGGTGCAGTGGAATGACACTACTAAGAAAGTGCATCCATGTAAGTGATGACTATGAATTGGGGAGGAAGGAGGTTTCCTTGCAAAGATTTAAATATGTGACATATGATATTGATGGAGGACAAGAAAAAAAATATACAATTGGTTACTTCCGAAGTACGATTTTGTGAATTCATGAAAGACTTTGTCTAAATGACACGACATTGTGTTCAACATGTCCATGTGGCTCGATTGCAGGATGAGCATTTTAGAATATGTAGAGATATGCTTCCTATTGGTATTGTGTTATCAATGGTTGATTTTACTGAGAACTACACCCTTCAACCACAAAATGAGATTCAAAGCCAATATTATCACTCAGAGTAGTTCAAAATAATGGTACATATCACATATAGGCATGGACCAGATAGTAATGAAAAAAACAGAGTTATATTGAAAGAGTATCACTTCTACATAAGCAATGATTGGTGCCATGATTTATCCTACATATGACATTGTTTTGAGTTGTTCTAAAATCACCTTAAGGAGAAGAACATACAGATGGATCAACATTTGATTTGGTCAGATAATTGCATAGACCTGTTAAAATATGATCGTGTATTTCAATGGTTGTGTATGTTTCACAAAAAAATAAAGGTGCCACAAAT
>SNQJ01S0009662.1:18068-70398 GCA_010110895.2 Picea sitchensis
CTACTATTCTCATTCTAAACCCCAAACCTCCCCAATGATTTTTAACTCAATATGTTTTTTTTCTACCACACTAATTAACAAAATACATATATGATCTATTATACATAGTTCCATAATTGCTTTCCCTTGTCCTCTCGTTGGATACAACAATGATAATGACAAGAATTTTACCAGATAATGTTTGCACAATATAATATTCGCAAGAAATAACACCCAACCACTACACTTTTGTATACAATAGTTCCTTCAAAAATTGTTCCTCACTAGCTATAATATTTATGTCATTATTAGATAACTTTTCTAGCAATTTAGAACTACATATATAGAGTTAGATTTGCGACCATTTTTTCTTAAACAACACCACAACCTTAGCATTTTATTGTTATGTCTATTCAGCCAGATATTTTCCACATCGACACTACACACCTCAGATGGCTTCTCTAGTTAGAACTACATACCTATATAGGTAGATGTACAACCATTCTTTCTTAAACAACAACAATACCACAGCATTAGCATTCTATTGCTACGTCTACTCAGCCAGCTATTGTCCACATAGACACTACACCTCATATGGTTTCTCTAGTTAGAACTACATACCTATATAGGTAGATGTACAACCATTGTTTCTTAAACAACAACACCAAAGCCTTAGCATTCTACTGCTATGTCTACTCAGCTAGATATTGTCCACAACGACACTACACCTTAGGTGGATTCTCTAGTTCTCCATACTTCAATGTAACTCAAACATGGCTATATACATTCTCTTCATATGTATACTTCACCAGCATGGATGCACACCACCACCAATGCTTATTTGTACCATAGAGCACATTCCATATTCATTGTGCACATTAATCGTTGGAGTTTTCTTGTTTACACTCTAGGAGAAACACATCAGATCATGGACATGACATCTTCAATGGATACTAATCACCTCATCCCTACAACAAGTTCTTCACATCAACACACAAATAAGTATCAGTCCTAGATCACCACAAGCTCATACTAGAACATCCTTACTATATTCAAATCCCATGCATTCTATTTTTCCACCAAGTCTATCATGTCCTTGAAAAAGCACAGTTGCAAGAGATTGCAACAAAGAACACTCAGCCTTGTAGGATCATATCAATAGTTCATTCCATACCACCCTTTAATATTTCCACCAAGTCTATCACCTAGAGTAGTGTGATCACCCTCCATTTCAAAACATTGTGATCACACTAACTTGATTTGGTGTGAACTACCCTTCGAGTTAAACATTTCCAGTTCTCCTAATTTATATGGTATCATGTACCTTCATTTGAATAGGGTGAGTTACCTTTACTTGAATAGGTGTAAGTGTATTTTTTTAAACAAGTGCTCCATTGTTTTGATCTAACATTCTTTCAAAGCGTTACAACTTTTTTCGTGGGAACAACTTTGATTTATTTCATTCATATGAGTGTGAGTAACCTTCATTTTTTTTGTAAGGGAATGATTCAACCACAAGGCTATGGGTCAATCATGAATCATGAATCCCAACATCCAACTTCTCAATATGGTATACCATATCTCATGTAGATTTTTTTTTTTTTAAACTTAAAGGAAGCGTGGCAATATCGACGATAGTTCATCGCAAGGAAAGGATTTTTTTTGAACAAGCGTGGCAATAGCGATGAAATTTCATCACACTTTGCCACAGTTTTGCATCGCACATATAGAATCTACGTCATAAGTTTTGTCTCTTTCAAACATTTTCATCGCTATTGGCACACTTTTGCATCGCGACTTTTCATAGTTTTGTGTCGCACGTATGGCATCTGCGTCATAATCTGTTGGTAATTTTTTTACCTTGGCATGATTTTTCATCCCTATTGCGACGAAGTTTCATCGCTATTTCCACACTCTATAAGGTAAACCTATCTTGATGGTGATGACACATGGAGGGCTAATTTCATCGTTGTTTCCACGAACACCTAGTTCGTGAATATAGCAATGAAAAATATTGTTTTCTTTCATAGAAAGTGCGGCGGATATGTGTGGCAATAGCAACGAAAAACCGTGGAAAATTTGGTCATATGTAGTAGTGAAATGACATGTCCATCATGTGTCATTACTCCTAATCATTATTTACTTGCATCCATACAAACCGTAAAATCTTTATAGGGGTCAATGGCTTTAAGAATTGGTGTTGTAGTTAGTAAACCTTTCAATTTATCAAAAATATCCTGGCATTTTTTAGACCAAATAAATTGTCCCTTTTTTTTCTACAATGGTGTAATAGGATAGGAGATTTTGGAAAATCCTTCAATAAACCTTCGGTAATAACCGTTGATCCCCATGAATGATCGTATGTCTTCTACGTCTCTAGGAATAGGCCATTCCATAATTGCTTTAATCTTTTCAGGATCTACTGCAATATTGTCTTCTGATATCACATGTCCTAAATAGTGTATCTTTCTTTTATAGAAATCACATTTATCAAACTTAGCATATAATTTGTGATCTTTGAGAGTTTGTAATATTATTTTCAAATGTTGTTCATGTTCTTCTTCATTTTTTGAATAGATTAATATATCATCAATAAAAATCAATATGAATTTATCCAAGTATTGATTGAATATGTTGTTCATCAAACACATAAAAGTTGTTGATGCATTAGCAAGTCCAAATGGAATCACTACATATTTGTAATGTCCATAATGTGTTCTAAACTTTGTTTTATTTACATATTCATCTTTAATCATGATTTGGTGATAACCAGATCTCAAGTCTAGTTTAGAGAATATTTTTTCTCTTCCAACCTGGTCAAATAGATCATTGATCCTAGATAGAGGATATTTGTTTTTAATGACCATTTTATTCAATTGACGATAGTCAATACAAAATCTTAGTGTTCCATATTTTTTTTTAACAAATAATATTGGTTCTCCCCACGATGAAACACTTGGTCCGATGTATTCTTTATCTAACATTTCCTATAATTAAATTTTTAATTCTATTAACTCAGGAACACTCATCATGTAAGGTGCCTTTGATACTGGTGCAGATCTAGGTAGTATATCAATAGAGAAATGTATTTCTCTCCTTGGAGGTAATTCTAGTATCTCTTCCACAAATACATCCTTAAATCCCTGAAGAACTGTAAATTCTTCCAAACTTGGTTTGTTTTCTCTCTCTAGTAGATTTTTCACTTGAGCAACATATATTTTAAAACCTTTAATAATACACTTTTTGAATTTCATTGTTGATATTTGTATAACATAAACTAGTTTTCTAATCCCTTGTATTGTTCTTGATATTTTGTTTCCATCCTTGTATATAAATGATTTTTCATAATAGTTCAATATCACTCTGTGCCTTTTTAACCAGTCCATTCCAAATTTATCATATGTCATTCTAAGTATGTCATATGACCCTAAAGGTAATACATTCAAATTTATCTTTGTATCTAACTACTTATATTCAGTTCACAATAAGGAATGAATTTTGTTACCTTTATTTTTGTGCCTATTTCTAACTGTACTAACCAAGATTTATCATGCTTTACATTCTTCAGCTTGTTTGAGTCTACTAAAGTTGGGGTAACATAACTTAAACTAGATCATGGTTCAATTAAAATAGATACTTTGTTGTTATGAATTTGACCTTCTATCTCCACAATGGTGGATTGATGATTTTATTGCCTGCCATCCAACGTTGTGTTGATTCTATGAATGCGTTTACAAATATCTCCAACTGTCGAAGCTTTTTGTATGTTCTGAATAGTTTTATTTGCACCATTCCTATAGGGACGGTTTCTCAATAAATTTGGTTCACCACATCCCCAAAATTTCAATGGTTCTCTAGGATTATCATTTTCTTTCTTGACTCTCAAGTTAACTGGCTTACTTCCCTACACTTGTGGCGCATTTCTGTGGGAGTTGTTTTCTTGATATCTTTTGGTCATGTTTCGAAACGGTGAAGGTTTGAAACTTTTTTTCTTCTGATTTAGCTTCTCTTAATTATTTTCTTTCCATGCTTTTGGATTTTCATATCGTTATTGGTATTGATCGTAATAGATCCTTTCTTTTCGCAGTACTTCATTCAAATTTTTTGGGTTATCAAAATATATTATGTCCTTGTATGACTAAGGTAAATAGCTTAGAAACCTTTGAACTTTTACCTTTTCATATTTTATATAAGGTACAAAACTCAATAATTCCATAAACTTATTAATTAGATCCTCCATGGACATATGTTCCAATTTTAGTTCATAAATATCTTTAGTTTTTCTCTCATAATAAATTTCAGATAAGTATTGTTTCTTGAAGTATTTCTTAAAATATGTCAATTCCATTTTCTTTTCTTTTATTCGTTTGGCTAGTTTTAAGCCTTGCCACCAAATATTGGCTTTAACTTTCAGATTCTAAATAGTCATTCTTACTTTTGTATCACTAGAATAGTTGTAAATATGGAAGTATTTATTTATGTCAAATAACCAAGCTTTTGCCTCTTCATTGGTTCTGGACTCATCATCAATTATTGAAGGTTTGATTTTCTTGAATTCTCCATCTAAATGATCCATATTTTTTCTTTTCCTTACCGTAGATGCTTTGTTTTTTGTCATGTGTGTGTCATTAGAAGAGTTGTTTTCTCTTTTTATTTCATGGCTAGAATGTATGAATTATATATAATTCGGAAGATATCATTCTTGATTGCATTTAATTTTTATTAGTTGGCTCCTAATCAGAATAGGTTTAATTTAGTGTTGAATTTCATCTTAGTTTAGTTTTAGCTAGCATCATATTAGTTTGGTTTTAGATTTTAATTCATCTGAGAACCTTTGGTTATCATATTCATATTTAGATAATTACATTAGAGTGGAAACCGGGCAAATATTCTAGTCGAAAACGTTATCACAAATGAGAGTGGTTCTAGTTGGGACCTTCCATCGGGTGTTCTCCCTTAGCTATTTGAACTGGTCATTTGGGCCTGTCAATAGAAATGGTGCTAGAAGGAGGGCCATAGAACTGAATGGCTGCAAATAAAAGCATAAACCCTTCCCATTCTATTCCTCAAGTAAATACTTCATTTTCCAGTGATTCCCATCAATTTGGTTATGAGCACGTTTTTCTTCCTTTTTCATATGTTGTGAACACATCGGCTCAGACCAGTGCTCACTGTGCTTCCACTCATTCTCAATCTACATTTTCTTCACCAAAACCACACATATTAACCATCCCACCGATTGATACCATTCTTAGGAAATCCTAAGAGAATGTAGATTGTGTCCTAAATAGACAATGGAGCAGACAGATAGGTCATATTCCCATTGACTATTCTCTACCTCAAGTTCAAGATAATCCTCACAACAAAGATTCATTATTTATCTACCCTTTCACATATCAAGAAAATCCTGATGTCGAAACCCCAGAATATCACCTACCCCAAGACACATCGGATTTTGTCAAAACTTTTGATTCTGAACTTGAATGTTTCTTACTTTATGGTGGTGCTAGTGGTAGACCTCCCTCTCCTCCCATATCCTCACATTATACACCAAGAAATGAGTTGAGGGGGGACTTTGAGGAGGAATAAGAACACAAGAGTGAACCAAAAAACAATCCAATACAGCTTGTCTTGTATCACCCTCAAAATATGGTTGAAGATAATGTGAATAAAAATCCCCCTCCCTATCAGTATTGGCTTGTTCTTAATGAAGTAGTTGTACATGGGATACTTCATGATATGCCTAAACACCCTGAGAAATTATTCCTAAAATTTGACCCTGACCGAAAGGATTCTGCTAAAGACCATGTAAAGAAATTCTTACTTCCTGTAAGACTACAAAAATTTGGCATGAGGATATTGTTTGTCATTTTTTCCCCCTTACATTTGAGAATAAATCTTCAACATGGTTCTTCTCTCTATAGGAAGAATCCATTACTAGTTGGAGAACTTTTTAGACCATTTTTCTAAGGAAGTTTGGGGAAAACAAAATGACAACAACTTTAGCCCTAGAACTATCAAGAATTAAATGGATTCTACAATCAATGCTTCCTTACCCTATTGAAATGAATCCCACGATCCTATAAACCTATTGAAGACATTTCCATTGAATTATACACTTTTGGTTTTCCTATGTCTATGGCGATGTTTGTTAATAATGATGAGAAATCCACCCTCGAAGAAGATTTTCATGAATCTCTTAAAGTTGAAAAGAGCATGTTGAGTTTAAAATGGAATCATGGGGTAGAACCATCCAATGAAAAGGGTAAAAACAAAGCAATTGTGTCCAAACCCTTAGAAGAGAAGAAGGATTTTGATTCCATGGATATGGAAGCTCCCCAGATAATTGTTAAAAAAATATCCAATGAACTGATAGATTTGAAGAAGACTATTGGAGAAGGATCTTCAAACTCAAATATTTTTCTTAGATTTCCTCCCAAGAAATATTAGAGTACCCCCCAACCAATAAAACCAATCCTTCCCAGGAATATGGGATTAATATGGAATATATTGTTCAAGCTTTACAAACTTGGGCAACAAAAAATATGATTGAGGTCAAGAATGAAGGAGAGGAAAAGCATCAACAACATGAACAATCACATGAGTATCAAGGAGCACAAGAGAAACAATTGAATTCATTTTTGGATATCACTTATGGTGGATAGGAGGAAGAAATGGAGGAAATAAACCTGTCCCAAAACGTTGTAACTACTAGAAGTTCAAGCAAGAACATTTCATCTAATACCCCCAAACACTTCCAATCCTACTACAACTACCACTTCCAATACCAAGAAAACCTCATCTCCTACCAACCCGACTGCTCCCAACCTTTCTAAAATGACACCCTTCAACCACAAATCTAACGATCAAATGCCTAAGCCAAGTGCTTCTTCCATTTCCCCAGAAAAAATTGGAATATGAATTCTTGGAATATTTGAAGAAAAATAAAGCCAATATTTCCCTATTTGAACTCATGAAACTCCCTCAGATTCAATATTTTTTTATTAAAACTCTATAGAGAAAGACTTCCAATGGCACTAAATAAGTTAATGCATGGACAAAGAAGGGAACAACCAAAGATAACCTATTCAACAACGACACTCCATACAAGAGTTAAGTGGACACAAATGCATCCTTAACTGGACAAAGGTCAATACCTACTACCCCCCCTTTCCTAATTTCTTTTGAAATACTTAATAGGAATGTCCATAATTGCATGGTAGACTCAGGATATTATTCTAATGTAATTCCCCTTAAAGTATGTGAGAAGCTTAATGTCAAGCCTGAAGCTTATGATATTCGAATTATTTAGTTAGATATAACTCGAGTCAAAGTAATTGGGGAACTAAAGAATGTTTTAATTAGGATCTCTTCTAATCCTAAAATTCATCAAACTATTGATATCATTGTGGTAGACATACCTAACAATTATGGCATGCTTTTGAGTAAAGATTGGTTTGTTGTGCTAAATGGGTATTTTGTTGTTGATTGATCACATTTATGGCTTCCTTTCAATGGAAAACTTAATCAGATCATAATTGATAGAGAAATATATATGAAGCATGGGGTTACTGATTTGAATGATGCAAATGAACCTATGATGTTTAATAATTCAATTTTGGGCAATTATTCATATGATACATTTTTTGGGAATTACACATCTGAAATATCTCATTTTGCGGAATCAAACACACAATCTGAAATCCTTCATTGGACTCAGATTGTTGAGCCTAATTGTGATCTAGTAGATCAGAATAACATTACTTATAGTGTACATTCTTACATAACATCCAAGGATATATTAGATATACTTACTAACTCCATTAACCCCAAAAATTCAAAAAAAAATGAAAAATTGAAATTAGCTATTGAACCAAAAAAAAGGGGATACTAATATGTGAACATTATTTTTTGATGGATCCAAGTCTATAGAAGGTGCAGGTGTTGGCTACATATTCAAAGATCCACAAGGAAAGAAAACTTTGTTTGCATGTAGACTTGAGTTCCAATGCACAAACAATACTGTTGAATATGAATCCCTACTACAAGGATTGAAAAAAATAGTAGACTTGAAAGCAAAGAAAATTAAGGTATTTGGTTATTCAAAAATTGTTATAAGGCATGTAAGGAATACCATACATTGTCTTTCAAGTCATCTTAAACATTACCAACACGAGGTATGGGAACTGATCCAATTTTTCAAAACATTTAATATGAGTCATATTCCTCGTTCGTTGAACTGTGATATTGACTTACTTACTAATGTTGCATCAAGATTAATATCGTCGGAAGGATTAATGCTTGATACCTTTTATGTTGAACTTTTGTACAGGCCCTCAATTCCCGACAACATAACCAATTGGAGAGTCTTCGATGATGACCAACATATTATTAACTTTCTACACCAAAAATACGCATTCAAAGACTCTATTATAGATGAAGGTAAACATGATCAACTGATGAACTTTGATGCCACTAATCAAACTCAACCAAGAAATCAACCTAGTCCAAGCAACAACATCCCTAAGAGCGTAGTGAGACTGGATAAACTTTATGACCTCCAGGAAAAATTTAAAAGATTAACAAATTGTAAAACCAATAGCTCATTGATGCATTTTGAAGTGGTAAAACTATGAAGAAGTACCACACCTCAAAATATCAATATGGGAAAGAATTGTTCTCCTAATGAAAGACAATATTTCATCAAATTGTTCAAGTAATACAAAGATATATTTTCCTGGAAATATGAATACCTCAAGACTTATGACACCAACACCATATGATGCAGGAGCATCACTGTCATCATTAAATGAGGCAAGGTGGAAGATGACTCAGCATCCAACGAAATGCACTAAACTGGTTTGGATTCCAAGGAGGGCGAGTCACTTTAATTTTTGAAAGTATTGTAATTAAAGATATCATAAGATCTTGCAGCTTAAGCCATTGTATGTGCTCCTGGGGATTGTATTTTCCTTTAATGTTTGTATGATGTACACATTTTGAGCACTGACTCATATCTTGATTTTAATATCCATTTATTGTAATAAGCCTTAGTGATAGGATGCTTTAATTATAATATGAAAGCACTAAAATAGTCTGGAGGGAAGGCTTGAGAAGCCCCCTCATGTATAAATCAATGTAATCTATACCCAATAGTTGTTTTTGTTGTTGTTAATAGTTGTGTAAAGAAGAAGCTGAAAGTTGCAAAGAGTTTTTGAACTCCTTGTAAATATTTGTTGAGGGAATATAGAAGAAGAGATTTTATTTTAAGTTTTGAGCTTGCTTGTCTTTGAGTAACTGGGTAAATCTTGTGTTATTTATCTTTGTGTTTTATGTGTTCCTGTGCATCTAAATGGCTTGTTGAATGAATACGTAATGGTTATTTAAGTTTCAATTGTTTCTCTTCTGAAATATCGATGCAAGGAGTGCACATTTCCCACGCAATGAGTGGAGAGGCTGAACCGTTACAGGTTCAAAATCTCATGAGAGATTGTGTAAGATTACGCAGAGTGAGTGAAAGGACTGCACCTATAATCATAGGAGTATAAAATCTCATAGAGGAGGTTAGTGCACAGAGTCAACACTTTGTTAAGTCTTGAAGAAGCTCGAGGAGAGAAAGTGTAAGGTGTGTGCAAGAGACTTCTTTAAGTCCTAAGCCAAGGAGATAGCTCAAATAGTGCACTGAGGGTGTGATTATTTCAAGAGAAAATCTTAGGAAGGAAGCGCAAGGTGTGCACCAAAGTCTAATTCCTTCAAGAAGAAAAAGATTAAGGGAAAGAAATATCTTTTTTTCAAGGTGAGAGACAAGATATGTTTGGGAGAAGACAAACTCCCTCAAAGTCTTTGGATCCAGGTAAGAAGTAAGGACATTAAACCCTTGAGTCCTTCGGACTTCATTGCTCCAGCAGTTTTTGATTGTTTGTTGCAAAGGAGTAAAAAACCCCAAAGGCCCGAAGCCCCAAAGTGAATCTACACCATAGATCACAATGATAAGCGTGAGTCGTCGGATCCTTGAGTGGTTTGACGATTCGACACTCCGAAAAAAATTGATTGTTTTTGTGAAAAGTGAATAATTCCCTGAAGTCTCGAAGCCCAAAGTTAATCTAGATCGTTGGCTTTCGAGGACACATGTCTACAAATCATCACATGTTCAGAATTTCATCTATCCAAAGGATCATGGGTGAAAAGTGTTCTGGCAAGAAAATTCCCAAAGCCTGGAGTCAATCCAGATCATCCATTGATAGGCGAACATGAACCGTGGATGTCCACTCTTCGGGAGTCTCGCATTCGGTGATTCAGGAGTCTAGTGGTGATTAGGAGATTAAAGTCTTGAATCTTGGAGTTTTGGAGCAGATCACAGTCGTTGGTTGTTGGAGAAGTGTGGACCATTGATCCTTGGACCCTCCGGGAGTTTTCTAGTTCGGCATTCGAAGGATTTGGAGTATTGTGTCGTAAAAACCCCCAAAGACTGAAGTTCTGGAGCGTCAGTATGGGAATTCGCCAGTTCGGTGTTTAGAGGTTTTGGAAGGTGTTGAGGGAAAAACTCTCGAAGCCCGAAGCTCCGAAACGTCTAAGTTGTCGCTTTCAAAATTTTAAGCCCTAGGTTTTGGCCTGAGGTCACGTGAAGACTCTATTGGAGTAAAAAGACCCTCGCGAACCCGAATTTTCGTGCAGGTAAGGAAGAAAAGGCATGTGGATAGGATTCTAAGGGTTCTGTGGGGACCCGAGAGTTTCTTTGTGTTGAAATATTGTAACCGCAAAGAGTATTCTATTTATTATTGAGTTATTATTCATTATATCAATCCCCTTTTGTGGATTGATCATGTCGAGCATTGTAATTGACCAAATCCCCTTTTTTGGATTGGTCAATACACTAAATATAATATGCAAATTGAGAAGTCATCCCCCAGGATAATTAAATTGGTTTTAACCACTAAGATGACAATTCGGCCCTACCCAGTGAAGAGACACTTTTTCATCACCTACCAGTTTGTATAAATAAAGGAAGCCAACACCTCATTACCTCACTCACTCATTCACTCATCCAGTGCACAAGTTTGATAGCTGCAGTTGGGAGAAGAAGGAAGAGAGAGGCCCATTGCTCAGTGTTGGACATTCTCTAGTGTTTTGGTTTATTGTCTTGGCATTGTATTGGCTATCTATATTAAGGAAGTTTTTGATAGGTTTTCTCCCCCATGAGGGCTTCCCAAGATAAATGTTATGTATCTTGTGATTGTGTTTCTCTCAGTGATCTTATCTATGTTATGGTTATCTAGTAAATTGAAAAGAAACCTAATAATATCTTAAACCTTAACATGGTATCAAAGCTAAACTGAAGAGATCATATTTCACTGGATAAAGAAAAATGTCATTGTTGTTGTACAAGAAAATTAGGGATTTTTGTTGAAGAGGAATATCAGCCTAAAAACCATATAGAAAAGGGTTCCCTAGCCTAAGGAACTCTTTGGCACCTTGAGCAAACTTTTTCAATGGTTAGATAATCTGGAAATTCAAACCCTAGTTTTGACTAGTGCGAGAAAACCAGAAGTACCAAAAAACCAGAAGTAACAAGAAACTAGAACCAGTACCAGAAGTACCAATCGAGAATTCCTCTGGTCCAATTTGAAGGGGAAAAATTTGGATTTTTTGAAATCTAACTGCACTAGGCTACTCGCCTCAGCCAAGCGCACCTCCTAGAAAGTTCAAAATTAAATTCTGAGCATTTTCAATTTTTGGTCATTTTCCTAGCTCTAGGTAAAGATGTCTGTAAGCACTAAGATTGTTGACAAGCTAGAAGGTGTGGAAAAATTTTGTGCCTAGAAGTATAGGATTTCACTCATTCTTGAAGACAATGACCTAGCAATATTCATTAAAGAATATGTGACAAAACCTATCGATGTTGCAGCTAAAACAAAACACTAAAAGGACACAATTATGGCCAAAAGAATCATTGTAGATTGTATTAAACATCACTTGATTCCTCAAGTGGCTTCAAAGAATAATCCAAAATAATTTTTTGTTTCCCTAACCAGGATGTATGAAGGAAAGAACATCAACCGAAAGATGAATCTAAGAACTCAACTCAAAAGTACAAGGATGCAGAAAGGAGAAACAGTTCAAGAGTATTTCTCTAGAATATCACAATTCATGGAAAATATAGAATAAATTGGTGATACCCTATATGAAGACAAACTCATAATGACAACCCTTAATGGTCTCACAATACCTTGGGATGCATTAATCCAAACTATTTGTGCCAAAAAGGAGAAACTACGCTTTGACAGACATTGGGAAGAATGTGTTCAAGAAGAAACAACAGTGGCTAACCGAGAAGCAATACTATCAAGAGATGAAATCAATCCCTAGTTGCTCATACTAAATAAGGAAGAGATCTTACTTCTAGAAAGAAAATCATCAACATAAGGAATCTCACCCCCCCAAAAAATCCATACATAAATAATCTCACCCTCCAAGGAGATTCGAGAAGTTTCAGAAAGGTCAAAGAAGAGAAAAAGATTTATCATCCTACCAATGTTACCATTGTGACAAGATGGGCCATATTGCTAAGAATTTTCCTGCTGGAAGAGAAGAATACAAGAAGAGAAACAAGAAGAACAATGCCCACACAGTTGAAGATGAAGATCCACCCACAAAGATGATAAAAGAACAGATTGAAGACTATGTCTTAATCTCTTCCCTCTCAAGATCAGTGTCGCCTGGTGAGGACACTTGGCTCATAGATAGTGGTGCTTCCAAGCACATGACAGGTCAAAGAGACATTCTCTCTTTCCTTACAGAAAATAACTTTTCCCCATAAAGTTACACTTGGAGATGATTATCGGTACCTTATCAAAGGAGTAGGAGAATCAAATTACAAACTTGATTCAAGAACCCCAATGAAGATGAAATATGTACTATATGTACCAGGTTTGACAAATAATTTACTTTCTATCTTAGCTTTAGATAAGAAAGGATTCAGAGTTGTTTTCATAGANAAAGGAGTAGGAGAATCAAATTACAAACTTGATTCAAGAACCCCAATGAAGATGAAATATGTACTATATGTACCAGGTTTGACAAATAATTTACTTTCTATCTTAGCTTTAGATAAGAAAGGATTCAGAGTTGTTTTCATAGATGGATAATTTATTATGTGGCCCAAAGGAAAAACCATGGAAGAAGCAATTGTTATTGGAAAAGAAGAAGGTGGCTTATATAAGCTAAAAGGTCACTCAGAAGAAACCTTGATTCATTCCATTGAGAATCCATGTGAACTTTGGCATAGAATATTATCTCACATTAACTACAAGGCATTATCATATGTAAGCAAGGTAGTTACAGGTCTACTAGAATTCAAGGTTGACCATGAGGGCATGTGCAATGGATGTGCACAAGAAAAGAACATCAAGAACCCTTTCTCGAAGTGAGACAACAAAGAAGAAGGAGTCCTAGAGCTCATTCACTTAGATGCATGTGGTCCAATGCCATCAATCTCCATCAGTGGGTATGTATACTATGTGTCTTTTATTGATGATTATTCTCGCAAAACCTGGGTTTAATTTTTGAAATCAAAAGATGAAGTGTTCGATAAATTCAAGGAATTCAAAGCCTTGATAGAGAATATCTCTGAAAGAAAGATAAAGATACTCAAGTCAGATAATGGAGGAGAATACACCTCAAAATAGTTTGTAAACTTTTGTAAATATGTCGGAATCAAGAGGGAGCTCACCACTCCCTACAATCCTCAACAAAATGGTGTAGTAGAAAGAAAGAACAGAACTATAATGGAAGCAGTGAAGACCATGATCCATGATAAATATCTTCCAATGCACTTATGGGTAGAAGCAGCAAGAACAGTAGTGTATGTATAGAACAGATTATCCCATAGTGCACTTGGGTTCAATACCCCTGAAGAGATGTTCTCTGGAAAGAAGCCAGAAGTAACCCATCTCAAAATATTTGGTTGTCTCGTATTTTTACACATTCCAAAAGAGAAGAGAACCAAGATGGACCCTTAATGAAAGAAGGGAATATTTGTTGGATACTGTGAGCTCTCCAAGGCCTTCAAAATATACATAACAGGTTACCATCATATTGAGATCAGCAAAGATGTAACCTTTTATGAAGATGCATCACTTAAAAAATCAAGAAGATACCAGCTTGAAAAAGTATATGAAGAAGAACCTGTGGCTCTCAAAGTTGTAGAACCAGTGAGGGAAGTCATAACTTCCTCTGATGAGGAGATTCTAGAAGATCATGACATAATATAATCTCAAGAACCTCCCCATATGACGATCTCCCACAAGAGAAATCTAGCCTCGGCAATGGAACTTATTCAAGATGGAGAGAAGTATGGTGCCCCCGAAGGAACCATGAGACAAGTCAAGAAACCCAAGCCATTCTCCAGTAATATGGCTTTGATGTGTGATCTCTTAGACAAGGAGCCTACTTGATTTGAAGAATCCATTTAGAAGAAAGAATGGGCAGATTCCATGACAGAAGAATAGCAATCCATTATAAAGAATGATGTATGGGAAATAGTTCCTAGACCGAAGAGCAAGGATGTGGTATCTTCCAAATGGCTATACAAGATCAAACATGTTGGTGATGGAATTATTGAGAAATATAAAGAAATCTTTGTTGCTCGTGGTTTTTGTCAAAAGGAAGGCATTGACTATGAAGGGATGTTTGCTCTTGTATCTAGATACACTTCAATTAGAACCATCATAGCCCTTGCAGCTAAGATGAAGAGGAAGTTACACCAGATGGACGTGAAAAAAACTTTCTTAAATGGTGTCATTTAAGAAGAAGTGCATATAGAACAACCTCAAGGATTTGAAGTAGAAGACAGAAAGACTAATGTATGCATATTGAAGAAGGCTCTGTATGGATTGAAACAAGCTCCTAGATCTTGGCATGGAAGAATTGACGGTTTTCTGACAAGCTTGGGCTTTACCAAGACTAAAGCAGATTTTAACCTTTAATTCAAGGTTATGAATGATGAGCCTGTTATATTGTTGTTGTATGTGGACAAATTATTTCTAACTGGAGAAGAAAATCTCATCACTAATTGTATGAAGAAGCTCACTACAAAATTTGATATGAAAGACCTTGTCCTAATGCACTATTTCTTAGGTCTTGAGGTCTGGCAAAGCCCAGAGAAGATCTTCCTTAACCAAGGGAAGTATGTAGTTGAAATACTAAAGAGGTTTGATATGTTGGAGTGAAAATCCATTAATACACCCATGGAAACAAAGTTGAATCTCTCAGTTGACACTTCATCGGAATTGATTGATGCTACATTGTACAGACAAATCATTGGATCATTGATGTATCTGATGAACACCGGGCCAGATATATGTTTTGTTGTGAACACCTTGAGTCAATTTCTGGTAGAGCCCAGACGTGTTCACCTGGTTTTTTCAAAACATGTGATGATGTACCTTAAGGATACATTAGATTTTTGTCTCAATTATAATGGAGATCATGACTTCAGACTGAGTGGTTATACCGATTCAGATTGGGCTAGAAGTGTCTCTAATAGAAAGAGCACTTCAGGATGTTGTTTCAATCTGGGGTCAGCCATGATCTCATGGTAGAGTAGGAATCAATCAAGTATTTCTCTCAAAACGGCATAAGCAGAACACATCATTGCATGTTCCACCAGTTTTGAAGCCATATGGCTTTGGAAGTTTTTGATAGGTCTATTTGATCTGGAGATGGAAGCAATCGTGATTCTACGTGATAAACAAAGTTTCATAAAGATGACAAAGAACTTTGTGTCCCATGACAAGTCAAAACACATAGAAATATGATATCATTACATCTTTGATATGGTGCAGAGAGGATCCATAAAGCTCCAGTATGTTATCACGGATGAACATGTTGCAGATGTGTTGACCAAGCCTCTGTCTCATGTAAATTTTGAGCACTTTTGAGATAATATTGGTGTAGTCTGAAAGGACATCCCTCGAAAGGGGGAGTAGTGGTGATGTCAGTCGTGTGCTGAATATTTCCATCTTCGTACTGAGTTTTTTGTGATGCCGGCCTCATGCTAAAGATTTCCAGCTTTGTGTTTATGTTGTTGTGATGTCAGCCTCGTGCTGAAGATTTCTCGCTTTGTGTTGATTTTGTTGTGATGCCAACCTCGTGCTGAAGATTTCCAGCTTCATGTTGATTTTTTTGTGATGTCCGCCTCATGTTGAATATTTACAGCTTCATGTCGATGTTGTTGAGATGCCACTTCATGCTGAATATTTCCATCTTCATGTTGATTTTGTTGAGATTCCATCTTCATGCTAATGATTTCCATCTTCGTGCTGATGTTGTTGAGATGTCATCTTCATGCTGAAGATTTCTAGCCTAGTGTTAATGTTAACTATGCTCCAGCCTTCGTGTTGTGATGTTGTCGTTGTTGATATTGTATCATCCTTGTGATGTTATTGATGATGATGATGTATTAGTGTTATACTAATCCATGTTGATGCAGATGATGATGATGATGTCAAACCAACTCCTTGTTGTGGATGATGATATTGATGATGAAGAAAAACTTCTAATGATTTATAGATATGCCAGTCAGTGTTCCAGATGTTTTTGATGTTTCCCTCTCTCTCTCCTGATGATGTTGTAGAATACCCTTCTTGTTAAGGGGGAGTGTTGAAATATTGTAACTTCAAATATTACTCTATTTATTATTCATTTATTATTCATTAGATCAATCCCCTTTTGTGGATTGATCATGTCGAGCATTGTAATTGACAAAATTCCCTTTTGTGGATTGGTCAAAACCCTAAATATATGCAAATTGAGAAGTCATCCCCCATGCTAATTAAAGTGGTTTTAACCACTAATATGACAAGTCGGCCCTACCTAGGGAAGATACACCTTTTTATCACCTACCAGTTTGTATAAATAAAGGAAGCCAATGCATCATTACCTTACTCACTCATTCACTCATCTAGTGCGCAAGTTTGATAGCTGCAGTTGAGAAAAGAAGGAAGAGAGAGGTGCATTAATCAGTGTTGGATATTCTCTATTGTTTTGGTTTATTGTCTTGGCATTGTATTGGCTATCTATATTAAGGAAGTTTTTTCTAGGTTTTCTCCCCCATGAGGATTTCCCAGGATAAATGATGTGTATATTGTGATTGTGTTTCTCTCAGTGATCCTATATATGCTATGTTTATCTAGTAAATTGAAAAGAAACCTAATAATAGCTTAAACCTTAACACTTTGGCTCCTGTGTAAATTGATCCTAGACTGGGAGGTCACGCGATCCCCAGGGGGGGTTTGCATCACCATACAACAAATCATTGCAATGAAGCCTCAAACAAAACCTTTTCAACAAAAGATGAGAAAGATGCACTCTATCCTTTAGCCACAAGTTAAATATGAGTTAAACAAGTTGTTAGCCGCTAAAATTATATTCCCAGTCAGACATACTTAGTGGATTGCTAACCTTTTACCAGTAAGGAAGAAGAATGGGGACATTAGGCTTTGCATTGATTTCATAAACTTGAAAAAATATTCTAAGAAAGATAATTATCCAGTACCTCCTATGGAGTAAATATTGCAATGTGTATCTGGTTCAGAAATGCTCTCTTTACTAGATGGCTTCTCTGGTTATAACCAAGTTCTGGTTGCCCATTATGATCAACTGAAAACTTCCTTTCAAAATAAATGGGGAACCTACTCATACAGTAAATTCCATCCGGTCTTATCAACGTTGGGGAAACCTTCCAAAGAGTAATGGATATCGCTTTCAAAGGCCTGAATGGATATTGTGGCGTGGTGTATTTGGATGATGTTACTATCTTCTCCAAATATGAAAAGGACCATATAACCCATTTGATAAGAGTATTCAACAGGTGCAGGAGGTATGGTATTTTTGATATTATGGTAGTTGCAGGAGGTATTTACCTCCACGTGTAAACTGGATGAGAATAGAATATTTCGGGAAGCAAGAAGAAACGCTAAATTGGTTGGCCAATAACCCTAGAAGACAAGTCAGCTCAAGAGGATAATTTGTATTAGGTTATTATCCCCCAAGAGAAGAAGTCAGATAAAGGAAATATTATATACTAAGTAAATAGGCACCCAGAATGAGAAGTCGGCCCAGGTAGTTTGTCAGTTTTAGTATAAATACAAGAGGCTAGTATTCATTCTAGCAGGCATTCTCAGAACTGTAGAAGCAACACTTGTGCACACTGTAGTTGGCCATTTTGTGCGCAAGTTTGGAGGAGACTTGTCGTTGCAGCTGCTGCAGCTAGAAGATTTTGGTTTTGGCCTGGACTCTCTTGGTTATGGTTTGGAATCTCTGATCATCTCTTGTTACTCCTATTTGGTGCACTATTCTCGAAGAGAGGTGCGCTATCTTGTTTGGATATCTAGCCTAGGGTTTGCTTCTGGAATGATTCTCTATTCTCTATCAAGGTTAAGGTGCTCAGGGGTGGCTTCGGCCTATGGTTGGGTGACAATAGTGATATTGTCTATGGTTAAATGATCACATCCATTATATTCTAACAGGTTATGGGCCCACACCTCCTTCATTCAGTCTAACCACTGGAAGGGATCATAGTCGTAAGGATACTAAGCTCGTTGAAGAACTTTCGCTAGGGTTTCTAGAAGGAGAAGTTATTAAAGCATTGTCGCTAGGGTTACTAGTAGGTGCAATTGCAGAAACCCTGACCCTCTCGTTGAGGCACCTTAAGTGAAGGGATTGACCTAATTTCCAGATGTACTAGTGCACCCTAGCCTAGCACATCTCCTAGTACTCTTAGCAAGCCAAGACATCAAGGTTGAGTTTTTGATCAAATCTAGGGTTGACCAAGTCAAGGCAACCATGACTTACTCTATGAAGTCAGAAAACAAGTTATATGGAGCTTCTAACTTCAAAGTGTTGAAGACAAGTATTGAACTCATCCTTTCCAAGAATAAAGTGTTGGATATCGTGAAAGGAAAGATCGTGGAACCATATTTTGAAGAAGGAAAAGAGAAGGAACCGCACAACATTGCAGTTATGGAGAAGTTCAGAGACATTGACATCAATGCCATGAGTATCATAGTGGACTCTATAAAAGACCACCTAATACCCTACATCTCCTATCTTGATTCTTATAAGAAGATGTATGATGCCCTAACAAACCTCTTTTCAGTTAGAAACATTGGACAAGTAATGAGTCTGAAGAATGAGCTTTGTGACATGAAGATGAATGATGATGACAGCATAACATAATACTTTGTGAGAATCTCTCAGTTAAAATATTAACTACAAGCTATTGAAGAGATCATTTTAGAGAAGGAATCGGTAAACATAGTACTCAATGGTCTTCCCAAGACATGGGATGCATTTGCCACAAGCATGAACACGAGGAAGGATTATCCTACATTTGAAGAACTTTGGACTTGTTGTGCACAAGAAGAATCAAGGATCAGTGCAAAAGAGAAACCCCAAAATAAATACGATGATCAAGATTTCAAATCAAGGTTCAAGAATTTCAGGAATAAAAGGAAGTTTGGCTCCAGGAAGAAGCCAAATCAAGAGAAAGATATGTCAAAAATACAATGCTTCAACTGTCAAAAATATGGTCACTAGAAGAATCATTGTCCCGAGCATAATAAAAGGAAGGAGACACATGAAGCATAAGTTGCCGAAGAAAAGGAACCTTCAAAGAAGACTAAGTAGGATGGAACAAACTTGTTCTTATAAGACAAGGTAACAATACTCCTCATAGTTCTTGTACATACCATGTTTTCTGTACATATCTTGTATATTTATTTCCTAGAAGATAATATGTTCCAAGATAAACTATACCTGTGGAAGAACAACAAGATAAGGATTGTTATCACTATGAATACAAGTCAGACAATACACATGAAATCATGAAGTACATCAACAACCCCTGGTAACAATTCATGTGGAAGATATTACATAAGTAACAAGTTGCAAGATAAGCCGAAATCAGAATCAATCTTGAAGAAACCTAGAAGAAGTAAAGACAAAAAGAAGTCAACAATCAAGAGGAAATTGGAAAAATATTTGTCACACTTTGCAGAAGGAAATAAGGATGCGGACATAAGTGTGGACTCTCCTAGATGGAGAGAGTTGATTATATATTTCCAAAAGAAGAGAATGCATCCATGCATGAAGCAAGGATTAGGAGGGAGCTAATCCTAAATTATATGATCCATTGAATATGATGAAGTATCTATCCATGGAAGCAACCATGAAAAATAAGCACTTGTTCAATGTGACCTTAGAAGAAGTCTTCTTTGAAAAGAAACCTTAAAGTATCCTTGGTTGTCCATCCACATCCATGATCCTATGATGAAAGGAAGAAGTTGGAATCTTTAGGGCATGGAATCTATATAAAACTCCATGAACCTAAGAGCTAAAGAAAAACAAAAGGAAGAATATGAAGATTCCAAAAGAGAAAGAAAAGACAGAGAAACCAATCATTGTATCAAGAATCACAAGACTACCAGCCTGACCTAAACTCACTAAAAGAAATCAAGCAGAGGAAATGAAAGTTGTGATGAAGAACAATGTATGGAAGACTTATGGATGTAAGCATTGCAAGATCCAAAACTAGAGGTTTCTCCCAGATGGAGGGAGAAGACTATGATGATTGCTTGTTCTAGTAAACTAGACATACCTCTACATGAGCCATTATATCGTCCGCAATATCCATGGGTTGGAGTTTACATCAAATGAATGCAAAGACTGTTCTCTATAATAATTGAACAAAAAAACGTATGTAGAACAACCTCAATAATTTGAGGTATACCACGAAGATACGCTTGTATGAAGATGGAAGAAGGTTTTGTATGGATTCAAACAACTTGGTATGGAGCCTCCAATGCACAGCAGAAGTGTGGTAAAAAACCTTATATAACAAAGATATTGTATATGAATGGTTACTCAGAACTAAAGGATGATGGATTGCCAATCCATGACAAATCTCTCATGATGACAGAAGAAGTAACACTTAGATATGTTCCAATTTTGACCCTTTCCATGATGTTATGAGTTAGCAAGAAACAAAAGAGTTGAATTCAACTATGATGATCAGAGCTATATAAAGCCTTCATAAAACCAGTGTTCCAGAAAGACCGAAGTACATTGAGATCAAGCATTACATTCTCCATGATGAAGTCCAGAAAGGAGAAGAGGTTCTCCAATATATATCTTCACATATGAGCAGATAAGCAGACATTTTGGTAAAGCCTCTGTTCAAGATGAAAGAGTTTGTGTACTTGAGTTGGAGCTCGTGGAGATGACTTCCTTATTGAAAAAGGAAGAGATGACTACTAGGTTGGGAGGGAGCACTCATGTGTTATTGATTTATGGACAGTCATTTTTCAGTTGGAAAAATGGTCCAGGATGAGCAGTTCCTTTCCAGTTCAGAAAGTGGTTTGAGATTTCTAACGGACATGCATTTTCCAGTTCAGAAAATGGTCCAGATCGAACGGCCATTTTTGTAATGAAAATGGTTCGATGGATTGTTTATGTACCATAGACAGTGATTCCCCTTGTGGTTAACATAAGGAATGGTCTAGGATAGTCTATCTTCTTGACAGTCACTCTCAGTAGTGATCAAGAAGACTGGTCTGCTTTGCTGGACAGTCATTCTTTCGAAGCTCGCAATTGTGAGCAGTTTCGAAGAATGGTCTGTTTTGGAAGTTGGTGCAGGACAGTCATTTCCTTAAAAAATGGTCTGGACAATCATTCCCTAGGGAAGATTCATTCTCTCTAGGTTGCACTTTGTTTAGTGTTGGAGGAATGGCCCAGATAGGCGAATGGTCTAGGTTCAACAATCAGGGACAGACATTCCCTAGGGTAGATTCATTCTCTCCAAGTTGCACTTTGTTTAGTTCCAGAGGAATGGCCCAGATAGGTGAATGGTCCAAACTCATAAATCGAGACAGTTATTCTTCCTTGTTTGAGAAGAATAGTCCAAATAAATCATCGTTGATGTTTTACTTTCTTAGGGAAGATGCTCTTCCAGATCTCACAGATGTGAGTGGAAGAATGTCCCAGATGATTCAGTTTATATATCATAACAATGTTTTCTGTGCAGGTTGATGATATGATTGTTATGGATATTGTATGTCTCTGGATATTATATGTATACTATTGTAGTGGATGTGTTCCACTGATTGTGACTATATGTCATTGATCAAGTATCTGTGTGCTACTTGGTGTGGCAATGTACCATTGGATTGTAGTTGTGTGCTACTATGGATAGACACAGTTGTGTTCTATTGGATTACATTGTTCTGATCGCCTTGAATACTATCATTAGTGTTGGAAATGATTATCATCCATATGGATGATCAATGGACAGAGATTTCCCAAACGAAAAATGGTTCAGAACATGTATTCTTCTAGGACATATGTCCAGAGTAGAAGAATGGCTCTTGTGTCACTCTGTGGAGTGAGTGACTTATCCAGCATCATGTCTGATTACTCATATGGAGTATGGTTTCGAGAGATGATGCAGTTGATGACACTGATAGTGATGATGGTTCTCATGATCTAGTCATGAGATAGTCTATACGACTATGTTGATGCTACCGGGTAAATTGTATGTTTGTGCTCAAGACCATTACTTTCAAATACCTCTCTAGATAGGAGGGAGTGTTGATATTATGGTATTTTCGAGAGGTATTTACCTCTACCTATAAACCTGAGGAGAATAGAATATTCCAGGAAGCAAGAAGAAACCCTAAATTAGTTGGCTAATAACCATAGAAGACAAGTCGACTCAAGAGGATAATTTGTATTAGGTTATTAGCCTCCAAGAGAAGAAGTCGGATAAAGGAAATATTATATACTAAGTAAATAGGCACCCAGAACGAGAAGTCGGCCCAGGAAGTTTTCCATTTTTAGTATAAATACAGGAGGCCAATATTCACTCTAGCAGGCATTCTCAGAACTGCAGAAGTATCACTTGTGTGCACTGCAGCTGGCCATTTTGTGCGCAAGTTTGGAGGAGAGTTGTCGTTGCAGCTAGAATATTTTGGTTTTGGCCTAGACTCTCTCTTGGTTATGGTTTGGACTCTTTGATCATCTCTTTTTACTCATATTTGGTGCACTCTTCTCGGAGAGAGGTGCGTTATCTTGTTTGGCTATCTAGCCTAGGGTTTTCTTTCGAAATTATTCTCTGCCAAGGTTAAGGTGCTCGAGGGTGGATTTGGCCTATGTTTGGATGAAAATAGTGATATTGTCTATGGTTAAACGAGCACATCCATTATATTCTAACAGGTATATCCCTCAATCCAAAAAAATTTGTTTTTGTAGTTGATGAAGGTATAATTTTAGGGTTCATCATTTCCAAACATGGTATGAAAATCAAACCTAAAAGGACTGAATCTATTGTCAAAATTCCTCCCCCAATAACAAAAAGGCTATGCAATATTTGCTTGGGAAGATAAATTTTGTAAGAAGATTTGTCCCCAAATTGTGTTTAGACGGTGAAACCCCTTCAATACATGATCAAAAAGAATGCATAATTCAAGTGGGGACTTAAGGAAAAGAAGTATTTCGACATAATCAAAGAAGAAATAGTACAAGACCCTACATTATTGAGCCTTGAATTCAGTCAATGATTTATCCTCTACACATTTACTTCACACATTGCTTTTTCATCTATCCTAACACAGAAGAACCAAGAAGGAAATGAGTTTCTTTTTTCTTTCATGAGTTTAGGTTTAAAAGGAGCAGAATTGAATTATCCACACGTGGAAAAATAGACATATTCTATAGTTAATGTTGTGAAACATTTCAGGCCTTACTTGATTAAATCAAAGACTAAGGTAATTGTCCCTTATCCCAGTGTGAGAAATCTCTTAGTGCAAAAGGATCTGGGAGAGAAAAGAGATAATTGGATAAAATCCTTACAAGAGTACGACCTATGTATCAAACCTACTAAAATTTTCGAATGGCAGGGCTTATGTAAGTTAGATGTTGAATCGATAAGCACTGAAGCACAAGAAGATGCATTGTATAAAGATCAAGGCCTTTTCGAAAGACAAGTTTGCTACATCCTTGTTAATTTCGACCAATGGTACTATGAAATGAAATACTATTTAACCCATGGGTCAGATACACTTTATATGGAACCAAAGAAGAAGAGATCCCTCATACTCAAATCATCCCAATATCATCTCATTCAAGGGATATTATGTAGAAAAAATTATGATGGTGTTTTCCTGAGATTCCTTGAAAAGAAAGATGCAGACAAGGCCTTATTTGAACTTCACGATGGCCCATTTGGTGGGCATTTCAGAGGTGACATGACTACTCACAAGGTCCTCAGAGTTGGATATTACCGACCTACTTTTTTCAAATACTCTCATGCATATATAAGAAAGTTTCATAAATGTCAAAGGTCAGATGGAAAGGAAAAGAAAGTTGCATTTCCCCTGCAACCTTTTATTATAGAATTCCCTTTTCAACAATGGGGTTTGGACATGATTGGGGAAATTAATCYCAACTCTTCTCAGCTACACAAATATTTCCTGAATGCTACTGATTATTTCACCAGATGGACAGAAGAAAACCCCTTGAAGACATTCAACGAAAATCAAGTGATATCTTTCCTTGAATCTTATATTATCACTAGGTTTGGTGTCCCGGAGTCTTTGGTTTTTGATAATTCCAAGTACTTTTCTTCTCTAATATTAATTGAATATGCTCTTGAATTAAACATTAAAGTTAAATATTCAGCAAACTACTATCCATAAGGGAATGGAGTGGTTGATTCAACCAATAAAAACCTAATCAAAATCCTCAAGACAATTGTCAATGATCATCAAAGGAACCGGCATTTGGTCATCCCAAACGCCTTGAAGGCCGACAGAGTAACACCTAAGCCCTCTATCAGTGAGTCTCCCTTCTTTCTAGTCTATGGACAAGAAGTGACCTTTACAACCCATACCTTTTTTACCCTCATTACAACTTGCTCAATCTGTTCAAGATGAAGTATGCCCAGTAATGCAACAAAGGATAGATATGTTATTAAAACTAGAAGAAGAAAGGGAAAATGTGAAAAGAAGCTTAATACAACACCAAGAAGTAATAAAAAAATGATTTGATAAGTCATCTGTAGGCAACAAAGATTTCCAGGAGGGATATCTTGTTCTTAAGTGGGACAAAGCAAATGAGCTTAAAGGGAAACATACAAAGTTCCAAAATTTATGGTTGGGCCCATATCTATTTCATCATAACCCTGGGACATTCAAACTCAGAACATTGGAGGGAGATGAGGAGGATGTCCCTGTCAATGGTCAAATACTCAAATGATACTTCTCTCGATCACCCCTGGTGATACAGTCTTGTACATAGTAGGATTTCCTTTGTTGTCTGAACCAATTTAGAAAAAATATATATTCCTACTTTTATCTTACCACTTTTGTTTTTATACCACAATAAATCCCTTGATAACCTCTTTTGCATTTTAATTACTGGAAATTGTTTCTCAGGACTAGAGAGCACCTTGCAGGAGAATAGCTATTCAAGTACTCATTGTAATGATGAAATGTCTGGTGTTTTGTATTAAATAGTTAAGTCTAAATTTTGGTTGTACTTTATGGGACGAATTCACCAGTCTTTGTTTGAGGAAGCCACCAATTTTGTATAACATATGTGTGAGTCACTAAAGTTGACAGGAAATCGGTTTCCCATGTGATCATTCTCATACACATCTCATGGTTTTTAAACATGATACAGTAACAACTCTGGGTGTCTTATGGATAATTCTCGTGAGTCCTCCCTTCCCATAATTTCAAAATTTAAATAGAAGTATGTTGGGGAAGAACCCATGAATCAAAGAACTCACTGAGACCTACAGTTCAAAATGACTCTTGTATCACCTCGCTTCCTTCACACTCTACATGCATATACATATCTATAACTAAAATCTAAAAGGGTGAACATTTACTAAAATAAAAAGGAAGTTGAAATCACTATCATTAGTGTGGAAAGTATAAGTAAACTCATCGGGGCTATGGACTCTTGCTGGAAACAGGTCTATGATTGTACTATACCAAGGAAACTTTGTCGGGGCTATGGACGCTTGCTGGCAGCGAAACAATGTCGGGAAAAAGAGATGAGGAATACATTATGGTCTTAAAATAGTCAGGTATGAGCCTCTATGGTGTTCTACTCTTCTCATATTCTCAAAATAAATCAACTAATCTCATTTTTAATGTTCTCTCTCTTGAATTATCCTGAAGATCACTAGGCACAGTCACTGTATCCTTATCCTTTCTATAGAGCAGTCTTTGTGGGGTCAATGGTATTGGTAAGCCTGTAACTTTTGTGGTGAATTCAAAGACTTAAGAAATATTATCTTGTGGTTAATTTGAAACAGAGATAATTGGTTCTCCCATGCAAGTCATCATTTATTGTGAGAACACAACAACGCCACCAAAACTATTAGTTTTGGCAGGGAACCATACTACCAAAATTTGGAAAGGAACTACTCTTTACCTATCTGATTATTTATTCACTTACAAGTTTAATGTTTGCATATGGTCACCGAAGCCAGAGAGAAAAATCTCTTCATTAATCTCCAAGTTCATCTTTTCATACCTTTCACACATTCCTCCACAAGCTCCAAAACCTTTTCAAAAGTGAACCATTAACAACTACAAAGCTTCCCCCCCCCCCTTTTTGATTCATATGAGCTTGGTCCTTGTCTTTTCTTCATCTATTTTATTCCCACTCTTCAATGCTCTCAAGGCCAAAATATCGACGATGACTCTATAATATTAAGATGGCACTATAATACTTATCAAATAGGCTTCCTCCTTAAAACAATTCAATGACAACAACTTATCGGTGATGCCTTCCCCAATCAGTTCTACTCCTCCAATGATACGATCAATGGTCATGATCGGTATATTGTCTGCAAAAATATGTATGGCACTGCGTATGACTCTAATCGAGTTGAAGTTGTAAAGCATTTCGTCATTAATTGCACAAGGATTTGGAGGGAATTTGGAAAGCATAAAAACATTGTGGAGAATTAATCCACCCTACTTGTTTGTATTACCACCAAGAAGAATAGATGTTATTGTTCCAAAAGTTTGGTCAATTATTGTGTTTATTATTATCTCTAGTCTACAAGTAAGTGTTTTGTAAAGAATTTAGCAACTTTTATATGTATTATTGTAGTAATGTTATTATTTGTTTTAATGGTATAGTTTATGCAGGAGGAAAAATGTCTCGGATGAAAACTAGAAAATGGAAAATCCAAATACCCGTTGCGCATGTTCCTGCTACAGTTCTAGATTCTTTCAATATCTCTGATACAAATAGCCATGATGGATTGGAACATTGCCTCAGCTATTATGATATTTTTTACATGTTCCAGAATGAAATATTCTCTCTCAATGATCCAAATAGTGATGAATACAGAAATATCCTCAAAAGTATCATCCACATAGTATTTTCTCTCCTGGAACTCTTTCCTTACAATGATGTTGCAAGGTGGTGTTTTGTACATTTACATAAAGATATTGGATTGATAATAAACGCTTTGGGCCTCCCAATTGCCTCACTCAAGACATAATGCATCAAGGTTTGATATAATACCCTGGAACCCATTGTTGCATTGAACGAGTCATTCCTGGACAAGTTCGAGACTGATCAAAATGATTTTGAAATCCTGATGGAATATTGGTTCGTCGGTGAGGAATGGCTAGCAAAAAATGGAGAAAGAAATGTCCCGACACAATATTAAAAACCCTTTATATAATTATGAATTCTATGATTTGTAGACTCTATGGTGAAGAAACCAGCACCCATTTTAGGATGAAATGGTTTCCTATGGCCTATTGATCCAAAAATGATCTTTTAAAGACTTGGTTCAGTTTTAAGCATGTGTTCAATTACCACTTAGGAATTAAGAAAAGAAGAAGAACTTAATGAAATAATATTACATCCATCATAAAGAATGTATATCATAAATTAAACATAAGGAACATCAAACCATAACAACAAGCTTGATAACGGAGTTCGACAAGGTTGCCTATGTCTCTGGGCCTTTGTCTCAGTGGGGGGGATTTCTTATTAATATTCAATGCTTCAAAAGTACATCAGAAATTCATCAAAAGGATTACAAACTAGTCTCGTTGTGTTTTTATTAACCTCAAGAATCCAACACAACTGACGACATTGAAAAAGGTTGAGCGTAGCTCCCGGAAATGGCCTCCAAAGTTCGATTCCTCAATGGCTTCCCTGCACAAAAATGGCTTAGGCTTTGAAATTCCTCATCATTCTATTTATTTCCACCTCCTTGGACTATCAAAAATACATGGTTTATATAGGATTTTTAGTTGAGAATCAAATCCCAACTTTCCCCCAAGATCTGGCCTCTTTTTGGGTTCCAAATCCCCCAAAAATGGCCAAAATCCACTAAAATCAGGCTAATAATCCAAACAAACATGCAATATAGTTTAAAACCCACTATTGAAGCATATTGGGCATGCCAACCCCCTTTACCCAGGCTCTTGGTCATATGGGATGGCTCATGTGGCCGAGAGCTAGGCTCTAAACGGTCAAACCCCTATTCATCTGCCCTAGCTCTTGGCTCCGGGTCACATGGGAGGCATGTGGCCATGCCCCAGTGTCATCTACGATCACTCTCCTCTTCTAGATCCTGGTCCATGGGCCCTGGTCATGGGCTAGGCCCCCGCTAACCAGGATTATCCCCCAAAAATCCACCAAAAATGAGTGACACATGTCACCTCCTCATGCTACCACGTGTCCCTATTGATGTCATCATGATGTCATGCTGGCATACTACTGACATCGTTAGTACAGCATGCTGACTCTGACCAGTTGACTTTTTTGCCTACTTGGGAAATCGATCAGAATGTGATAACTTTCGCATATGGTGTCCATTTTCCAAAAAATATATATGGTCAGAATCGACATGGTGAGCCTGATGCAATGGAGTTGGTTTAATCCAATTCCAAGAAATTTTATTTTTAGGCCTTCCTGGATCCATTTTGGATCATGCCTCCCCACTAAGAGCTTTTGGTCTTCCAAAAGGATATTAACCAGTCATCAAGTGTGGGATACGCCACCCAATTTGTCCTTTGTCTTTAAACTCTGTCATGTGCACCTGTTGCATCATAATCAATTGCAAAATGACCATGACAACTGAAAGCATATTGTTATCCACTTGAACTCATTCACATCTTACTAAATCCACTACCATCCATGTTGAAAACACTAGCAGCGACAACATCAGAAATATGACTGAAAATGTACCAATATGTTTGATGTGCTTACATGACATTAGCTTATCTTGAAGCAAAGTATGACTGAATTTCCATTCTATAACCATCTCATGTTCATGCTTAAGATCAATTGCTTTACTTGGCACAATTATAGGTGTGTTTCTTGCATAAGGTGTCATTCTTAATTGTTCCATTGTTTGAACAGATTGATTTTCTTTTAAGTGATGAGCATGTACAACATATTCATTGCCTTCTTTAGTTAAGTGATATTGATTATGTTCCCTATAGAAGATTTCTTTGTGATCATATAAATAATGGATTCTTAAGACCATTCCACATTCATTTAGTGGCACCTCATCACATGTTACCTCATCCACAAACTTTGATGAAATTGAAAACTTTAAAGTGAATTTCTTTGTTATGTGCAATTTATTATTGTTTCTTATCCATTTAAGTGAGTAAGGTTTAGGATGTAGCTTAGTTGTCAATCCCAATTTTTTAACCACTTCCTCTAAAATCAAGTTAGATTGAGATCCACTATCTATCAATGTATCGATCTTAGTATGTTTCATTATGGCCCTTATATGAAACAATTTACTTCTAGAATCATATCCATCACCAATTTTACCTATCAAACCAACTACTGTGATTTTAGTCTCATCACCTTAATCATACCTCAAGTATGTTGGTCGTGTTGTTCTTGCAACTATTTGCCTCCCTTTCCTCTCTTTGAACCACTTTGGTCTCTTCTATGGGTGCAATTTCCAGCAATGGTCATCATCATGCCCTTCTTTCTTGCAATGCTTGTGAGAGCTTCCCTTCCTTCATTGTCGCTAAATTTTCTTTCTTTCCATTCCCCTTTCTTTTGTCTTCTTTCCTTGAAGATGATTCCCCTGATACACCAACTCTTGTTTTCCCTGCTTCAATATATGTTTCTTGAATAGAAACCTCATCAATATTAGTAGGTCCAAACATAAATACAGTGTTACGAATATGTGTAGGTAAACCTCGTATATACTTCATAAGAGTTTCTTGTGTATGTAATGGAATATTTAACATTAATGCCATCTTATGAAATCCATCTGTGTATTCTTGCATTGTTTGTCATTTTCTTAGTTTAATTCTTCTCCATTCAATTAAAGCCTTTTCCTTATAACCCAAAGGATAAAACTACTTTCTATGTGCAAAAACAAAATCTTTCCATGATGGAAATACATTACCAACTTGTTGTGCACCATGTTGCAACTTACTCTGCCACCAGATGAGTGTTGTGCCTGCAAGACGAAGTGATGCCAATTTGATTTGGGTTGCCTCAGATTTGATTTCTTGCACATTGCAATAAACTTCGATCTGTCTAACCCAGTTATCAAGCCTCTCAACATTGGCTTCATCATCATACATGGGCAATTTTAATTTCACATCAAGATTAAGTAATGGCATATCATGCTTATTTTTATGGGAATGTTTTCTTGAGGTAGAAGTTGCACTTGTACTTGAAGAAGAAGAAGAAGATTATGGAGATGAAGGAGGTGGAGGAGGAGATTTAGGAGGGCCCTCTCCTTCTTCACTTTTGTCTTGATTTGATGATTCCCCTTGAAAGGCATCTTTCGTTCCAAGTAATCATCATATAAGACCTTTACCATCTCTGACAAGGTGAAGAATGTCTTTTGAAACTCTATCTCGTTTTGAGACATTCCTTCTTCAGATGACATCTTCTCACTTCGAGAAGTACTCTTTCTTGATCTAATCTCTGTATCTCCTTCTACAAGCTCGCCTTCACCATGACTTAGCTTTTCCCTGGTAATGATGCAAACTCAAACAACCAACTGTCAACTTGCTTTGATACCACTTGATCCGAAAATGATATTTTAAAGACTTGGTTGAGTTTTAAGCATGTCTTCAATTACCACTTAGGAATTAAGAAAAGAACAAGAACTTAATGAAATAATATTACAGCCATCATAAAGAATTCAGATCAGAAAGTAAACATACGGAACAACAAACCATAACAAAAATCTTGATAACGAAGTTCGGCAAGGTTGCCTATGTCTCTAAGCCTTTGTCTCAGTGGGGGAGGCTTTTTTATTAATCTTCAATGCTTCAAAAGTACATCATAAATGCATCAAAAGGATTACAAACTAGTTTGGTTGTGTTCTTCTCAACCTCAATAATCCAACACAACTGACAGCACTGAAAAAGGTTGAGTGTAGCTCCTAGAAATAGCCTCCAATGTTTGCTTCCTCAATGGCTTCCCTGCATAAAAATATCTTAGGATTTTAAATTCCTCATCATTATGTTGTTTTCCACCTCCTCATACTATCAAAAACACCTAGTTTATATAGTATTTTTAGTTGATAATCAAATCCCAACTTTCCCCCAAGATCTGACCTCTTTTTGGGCTCCAAATCCCCCAAAAATGGCCAAAATCCACTAAACTTAGGCTAATAATCCAAAAAAACATACAATATAGTTTAAAACCCATTGTTGCATCATATTGGGCATGTCATCCCCCTTTAACTAGGCTCTTGTTCATATGGGATAGCCCATGTGGTCGCATGGTAGGCTCTAAATGGTTAAGCCCCTATTCATCTTGTTAAGCCCTAATATTGGCTCATTACCCCTTAATTGGGGCATATTACATTAGTAATGTTATTGTATTTATGTCAGATTTATTCCATTAGTTGTAATTATACCTCCCAGTCTCCTATTTATACCAAGGAGACATTTTCATTTGGAATCATCTTGTACTTGAACATTTAATTGGGGTAAAAGGAGGTTGCCCCCCTCGAAGAGGCTTATTATCTGAAATTATCTCTTTTTCAAGGTGTTGAGTACTTTTTCTGAGGTTTTTCTATGCTATATTGATATTTGGTTCTTAACATATGGTATCAGAGTTCAAGGTCTTGGGGATTCGCTGCTACATATGAGACACCTTGGAATTTTTGCTATAACTTCTTTTATACAATGTTTCAGAAGGAAGGGATTGGAGGATATTTAGTAGATGGATCAAGGTACGTTGGGTTAAAATTTAAGCTCCTGAGGCCTTATACTTTCGAAGATACAGCCTGTACAATATAGGGTTTTGGAATCATCCTGAACTGAGTCATTGTGGAATTTTCACTATAAAGACTTTTCTGTAACGTTTCAGACCCTAAACTCCATAGGCTATTCACAAAAATTAGTAAGGTATCTGTGGTAAAAATGTCATCTTCTGGGTCATCTTAAATTTGTAGATACACCCTGTGTAAGATAGGGTATCTGACTAGTACTATTGACTAGTCTCAAGAAGGTGTTCTAGGTAAAACAATCATAACTTCTTCCTAGAGTATCCAAATTGAGTGGGACTAGTTTCATTGGATCATGGACAGTTTGTATTATTTATGGTACAAGTTTCAGAATTTTATATCAATTATTTTTTGTGGGGCACGCTATATAAGTGAGATCTCTTGGAAAGGCCAAAAATCGGCAAGTTGTGGGGAAGTTACCGTAAATTCCACTTGGCACATCCAATTTTGATCAAACATGTGGCATTGCAGAGAATAAATATCAGAGAAATACATAAAATAAATTTTCATACCCAGAAGGGCCAAAACTTGGGAGATACAATAGAAGAAATATTGTCTAGCAGAACCACCTCAAAATCAAGGTTCAAAAGTGATACTTGGCCAACATGCCACCCAAAAAGGGAACTTCTACACGAAGAAATATTGTCTAGCAGTAACCACCTCAAAATCAAGGGTTCAAAAGTGATACTTGGCCAACACACCACCAAAAAAAGGGAACTTCTAAAACAACTAAAATAAGCTTCCGCACAACTTCTACTCTGGACTCTTGATGAAGGTGAACAAATGTGTAGGAATACAAATAATTTACAAAAAGATAGTAACAAAGATGAAATCCATACAAGATATGGAAGTTAAGTTGGAGGCAAATATGGATAGCTTAAAGAGGAGATCATGGAAGTATTGAAAATTCCATAACAAAGAAGACACCTAAAGAAAAAATGCATCCCATAAAATTCATGATGAGGACATAAGGAAGGTGGATCAAGAATGAAGACTAATTTTGGTTTGAAGATCAACCACGCTCCTAAGATCGATATGAGGAATTTGATTTGGCAAGGACACAATCACATGCATACTTCAATGAGCAATTCTTGATCTACATAATGTGCCATACACAAAAGGCAATGACTACTTTATATTTAGAACCTAATCAATTTGTATGGTATCGATGTTTTGTTCTCGCAAATCACTCAAGCCACTTGGACAATTTTCGTTTAAGAAATGAGATAGCAATACCTATGAGGATACAAGGAGCAGCTTCACTTTATTTAGCCAATCAGATAAATCTCAAGCAAAGCAAGGTGTCAAATAATGGTTAATACTGAGAACTTCCAAAGATTGAATACAAGGTAACAAGATATTCCGTGATGAGTACCCCGATTGATGTATTCATAGAACTTTTTGAAGGATAATATTCAACATGAGGCTCACCTTTGGGAACCAAATCATTAGAGAATGCATCAAGGTGGTAAAGAAATGTTGAAAGTAAAGCTCATGGCTATGGCTACTAGAAGGACCAATCCAACATCTTATAGAGAGAACTATTATCCTTCTTCTAAATACTCCTCAACACAAGTTGCCAGACACCTCAACAATTAGATGGTGCTAGTGAAAAAAGGTTTTATGCTTTTAATTCGTGACAAAGCCATACAAAGAAGGGACATATGTGGTGAGAAGAAATTATTCTACATAGATTGTGAAGAGGAAGAAGAAAGAACGTTGAACCATCTCAAGATGAAAACATTGGGAAGCAATTTCATTTGAAGAGTTGACTCCTATGATATCGTGCAATGCATTTGCTGGAATTAGCACTCTTCAAAACCTCAAGATCGAAGGATACATCAAAAAGAAAAAGGTAATAGTCCTAATTGATTCTTGCAATACTCATAACTTTCAGCCCACTATAAATTAGCCAAAGCTCAATTGATTTGTCTATCCAAAGGGCCGAAGTTTCCGAAGTAATCGATCAGATGGAGGAACTACTTCTCCCACTTAAGCTCAGAAAATGCAATAAGATCAATCTTACTATGGGGAATATGCGTAATAAATAGTCCAAGGATTTCTATAACGCATGGGTGGCGTAGATGTTGTACTAGGAATCCAATGGTTACAATCATTAGGAATGTTGGTTTTAATTTTCAAGAACTTTTCATGAAATTTTCATTGAAGGAAAAATAAATTGAGTTAAGAGGTATCACAGGAAACCCTACAAGGTGATAAGCTCTAAATAAGTATGACAAAAATTATTGAAAAAGGCATCAGCGCTATTGCACAACCATGCTCACTAGATGTTCAAACATCTAAGCTTATCATTCCTCAATATCTCCAAAGGATCATTGATAAGCATTCCAAAGTATTTGAATATGTTCCCAAAGGTCTTCCACCAACTCTAAATCATGATCATGAAATTCACCTAATTCCCTTCGAGAAATTCCTCCTAACATCGTGCCATAAGCATATACCCTTCATCTTAAGAGTGAAATTGAACGATGGTTGAAGAAACAAAAATAGAGGTCAGCATTATTAGACTCCAGCTCAAAGTTCTTACTCTCGCACTCAGCAGCAATTGGTATTCAAGAAATATAGCTCATGGTGTATGTGTCCGTAGATTATAGAGAGCTCAACAAGATTATTATTAAAGATAAGTTTCCCATTCATGTCATTGATGAATTGTTAGAGAACTGTCGGAGCCTATTTCACAAATTATCTCCGTTCAGGGTATCATCGATCATAATGAAGGAAGAAGATATCCAAAAACAAGATTCCGATCCCATGAAAGCCATTATGAATTTTGGTCATGCCTTTGGCCTTACAAATGGAATTCTTCCACATTCCAAGGGTTGATGAATTCCATTTTCAATCCTTCCTTCAAAAATTTGTGTTTAGTATTATTTTTGGATGATATACTTCAATTATAAAGCAAGTCTTCAGAGGATCATGTGACATGTTGACAAGGTGCTAGCAACTACTAAAGGATCAAAACTATATTCCAAACCATCCAAACGTTTCTTTGGGTAAAGGAGGTAGATTATTTGGGTCAAGGTTTTATCTCATGAAGGCGTCAAGGTAAACCCTAACAAGATTAAGGCCATGATGGACTCCGCATTCCCAAACATTGAAGAATCTTAGGAGGATTTTAAGCCCGATGGGTACTACCGCAAGTTTTATTCTGAATCCATGGAAGAATAGCAGCATCTTTAATGGCACTAACTAAGTTAGCTGATGTATTTTCAAGGACTCTAGAGGCAGCTAAAAATTTTGAACAACTTAAGAGGTGATGAGCAAAGCTCCCATCTTGACCACACCAGACTTCAAAAAAAAAACCTTTATTGTGGAATGATGCCTCAAAGAAATGGAATTGGTGTTGTCCTAATGCAAGAGGAAGGCCCTCGATTTTGGAAAGCCTTAATTTACCAAGGAAAGGACGACAAACCCATTTAAGCGAGAGAAGGAAATGAAATAATGGCATGCATTGAAGAAAAGGAATCCTTACCTAATAGGTATAGTCAAAATAAAGATGATGATAATATTAAATACTTGGAACAAAGACTATCTTAAGAACAACAAAAATGGCAACTAAGATATTAAGTTATGATTTTGAAATCATCTATAAAAGCGTAGCAAATGTGTCGGTAAGGTGTGCACTCTAAAGGAAAGATGAAGATGTTGAGTCCTTTCTCGTATATTCAATCATCCAACCCTATTAGATAATAGAAGTAAGGGATGAAATGGAAGAATGACAAAAAAGTGGGGACTCTCATTCAAAAGTTGGTGAGGGGATTCCACAGCATCAAATACATTTACATGGGAAAAATGATTCAATTCTATTACACAAAGATCACTTATATTTATGTAAGAACTCCCAACTCAAACAAAGGTACTATTGAATTGCACACCTCTCCAAGAGGAGGGCAATTCTAGATTTTGAAAACCTACCATAGAGTCAAGAAGGATTTTGGGATGGCCTTAAACTGGCGTGTTCAAAGGTTTGTGGCGAATGTTTGGTTTCCAACAAAAACAAGGTGGAAATAATTAAGTCCCCAAGTCTTTCATAACGACATCCATCCCATAGTAAGGCCGGAGGAGGTTTCCATGGATTTCATCACAAGGTTACCGGGTCTAAAAGGAAAGAGTGTCATCATCGCGGATTGCCGATAGACTGACCAAGCACGCATTAATTCCCTTGTGCACTCTCTCATCCCTTCAAAGCTATTACAGCTGCCACCACATTCATGAAGACAAATCAAAAGCTACATGGCGTTCCCAAAAGATTGGCTATAAGTGATAGAGATCACATATTCACTTGACATTTTGGACAGAATTATTTTCTTGTTTGCATCAATTGGCTCATAGCTCATCCTCTATTCATCCTCAACATGATGGACAAACCAATATAGTTAACAAAATGTCTAGAATGCTACCTTCAAGTTGCTTTGTCTCTGCTAAACAAACACAATGGTTCAAATGGTTACCTCAAGGTAATGGTGGTATAACACTTCCTTTCATACGGGCAACAAAATGACACCATTTATTTTTGCACTTTATGGATACCACCCTCCTTCCATCACTTCTTCTCTAAAAGAAAAATCTAAGGTTCAAGCAAAGTTGAATATCACATCAAGAATCGTAACAAACAAGTTCTCCAAAATCTTAAAGAACAACTAATTACGGCAATGTAATCGCGATGAAACAAATGCTGCATCAACATCGCGAGTAAAGAAGTTTTGAAGTAGGGATCAAGTGTTTTAAAACTACAACCATAAACAACCTTCCTCAAGCAAGCCAAGAATGATAGAATAAATTATCACCAAAGTACTATGTCCTCATAAGGTGTTGCAAAAGATTGGTACTATGGGCATACAAATTGGAGTTGCATACATATTCACGAGTACACCCAACTTTCATGTTTCATGCCAGTAGTCATATTATAGGCTTACAAGATCCCAGCTCAAATCCATATTTCCTTAACTTGGGAAGAGAAGGAAAAATGATATTGGAGCTCCTGGGCTTCATCACCGCATTAACAAGAATTCGGCCATCTATGAATAGATCCATTTCAGAAAAGCATCTCATTAAAATGGAGGAAACTATCTAAATAAGATTCCTAATTTGGGAAGATGAGCATTCATACGTATATCCAGTTACTTCCAAGCCGCTGTGGAAAACACTCTGTCTCAAGGGAGGCATGTTAAGCCCTAATATTACCCTTACTCCTTATCAGTATTACATTAGTAATGTTATTTTATTTATGTCGGCTTTATTCCACAAGGTTGTAATTATAAATTCTCCCACTTGCTATATACCAGCGAGACATTTTCATTTGGAATCATCTTGTACTTGAACATTTAAGTGGGTAAAAGGAGGTTTCCCTCAAGAGGCTTCTATTATCCGAAATTATCTCTTTTCAAGGCTGCTGAGTACTTTTTCCGAGGTTTTCTATGTTATATTGATATTTGGTTCTTAAATATCCTTCCCCAAATTTATTGGCTGGCTCTAGATCACATGGGAGGCATGTGGACATGCCCTAGTGTCATCTACACTCACTCCCCTATGATAGCTCTTGGTCCATGGGCCTTCTTCGTGGGATAGGCCCCCATCGACCGGGCTTATCCCAAAAAATTCATTAAAATGAATGACACATGTCAAATCAAGATGCCATAAACCTCATAACATCATATGATGATGTACTATTGACGCCATTAATATGACCAGTTGACTTTGACGAAGCTGAATTTTTTGCATGTTTCCAGAAATCGACTTAACGACATAACTTTCGTGATATGGTGTCCATTTTCAGGGTCATATATATATATATATATATATATATATATATATATATATATATATATATATATATATATATATATATATATATATATATATATATATATATATATATATATAGTCATAATCAATCAGTGCAATGAGCCCAACGCAATGGCGTTGGTTTTGTCTGATTCTGAGAACTTTGATTTTTAAGCCTTCCTGGATCCATTTTGGATCACGTATACAATGGCTAAAACTAGCGAATCTCTCAATTGGGATACCATCCTATCATTCAAAATTGCACATCGAGTTATGGACCCTAAAGGTATGAAAAATATTGGTTTTTACATCACCCTATCTTATAGATGTGATTTGTGTGGCTAATTGTTTTCTTGCCTTTAATTGGGATTGGACCAGAAATCAAAGCCATGTTTATGTGTATTGTTCTCAAATATGGGAGGATAAATACAAAGATCATTTTTATGATATTTTTGACCATTTTCTCGCTCCCTTGCTCAAAGCCATCTTTGGTTCTTACCCACGTAGGATTTCCCCAAGATCTATCAAAGCCCTAAAAGGCATCGGAGACTAGTACATGAAGAAGTATTATAGCTATGTCAAAATATTTGGGGCCACAAGACCACCACATATATTACCCAAATATGTACCTGATAAACTACTCGTGAGAGAGATATCCTATCAGATAGTAGAAAAGGGAGCTATTGCTTATTTATCAGAGAAAAACAAACGGTATTGGCCCATTTTTCCTCTTTACATAGGCATGTTTTCTCTACATAATAAGAAACAAGTCAAGAAGGAGGTTGAAATCCTAAAAGAATTATTTCTCTCTGTTGCGGAACCAAAACCTCATGACCCCCAATGTTTAGTATATGAACATATGAGTGCCATTAAATTAGCACCATAGATTGTGCATGAATCCAAGTTTGCAGAGGATATTTTCTCGGGAGCCTTATACTTTGAAGAGGCAGTAGAAAGAATTACCACTGAAAAATCTTGAGAATAGTTGAGGAAAGAAGAAGATCGGGATACAACCTTAAGGATAGAAAATTTTAAATCCCTACTCCTAAAATATAAATAAAGACTGGAAACCAAAGAACATGAGAAGAAAGAAAAGGAAGCAGAACTGGAAAGAAAAGTTGATGAGGTCGAGGAAAGGTACCAAGAGAGAAAGAGGAAATAGGTCAAAGAGAAATAGGACAAGTTGGAGAAAACCAAAGCTAAGGATCTTTCCTCATAAATAAATAATGGGGATGAATCAACGAGTGCAGATCTAGAGAAGAAAAAAGTAGTAATTGCAGAGCGAGCCGCACTTACCACACAGGATGAAGCAAGGAAGAAGAAAGAAGATGAATAAAGGAGTAATTTTTCCAAATATCAAGAGAACATACCAACACAAGACAGTATAATTGTGACAACAATCCCTAACACTAACTTTTTCGACACCCCAATAGAAGAATGTATTTCATTGGTAGCCATTCCAAGAATTTTATCGGTCACATATGCAGGACTAGGTTTCGAAGGTGCAGTCGTCATTGTTGGTGAATACTACTACAGCCATAAGACAAGAGCCATCGAGAAAATAACATCTAAGAGGAAAAGGGAGAAGGTTGATACAAGTCATGAGACTCCTTAAATAAGTATCAAGTGGAAGGCAAGACCAGACCTTAAAGACAATTCAATACAAGCAGCTTCAGCATTTAGTGCCTTTGCCGGTGTAAATATTATGCTAGTTCATGAGGTTGCAGAAGCTCTTGATACAGCAAAAGCCAGATTTATTGAGTTATAAATGACCCTAGAGACTATCAAGGATGTCATGGAAAGAAAGTTCAAAAAAGATATCCTAGAAACAGAACGGATCCACAGAGATGAGATATTGAACCAGTGTCAGATCCAAGAAAGGGAACTAAAAGAAGAATTCAATGAAACAACTTCCTTTGACCAGAAATCACATCTAGATGAGATCAAAAGAATCAAAGCTGCAAATACCCAAGAAGTCACAAGACTCAAAGGTGAGCAGTATGAGATAAGTACTTACAATGAAAATATTGAAGAACAGTTGAGAAGACTACAGCAAGATAATGACCTCTTAAAGAAAATTGTAGAAGAGAACCAAAGTCAAACAGTTTCTCTAGATATTATAAAAGGAGAAGCCATCAAGATGAATGAAATAATCAGGGACTCATAAAATAAATTCTTCTGTGCACTCAAAAAACTACATAAAACCAAATCTGATCAAATGAAGTTTAGTCTGCAAGTAAAGGATATGCAAGAAAACTACCAAAAGGTCCAAGAGGCCTACAGCATAATTATTGAATGGAAGGATATTCATCATAACTCCCCCGAAAATATTCCTGTGTATTCGGATAAGAAAAGTATCAGAGATATCTTACTCTTAAATCTACGGATGGCGACGATCAAAGATATTAAGAACACCCAGGAGAAGGTTAGTATAACAAGCAAAGATTTGTGGAAGTCATCCAACAGCCTACTCACACAATTTGGAATGGATCCCCTAAGATATTTAGAGAAGGCATCATCAACTCAAACAATGTTTGAAGATGTGGAAAGCAGGAGAAACCTTAGCATGAAGTCCATTGAATTCATCTACGAAGTTAATGCAGAGGTTATAGAGATAGGGTTAATAAGGCCTGCCAAGTTAATTTTTCTAATTGAAGATTCCTTTCAATGTGTAGAGCACAAATTGAAGATGGAAATTATTATCCCCATATGCAACATCAAAATGGATCTTCAAAGGACACAGCTTTGTCGAGTGGATACTATACTAGAGGATTTAAAGATGTGCAAAAACTTCATAGAAAAGATGCAACCACCAAGGCCCACTTGATTATTATATTGTAATCGAATTTTGTAGTAGAATCATATTTTTGTAATTATTATAGTACCCTAATCAGGAAAGAGAATCGAAGTGTTGTATCAGTCCTCTGACACTTTGTCAGTTAAAGAAATACGAAAATCTTATCTTTGTATTCTATAAAAGAGATGAATGTAAAAAGGAAAGGACTTTTGTGTTTTTTCAATTCAGGTGGTATTACTACTTTCATTTGAATAAGAGAAAGAGGCATTTTGGAGACATGTGATTCTGGTGAATGTGTTTGAGATTTTTCTTAATGCTTTACTGCTTATATGTATTCTATGAGTTTAATTGTGTGAACTATTTCTACAGTTTTCTCTCGAGCATAGATTATCTCTTGTTTCCTTTATTAAATATAGTCATAAGGTTATTAAACATGAGCACAATTTTTTGTTAACATTTTTAATTATGTTATAGATTTATGCATCATCTGAATGTATGAATTATTTCTAATTCATAACATATCATTCTTGACTACATTTAGTTTTTATTAGTTGGCTCCTAATCAGGATAGGTTTAATTTAGTTTAGAACTGCATCTTAGTTTAGTTTTAGCTAGCATCATCTTAGTTTAGTCTTATATTTTAATTCATCTGAGAACCTCTGGTTCTTAGATTCATATTTACATAATTAAGTTAGAGTGGCAACCAGGCCAATATTCTGGTCGGAAATGCTATCCCAAATGAGAGTGGGTCTAATTGGGACCTGTCATCAGGCGTTCTCCCTTACCTATTTGAACGGGTCATTTGCGCCCGTCAACAAATCGGTCTAGGACCCATCCTTGTGGATTCATACCCATGGCTTGGGTTGGCCTACTATTGAGAGATAGAACAACAATGTCTACAGTTGGGTGGAATGTCTAACGTCTGCAACTAGTTGGTGAATGGTTTATTTAAGGATAATTACTCTCTATGTTTTCTCTATATTTTATATTTCGCTATGTAATTTAGTATCTCTGAGATGTGTTTATATCATTCATGTTTTTTGTTAATGCTATGCATGGCATGTTAATCATTTCATTTGTAGTTTAGCATGCTTCTTGATTATGGCATGTGCATGTATCATGCTTCTTTATTAATTAATTGGTATCAGAAATTGGAAATCCATCAAGAAAGTGAATTCTTGAGGTACACAAGTCGAAGGGTGTGTCGCAGATTGGTTTTTGAGCAAATTTTTAGGTTTTTTGGTAACATTGTACGTTACAGTTTGGTATCAGAGTGAATCTTTTACATTTTTCAGTCTTGGGTGTGTTACAGAGAGCAATAATAAAGGTGGATATAGGTTGGTGAGAAAGTCTACCCCACATAGTTAGTAAGGATTGGGATAATTACAATCATTATGGGGGGGATGTATGAGTACTTCATTCTTCCATTATAAGGGAAATAATTTATCATTCCAACTCTCTCATTGTTATCCATTCTCATTCACAAATCCATTCTCTCCAATCCTCATGTTGCATTCTCCATTATTACCCACAAACCAAAATTCTAAAGGTGATGAAAAATCCATGTTGTAGAAGAAGGAATCGTAGACCTTGGATGATAGATAGATGGTTGTAAGTGAGCGTAAATGTTGGGATAGCTAGGAACCCTTCACCCACTATGTCTTTGGTGCTCATTGGATGCTTGAAAACCAAATTTATTATTGTAGGTTAATCCAAAAAAACATTTAGTAAATTGGTTTATTTCTGCCTACACTATAGATAATTGGAAGAGAATAATATCCTTAAAGGACAATTGAAAAAATAAATCAAAAATATCTTCCTTGTGTTGTGTAGGGTAGATGAGAGTACCATTTTTGTTTGATGGTTGGATGAGGTGCCTGAAGTGGTCTACATTGTGTATATTAGTTGCACCATGAGAGAAATTGGGTTGGGTTGAGTAAGCTAAAAGTATGAATCTTGTTTCCTTCACCATGTTGACCTAGTAGCCCAACTTGGGGTTGGAATTTGCACTAGATGCCTACAATCGGGTGGAAAATTGTTCATATGCAGTGAATTTCTTGGACTATATTCTGTTAAAATACAAGTGTTCTATCCAAGTTTGAATATATGCAATCTAAATGTCATGTATGTTATGAGATTAAATCTATTGTGCATGACATGTGTATGAATTTATGTAATTAGGAGCAAGGGTAGTTGTCTCCATAAATTCATTGCATGTAATTAAATAATTATGGGACTCCATGGGAGACATTCTTTATTAGAATTATGGTGAAATAGTCTCTTGAGGGTCAAAATTACAATGACCTTAATGGCTAACCACTCTGGAGCTAGGAGTGCAAGACAAGGATTCCACACCTTACCTAGATTGGGACCTCTATTAATGTCTCTAAGGTTGGGCCAAATCCTGACATCCATGGCTTCATGAAGAGCTTGATTTGTCCATGAACCAAGGGTCCTTACTAACAAATCATTCTAGATTTATTTTGGTTTTTTTCTTGTATCAAATAACCAAAACAAAAGACAAAAACTTTTCAAACATATGTACCAATAACACATCCTCCATAAAATAACTTCACTAATATGTAATTTCTTAGTCCATGATTAAATGTATTTCATTATTCACCATGAGACATTCCCATGTTTAATCAAGCAATCTATTTCACCTTGAATGATTCAAGCTCACACTTCAAGATGAGAGCAGTTTGTCTTGTTAAAATGAAGAACATCGTAAAGGCATTCTCTAGTTGAGGGAAAATATTCAAACCCAAACTAGCAATGCACTTAATGCAGATTCCATTTATAACCATGAAATCAAAGCTCAGGGAACATAAAGGATAAATGATAACCACTTTCTAATTTGTTAAATGATCCTTCAACCTTTACCATGGCCATAAATAAATGTTTTACATAAAGTATATAAGCCTAAGCCTAATACTTACATGAAACAAAACACTTTGAAGTGAAGCATCAACTATGACTAACTAAAAAATGGGTATCACAAGATAGCTTGTTTTCCTCTCCATTCCTTTACTCTTCAAATTTGATGATGTTGAAAGGAATCAAAACCTCGAATAGCTCATATATATTACCAATATTAAAATATCCACCATTATTAATCATAGATAAAATTCATTTTTATCACCCTGATGGGGTGTTCATTTTCATCACCCTGATGGGGTGTTAAATGAGTCACAAGTGGCTCTCCATGCACGAGCTCGATATAATAGGCCAAGGACTAAGGTTCTGAGGCATATAATAATTTTGAGTGTGAGGGACATTGTCATGACGATGCATGAACCATGAGTTAGAGAGGAATATTATGTCTTTTTTGATGCGTAGGTTCGAAAATTATGAATTGGAAGTGATGGGATTGCAGGTAATCATACCACAATGTGGGTGCAGAGGTTCCAACAAGGCTGAATGGGTGTTTTTTTTTATGGTATATAGAAACCATAAGTTAATTGTTCTTCCAATCAGATCCTAGAGTTGGATGGCCATTCTGCTAGATACAATCTAAGTGTAATTTCTCTACAACTCAAGGGTTCCAAAGTTGAGGTTTCTAGTGGGGGTTTTAGTTCATTAGAGCTAGGGTTACTGCAATGGTGTGGGTCAGCTTAGATGTGTACTCCTAAAGACTGGGTTGGTTGCTTTGGTTGGATGGAAGGGTGGTTTTCCTGGAGGCTCATTTGGTAGTCTAATACTAGAGGCAGTGGTGCAACTAGTAACATCTGTCACAGTGACAGTCAATACTCAGGGGATTCTCTCCATGGGAGTGGAGGCTCTAGGTCACGAAGTAAGGCACATAGGACATACATTTCTCCGATCAGGGACAGTTCGAGCCACATGGCGAATTATGTTGGTGAGGAAGTTCTAGAATTGAGTGCTCAAGGATGGATAAGATGGTATAGGAAGACTTATCAACCGAAGTGTGGGATGAAAACCAAGCCCCCCATGACTAGAGTTGAGCAGGTGGCAAGAAGAGCCAAGAAGACCTATAAATTAATGTTCTCAATGAAACTAAAAGAGGAAGTAAATGTGGTTGTGCGAGTAGTCCTAGAAAAAATAAAGAGGGTTGCACAGGAGCAAATAGAAAAATAATTTGATGGTTGGTTATTTACCCATGGCTTCTCAAGAAGTGGGGATACTAAGGTTTTCAAGGGACCTAAATAATATTGGCTCACAAAAGTGCTCATTTCCCAAGTGTTCAAGGAGTAGGGAACCCAATATTTGAATCCAAATTTGAGGTGGTTTGTAGACTATTATTTGGCATCAATATCGAGGAATATCGAGGTGGCAGACAAATAAACTGGCAACATTAGGGGGCCAGGGACTTCTCAAGGACATCTACAAATCTCTTCATTATTGATATAGAGACTAAATCAAATGCATATTAGGACACAAGCCAAGTATTCAAGGTTCATATGCCTCTTTACTATTGTTCATTTATAGTCTCTTATGTTGTTGCCAAATTTAGTCTTGTTTCCATGGGCTAGTCAGCGTTTAGTTTTACTATCCATGAGTTATAGAAATAGTTTATATGMAACTATGATTACCCAAAATAGATATCTTTATAGTGTTAAAAATCATTATGAACTTTGTAGACTGTTCTAAAACTCTCTAACCCGATTTCCTTTTTGGCAGGCTAAAAAGCCTTGAGTATAAWTTTTTTTTAACCATGACTGTAATTTTCTTTTTGACCTTACTTAAAAAAACATTCATTTTCATATTCTTATTTTATATAGTTTATATCATTATTATCAAATTCAAATGTGAATGATAATTAAACATATAAAGGTGATATTCTCCATGAGTATTGAGTTGATGAATAGATTAATTATTCATGTTCAGTCTTTATTTCATATAACTTAATAATTTATTTTTTTATTTTTAATAAAGTAGTTAGTAATTTTTATATAAATTTTAAAATATTATTTGAATATTTTATTTATCATTTTTCTAATTAAGTTTTTTAATTAAATTATTTCATTTTTGTTGGAACGCACAAATAGAGATAAGCGTGAATAGCATTTTTCATTAATATGATACAGATATAAATACATGTAGATGATCTTTGGATTCATCTTCCAAGAGGTCTCTTAGACTCTTAATAATTGTTACACTATCACTTGGAGTTTCACATTCCTTCAAGTGACTAATACCATAACCTTATCGGATTATGTTTCCAAAAGGGTGTATGTGAGTCTAAGAAGAGAGTTGAAATCTAGAAGTGAGAAACTGAAATATGGATGTGGACAACTACCAATGGTTGAATGTACTCTTTGAATTTGGTGGTTTGGGGATGACCACAAACCAAAAGGCTAGCAAAAGTTATTGTCTTCTACTAAATAGTGATGGTGGTTTAAGGAAGACCACAAACCAATCTAGTGGTTTACAGATGACCACAAACTCTAGAACTTGGCTCTAGGGCTCAATGGTTCCCGCAACATTTCCTAAGTTAGCTAGAAGTTGGAAGCTAATGTCTTCTACTAATTGGAAGTGCTCTTGAATTTTGGTTTAAAGATGACCATAAATTGTTCTCCAGCAGAAGTTGAATGTCTTCTACTACATGGAGGTTTAAGGAAACCACTAACCATTATCTATTAGAACTTGTAATTCTTCTACTAAGTGGTGGTTTAAGGAAAACCACTAACCAATCTGGTGGTTTTGGATGACCACAAACCTAATCACACTCACTTGTTACTACTTGATTGATAGGACTTCAAATATTGAAGTTTGATTTTCACTCATTGATGTTTTCCCCTTGTTAGGAACAAGGTAAGAAGACAAAAATGTTTCCACTGCAAGACGTGTCAATACTCGAGAATTAATTTATCGGTATGACTGATATATATTCTTGATTGTTGATGACCATTGCCAAGAAGTGATCCACCCATAGTGGTTATTTTGTTGGTTGTGGAGCCTGATTATCTTCCTGATTCAGAGGTCTTTCTTTTCATCCATGTTTATACCCCATGAAGACTGTACACCCCCCCATGCAAAGGGATTGTAAGGGAGGCTTTCCCCTCCTGCAAGGTCCAGGGGCAAGCAGTCCCCCAGCGGGGGTTCAGGGGCAAGCAGTCCCCCAGCGGGGGTTCAGGGGAAAATCCCGCGAAGGAAAAATTTCCTTGTAAATGTATATTGTAATTTCATAGTAAATATGCACCGTTCATTATAAGGTTGCAGATCTAACGGTAGAAGTTATGTTAGGGTTTTTTTCCCTATAAGGAAACCCTCTTTTCTTGAGGGAATTGTATTGCGACTATGCATTATTGTGAATATTGTATTATAAGAGAGGATATTGTGAGAGAAAGAAGAGGAAGTTACAACAGGTGTGTTGTAGGTTGTATCCCTTCTTTTGATGGATAATAATAAAGGAAGGACCTAGAAATTTCTCTGGTGGACGTATCCCACACTGGGTGAACCATGTATATCTGTGTCTCTATTTTATTGTGTATACTATATGTTTTATTTCCGTATTTGTATTATTTTATTGCTCCATGATCATGTTTTTCTAACAACCGGTATCAGATAGAAAGGTAACTCACATGAAAAGAGGGTTCCTAGTTCGAGTGGGAGAAATGGCGGAAGATGGAAAGTTTAGGGTCAATAAATTTAACGGCCAAAACTACCAATTATGGAAGATGCAGATGGAATATTATTTATATTAGAAGGATATATTCCTACAATTGGGTGGAATAGCAAATAAGTCGACGGCCATGAAGGACAAAGAATGGGAGGTTCTTGAAAGAAAGGCACTAGGAACAATACGATTGATCTTGGAAGTGTCGGTGGCTTTCAATATGTCGAAAGAAAAGACAACGAAGGAACTTATGGACGCATTGGATAAACTGTATGAAAAAACTTTGGTGTCCAATAAGGTATTTCTAATGAGGAGATTATTTAATATGAATATGTCAGAAGGTGGATCTATTGCAGATCATTTAAATGAATTTAATACAGTTACTAATCAGCTAAGTTTTGTAAAAGTGGACTTTGATTATGAGGTCAGGGATCTTCTAATCTTGTGCTCATTGCCAGAAATATGGAATGGCTTGGTCATTGTTGTAAGTAACTCTGTCTCTAGTTCAAACACTTTAAAATTTGATGATGTTGTTGGTGTTATCCTTAGTGGGGAAATGTGACGAAAAATCACAGGTGAGACATTAGGTAATGCGTTAAACATAGATAATAGGGGAAGACAAAAGGATAGAGGAAAGGGCTCAGGGAACCATAGGAATTGTAGGAAGGGAAGATACAAATCTAGACTGGGAAAGATAGAGTGTTGTAATTGCGGGAAGAAAGGACATCTGAAGAAAGACTGCAGAGCTCCAAAGAAACAAAGAGATGGACAACAAGAGAAATATCAGGAAGCAAATGTAACAGGTGATGTGTTACAAGATCCTTTGATTCTTTCTATAGATAATATTTATGAGTCTTGGGTAGTATATTTAGGGGCTTCATTTCATGCCACACCTCATAGGAAACATTTTCTATATTATGTTCAAGGTGATTTTGGACAAGTTCATTTCAGTGATGATGCACCATGCAAAATTGTTGGAATGGGAAAGGTAGAAATAAAGCAAAGGAATGGAAACCAATGGTCATTGAAAGAGGTAATACATGTTCCAAATCTAAGGAAAAATCTAATTTCAACAGGGTAGTTGGCAAGTGAAGGTTGTATATCTATATTTACAGATAAGGCGTGGAAGGTCACCAAAGGATCGTTGGTGATAGAAAAAGGAGAGAAGGTATGTACATTGTATTTATGTATTGGTAATACTGATTCTTATATCTCTTTAGCTTCTAAAGGAGTGGATACAACATTGTGCCATCATAGGCTTGGACACATGAGTGAGAAGGGGATGCAGATACTTCACAAAATATTTTTTTTGCCACATCTTAAACAAATTGATTTGTATTTCTGTGAGCATTGTGTTTATGGAAAACAGAAGAGAGTCAGGTTTCTCAGAATCATAAAAGAAAAGAAGAGTGAAAGGTTAGATCTTGTGCATACAGATGTATGGGGACCAACTCAAGTATCATCTCTTAGTGGCTCTCATTATTATGTTAATTTTATTGATGATGCAACTAGAAAAACTTGGTTTTATTGCATTCGATAAAAATATGATGTTTTTGATACTTTTAAGAAATGGAAATCTTTGGTTGAGAATGAGACAGGAAAAAGGTTGAAGTGTCTCAGATCAGACAATGGATGTGAATATTGTAGCAAGGAGTTTGATAATTATTGTTCATATGATGGAATTCATAGAGAGAAAATAGGTCTAGGAACACCACAAGAAAATGGTGTGTCAGAAAGGATGAACAGGACAATCATGGAGTGTTCAAGGAATATGAGATTGCATGTTGGGTTTCCCTTACAGTTTTGGGTAGATGTTGTAAATATTGTTGTTTACTTAATAAACATAGGACCTTCAATCTCTTTGGATGGTGGAATTCCAAAGGAGGCATGGACAGGTAAAAAGGTAAACTGTTATTTTTTGAAGACTTTCAATTGTGAATCATTTGTCCATATTGATAAAGAAAATAGCACAAATCTTGAGGCAAAATACAAGAAGTGTACCTTTATTGGATATGGTGTTAATGATTTTGGTTTTTGCTTATGGGATTATGAAAATCACAAAATAATTAAGAATATAGATGTCATATTCAATGAGATGGTCATGTACAAAGATCAGTTGCAGGGAAAGAAACAAGAAAAAGAAAAAATAGAATACACAATGCTTGATGAGATCACCGAAAAAGTAATTCCAAAGGTACCAGAAAATCAAAATGTATAATAAGAGGAGCAGCATGTACCTCAAAATCCTAAAAGTGTTGTTAGAAGATCTACCAGGTTAAGTAAACCCACTGAACAATACTCTCCTTCATTTTATTATTTATTGTTGACTGATTATGGTGAACCAGAATGTTATGAAGAGGAAATGCATGTAGACACCAAAAATAAGTGGGAGCAAGGCATGAAAAAGGAAATGGATTCCTTGGTAAATAACCAGACTTGGGACTTGGTTCAGTTTCCTGCAGGAAAAAGAGCATTGCGGAATAAATGGGTTTACAAGTTGAAGGAAGAAGATGGAGGCAAAAAGCGGTACAAGGATAGACTTGTTGCAAAGGGGTTTGCACAAAAGAAAGGTATAGATTTTGATGAAATATTTTCTCTTGTTGTTAAAATGACTTCAATTAGGACTATTTTTAGTCTTGTGGTAGTAGAATAATTTCATCTTAAACAGTTAGATGTAAAAAAATCTTTTCTCCATGGGGATTTGGAGGAAGATATTTATATGCATCATCCACAGGCGTATGAGGTCAAAGGGAGGGAGAATTTGGTATGCAGGTTGAAAAAGAGCTTGTATGGCCTAAATCAAGCTCCAAGGAAGTGGTATTTTAAGTTTGATAGGTTTATTCCAGAGAAAGGTTATAGTAGATGTCATTCTAATCATTGTGTTTATTTTAAAAGGCTAGAAAATGGAAGCTATATTATTTTGCTATTGTATGTAGATGAAATGCTTGTTGCAGGGTATAATATGTAAGATATAAATGTTCTCAAGAAGAAATTAGCTAATTCATTTGCGATGAATGATTTCAGTGTTGCAAAGAAAATCCTTGGTATGAGAATAACAAGAGACAGGAAAAATCACAAATTGGCATTGTCTTGGGGTGAGTACATAGAGAAGGTGTTGGAGAGGTTTAGAATGCAGAATGAAAAACCAGTTAGTACACATTTGGCCATCCATTTCAAATTAAATAAGGAAATGTGTCCTAAGACACAGGAGGAGATATAATATATGTCCATGGTCCCTTATTCATCATTAGTTGGCAGCTTGTTGTATGCGATGGTTTGCACAAGACCAGATATTGCACATGCAGTAGGAGTTGTGAGCAGGTATATGAACAATCTAGGTAAAGAACATTGGGAGACAATAAAATGGATTCTTGGGTATTTGAGAGGTACTGTTACTCATGAATTATGTTTTAGAGGTTCATACATTGTTCTACAGGGATATCTTGATTCAGATATGGTAGGTGATAAAGATAGTAGGAGGAGCACCACAGGGTATGTTTTTACCGTAGGTGGAATAGCAGTAAGTTGGATTTCGAAACTGCAAAAGGTTGTTACACTTTCAACAACAGAAGTAGAGTATGTTGTTGCTACAAAGGCTAGTAAAAAAATGATTTGGTTACAGAGGTTTATGGAGGATTTGGCAAATAAGCAAGAGAATAGCAGGTTGTATTGTGATAGTGAGAGTGTCATTCATCTTGAAAAGAACTCAGCCTTCCATTCAAAGAATAAGAATATACATCTCATGTACCATTTCATATGATCCATCTTGGAAGATGGACATTTGAAGTTGGAAAAGATACATACTAATCAGAATCCTACAGACATGTTAACAAAGGGAGTAACCAGGGAGAAATGGAGTTCTTGCTTAGTTTCATTTAGTATTCAAGCATGAAGGTGAAGATGATAAATTTTCCAGGTCTAATAAGTATTATAGCCCAACAAATACAACAATAGTGGAGTTATTGTGATCTGTCTCCAAGTGGGAGATTGTTGGTTGTGGAGCCTAATTATCTTCATGATTCAGAGGTCTTTGTTTTCAGCCATGTTTATACCCCATGAAGACTGAACACCCCTCCACATGGGGGGGTTGCAAAGGGGGCTTTCCCCCCTACATGGTTTGGGGGGCTCATCCCCCCGACTGGGGGGTCTGGGGGAAAGCGGGCCCCCGGTGGGGGTTCGGGGGTGAAGCCCCTGAAGGAATAATTGCCTTGTAAATGTATATTGTAATTCCATAGTAAATATGGATCGTTCATTATAAAGTCGCAGATGTGATGGTAGAAGTTATGTTAGGGTTTTTTCCCTAGAAGGCAACCCTCTTTTCTTGAGGGAATTGTATAGCATTTGTGCATTATTGTGAATATTGTATTCTGAGAGAGGACACTGTGAGAGAAAGAAGAGGAAGTTACAACGGGTGTGTTGTAGGTTGTATCCCTTCATTTTCTAGATAATAATAAAGGAAGGACCTAGAAATTTCTCTGGACGTAGCCCACACTGGGTGACCCACATATATCTGTGTCTCTATTGTATTGTGTATCTTTTGTGTTTTATTCCCACATTTGTCTTATTTTATTGCTCCATGATCATATTTTTCTAACATCTTCACTCTTGTAGATTTCTTTCATTTAGAACATTTGTCTAAAAGATGATTGTGCTTTCCATAGTGTTCATAAGGATGAAGATCAAAACATTGATCTTCCATGTGGTCAACTTGATGATAATGTTAGCATTTTGGAATCTACTCTTGAATTGGAGCAGGTGAATATGAACCTTCTCAACGCAATCCAACACTTTGGAACTGGATTGTTTTGGTGTAATCTGGAATATGAAAGGAGACTTATTTTTCATATCC
>SNQJ01S0009663.1:47709-59191 GCA_010110895.2 Picea sitchensis
AAAAAACTGATACAACTATTGTTGCCCTAGATTGGGCTCCAGAAGAGGATGTTATGATGGTTGATACAAGAAATAAATCCTATGCTAACAAAGGGAAGGGTAATCCTCCCAAGACTACCTTTGCCCCAACTTCATTCTCTCAGCAAACAAACCCTCAGGTTACCAAGGGTGCACAAAGTTAAGAGGTTTCCACCTCTTCTCCTTCTTCTTCTAAATAGAATATTCTAAAGCAGATAGCTACTATAAAAACATATGCATTATTATTGGATATGGTCACCATCCCAGAGTAACAAAGGCATATGAAAGAATTTATGGAAGGTAAAACTTCTCCAATTGCTAAATTATCTGAATATCCAAGTGAAGAAGGGATGTATATAAATAAAATAGGCGTATATAACCCTAGGAGTTATGTTAAAAATCCTCCCTTCTATGTATCTGTAAAGATAATGGACACAAATTTCCACTGCTGCCTAATTGATGGCAGGTCAGGTCCCAATGTTATTTCAAGGATTATCATGGAAGAATTGGGACTTTCATGTACAAACGAGAATTCAAAGAGCATACTGTCTTATAATAGTAAGCAACAAGTTACAATTGGTGGAATCAAAGATGTGATATTAGTCTTTTGTGCTCATCCATAAATAAGAACCACCTACAACATTCAAGTGATAGACATGCCAGTAAGTAATCATTTTATTATTTTAGGAAGAGAATGGTAGGAATTAACTAGTGGATACATTTCTTTAGATGGATCACACATGTTCCTCCCTAAAAATGGAAAGAACAACATTGTTCTTAGGGAAGGATGAATCTCACCATATATTGAGAGTCTTCCACAACCTCATATAAATTATATTGAGGAAGACCTATGTGTATATTCTATTTTTCTTGATGAAGATAGTGATCTAGTTTTACTCTCTTTAGAGTATAAAGAAGGAATGTGGCACATTCATTTTGATGGTGCTTTTTCAAGTGAGGGTAATGGTTTAGGTATAGTACTATATTCTCCCATAGGAAAGATTCAAAATTTTTCTTACATATTAGAATTTGCTTACACTAATAATATTACATAGTTTGAAGCCTTGATCCTTGGTATTAAAAATGTTTTTAATCTTAGCTGCTATGATATTACTGTGTTTGGGGATTCATATCTTATTGTGAATATGGTTAGAAAAATATATACTCCATCAAAAAAATTGTTGAAAATATATACACAGGAAACATGGTATCTGATGTCAAATATTTTAGCTTTTAACATCACACACATAAAAAAAGACTTGGATTCGATGGCTGATAGGCTTATTATTTTTGCAACAAATTCTACAAGGCAATTGCTGCCTCAGAGGCCCGATTGTACATTCATGTATTTATATCGTCCACATTTTTCGAATAATGTAGAATCATGGAAAGTTTTTCCTGATGATGAAAGTATTTTTGCTTTCTTGCAGATTGAGCGTATTAAAAGAAAGGAAATTATATCTTTAAAAGACAATAAATTTCCTAAACAACTGAATCCTTTAGACAACTCATTCTCATCGAGTGATGGTGGGAATACAAAATAAAAAGAAGAGGAGGAGTCAAAACAAAAAAATTGATGATATTGTTTCGCTAAATATTGGACTCATGATAATCCAAATACTTTGAAAATTCAATCCCAATGTTCAGAAGAAGAAAAACAAAAATTCATGGAGTTATTCCTTGAATTCAAAGATGTCTTTACTTAGTCATATGAGGATCTTCATGGTTCTGATCCCAATTTTATTCAACATGCTATTCCTATTAAGGAAGAAGCAAAAACATTTAGGAAAAGGAAAAGACCTATCAACCCTGCCTTGGAAGCTACCATCAGAAAGGTAGTTGATAAATTGATTAATGTTCACATTATTTTTCCTATAAAATATTATGAGTGGGTGTCTAATCTTGTCTTAGTGTAGAATAAAAATGGTGATAGAAGATTATGTGTTGATTTTCATGCTTTGAATAGGGAAAGTGTAAAAGATAATTTTCCTCTTCCAAATATGGAATTAATTTTTCAGCAAGTGGTAGGGTCACAAACAATGTCCCTTCTTGATGGTTTTTCAGGTTATAATTAGAATAGAGTCAAGGGAGAGGATACATACAAAACCACATTAACTACTCGTTGGGGCACCTTTGCATATGAAAGAATGCCTTTTGGTCTAATAAATGCAGGTGCTACTTTTCATTGGGCTATGCAAATAGTCTTTGATGATTTTATCGGTAAAATTATTCAAATATATCTTGATGATTTAACTTTCTATTTTAGAAGCCACCAAGATCATTTTAATCATCTTAGAAAAGTTTTCTTGCATTGTAGAAAGTTTGGAATGTTCTTGAACCCTACAAAATCAATCTTTGGTGTCACAAAAGGTAAAATTCTTGGTCATATTGTTTCTGATTAAGGAATTAGTATTGATACATAGAGGGTTATCACAATCCAAAATCTTCAAGCTCCTTCTTATCAAAAGAAGATTCAATCTTTCATGGGTAAAATCAAATTTGTTAGAATATTTATCCTTGATTTTGCAAGAATGGCTAAACCAATTCATAACATGCTTAAGCAAGATTGGTCATTCTCATGGAATGATGATACCAAAAAGGATTTTGTAGAAGTCAAGAGAGAAATCAGTTCTTCAGTAGTTTTGGTGAAATCGAATTTTGAAAAGGATTTCATTATCTATACTAATGCTACTGAAGAAACAATATATGCTACCCTTCTTCAAAAAAATGTTCAAAATAATGACCATCCCATAGCTTACATGAGACAAAGTTGATCAGACGATGAATTTAATACTTTGATTGAAAAACATTCATATGCTCTTGTAAAAGCTATTTAAGAATTTTGCCATTATATCTAAGGCAAAAACATATAGGTAAAAATCCCTTTACCCCCTGTTAAATATTTTCTTTCTCAAAATCATCTTTCAGAAAAAATTTCATAATGGCTTGCCAAGATACAAGATCATGATTTCACAATAAAAAATTATCACATAATCAGAGGACGAGATCTAGCCTTACACCTAGCTCAACATCTTGAACTAGGTGTTTTTTTGGAAAACGATGAGTATGATTTGTCTGCACTTTCTCTTCTTGAACGTGAAAAAGTTGATTTAGCAAAACATCCTTGATACAAGGATATCATTTATTATTTGCAATTTCAAAAATATCCTGATAATATTGAATACCATCCACATAGAAGGGTTCATCTTGAAGCCTACAAATATATAATCTTGGATACTTTTTGTTGGAATACGAAGAGGGGTGGGGGGTGAATCAGTATGAGAACTTTATTATCACTTTTAACCACAATATGTAACCATTAACATTATAAATAATATATCATAAATATATCATGAGCAATATAAATCAACAAAGCATAATAGATATTCACAGAAACATAGTACGCCAAAATTTATGTGGAAACCCAAATGGGAGAAAACCACGCAATGCTTTTCTTATATCAAAATAATACAATCATTGGAAGCAACAACTTCCCAATTCTCCAGATACAACTAGAAGGAGGCTATGACCCCCTATTTACAGGCTCCAACCTGAAGGAAACTACTACTCTCTAAATTCTCTGGCTCCAACTAGAAGGAGGCTACAACCCCCTGATTCTCATGCTCCAACTTGAAGGAAGATCCAACTCCTTGTGTTCTTTGGCTCCAACTAGAAGGAGGCTACAACCCCCTTTCCTTTCCCTGTCTTGCCACTGTAAAATATAAGTGTAGACAAAACTGTCACTACTACAATCATTTCCACTATCACTATCACTGTCACGACCACTGTCAAATCAACCTGTAACCTATCACATCAACATGTCACTATATCCAACCTGTCACTATCACTATGCCATCAACTTGTAACTGATCATCAATATGAGCTATACCAAAAACTATACCATATCATCCATCAACTGTGTACCAAAATATGTAGTATAACATGTATCAATAATGTATAGAACTTGTACCATATACCATAACATAGATCTGTACCATACCATTAATGAATTGCCTCAAAGAACCAAAGCATGTGCCTCATGCATATGCCACCATACATCAAGTATATAACTCAACCATACATCTACAAAACAAGCACATAAACATACATATACCTCTGTAGCTGACCTGATACACAACAATGCTAACCTGTAAACTTTCCTCTGACCTTAGGGACTTTGTACAAGCATTTCCCCCAAACCTATCTTGTCCTCATGAGACTAAGACATGATGTCACACTAGGCCTTGTGTGACAGGCACTGTGCAACTCACGAGGATTCCTTGTGGGAAAATAGTAGTCTGACCTGCAAGGGTCAACCAAACTAGTGTTTCCTCAGAAAATTTCACTCTCCTTTGCAAGCCCAAGACTTCCACACTTCTCACTTGTCGTTACCTTAGATTTCACCATCACAAACTTGTCAAATAGATCACTAGTTCACTAGACGATATTCAATAAAATAAGTGAGTGAATGTACTTGTGAATAACTCCTTGAGGTGTATTTACTTTTGCTGGGTAAATCACTTTCCTTAATCTTAGGGTTTCTTTACTTTCTTGTTACAACAACTTTACCCTTTCATTAAATAGTTGTAACCAACTAGGGGCTTCTTGACCATTCTTCGGGGCTTCTAACTTCACAAGGCCATAACTCCTTGATCGAAAGGAACTACGTGGTGTACCACCTATCACTAGAAGCCCATGGTGCCTCCTTGATATTAAGCATTTCCATAATGGATTAATCGAATGGAAAAATCTATAGGATGTAATCGAAAGTGGAGGATAGGGAATCTAACCAAGATGGTAACGAATAGGAATTAGACGCCAACAGATGTAGGTCGTCAGGTGAAGGAGAAGCAGATTAAATTGTGTCGTACTCGGCCTCTGTAGGACCAAGTGGCATAATGTCACCTATTGTATCAAATTCTAAGGGACTAGGTACGATCCATGGATCAGATGATTCAAGGGACCGATGTACCATATTCGAAATCATATTAACCATTGCGATATGTTGCGTAGTTGGAGGAAGAGGTGTAGGGAAAGTTCCCATGAGCGAAGAATATTTCAGTAAACCTACACCTATACTTTCATAAGTAATCTTTGAATCCCCCAAAAATGGAATATTGTTGGTTGTTTGAGTGCGAGCATCAGGGGTGCAGTAATCTAATTGATCGATGGTCACTATTTTTCCTTGATGTGTGAATTACACACATCGAAAAACTAATGAAGTGACATCATTCATGGCATAAAACCAACTTCTTCCAAGCAATAAGTTGTAATCTAGAGGAGCATCGACTACTTCTACATCGACAAAAACAGTTCCCCCCCAGTTAAATGGCTAATGATTGTAATAATCCATGAGGTTGGAAACCTATTCCATCAAATGATTTTAACATGGTTGGAGATTGATTAAGACCAGGTGATTTAAGGCCTTTTGAGTAGGCTAAAGACATGACACATGTTGATGCTCCTTCATCCAATATCGTGCAATGAATATGTTGATTATGGACAACAACATCAATTTGGAACACGAGTTGGTGATGATTTAAAATTGTTCAAGTTAAATGTGATATTATTTGATGACTCAAGATCTATAGCTCTGATGGTTGCCAAGAGAGTCCTATGTTGGATAGGGCAGTGTTGCAGAACTTCAAGAGCCGACATCACACAAGGTGCTTGGGCCAAATCTTCAACAATGTTGTAGTTTTGGGTAGCACAAGAGTTAGGATTAAAGGTCGAATTTCTGATTGTACTCTTGGGTGGACATAAGATAGAGTCAAAATTCAGTTTCTCAATATGGAGAGTGTTATCACTCCAAGAAACTCCTTAGGGTTGTAGACTAAGGATGCTTGGTAACTTAAAAATAGTGTGTAGATATGCTTGGAACAATGGGGTTTTTAATGATCAGTGTAATAGACAACTCATCATACATCTAAAGAAACAGTGCTTTCAGGAAACAATAATCAGATCAAGTAAGTTGAAAGGAGAGGATGAAGAACACTATTCTTGATTGCCAAATACAACTGAATGTAGGGCTTAATGCAAGATACAAAGAAATCCTTTACTTCAAGTCTATGAGCTCAATAAAGAGATAACAATCTTCATAAGCTGAAATAAACTGAAACAAAGTACAGAAAGTGAAACATGGATATTTCTGATATTGAAAACGAAAGGAAACTGAACTTTTATTCTGTAAATAAGAGTCTATCCAATAGCACAAAATATATTCCCAGTTTGAACCCCCCCTTTAGTGCTCCAAATGTCTTTGGCTTTATAGCCTTACAAGATGAAATCTAGATCCTTGAAAGATGGATCAGATTTACTAAAAATAGTCAAATCAAAACAGATACAACAAGTGTAGGATGAGATCCTATAAAAATGGATCTAGAATGGAAAATCAAAACAAAATAGGAAAGGTCCTATTTAATGATCTCTAAAAATAGTAGATTATTGATGAAGTGCAGTTTTAGCCTCCCAAGGCTATTTGATTTGGTCCTCCAAAGATAAAATTTGAATTGGGTGATGTGTCATTTGATCCCTATCATTTTTCCCTTGAAAATGACCAAATCTAGTCAAACAATTCCCTCTTGACTTTCATCTCCAAGAATGGCCTTCAGATTTTGATTTGATAATTCATAACTAGCTTATTGAAGAAGATTTCAAACCATTCAAACCCAAAAAATCCCGATCTGGGCAAAAATTCGGCTATTCTGGCCGTGACAGGATTTCACCATCTAATTTACCCAAAAATCCTCTCCTTAGTTGGTGAAAGGCGGAGCTTTCACCAGCTAACTAGTTATAATTCTGCCTTCTGCGCTGGTGAAAGCGTAGATTTTTTCAAAATCAAATTTCTCAGTCATGGAGAGTCCGTTTTGCATGCTTAAATAGTCGATCGACATCTACAAATCCTAATATTTCCAATGGTGCTTTAAAATCTTCATTTGGAGCCTAGGAAGCTAGTCAAATGTTCCCTACAAGATTATGCATCATTCCTTCAAAAATGCCAGTGCGTTTTTGATCGCTAACATCTGGCTCCAACTGGGATGGAGACCTCCCTGCGAGGTCTCCAAGAACCTGGAAGACCCTGTGCCTTTAGTTTTGGGCATGGAGTCATTCAACCTTTACAATTTATCATCTGGCTATTTTCCAAAGTTTGTTGTTGTCTTTCCCAATCTTCTTGATCTTTAGCATGTCTGCTTCAAACTCCCCTGGAAATGTCGTTTGCACATTGACATGGCATTTGTTGTGGAAATATCTTTATTAAAAAATGTTGGACATAGGCAGGATGGTGAGATATGTAACCATGGTTTTTAAATTCCAGGATGACTTCAACCTTGAAATGAGAGTATTGCAGGCAACTTGAAGTCTTTGACTTTTCATTTTCCAGCAGCTTCAGATACAAAACATTTGTCTTGAGATGCCCTGGTGTGTTGAACCAAACACTTTACCTTGCTCAGTACTCCAAAATCGCTTTGCTCCAACTTAATTTTCCAAAAATTTCTTTTTGTAGTTTCACCAGCTAATTCACCTTACGATCTGCTAGTTAGCTGGTGAGAGTTTTGCTTTTCACCAGCTAACTGGTTATAATTTTACTCTTTGCGCTGGTGAAAGCTCTGTCATTGACCCAAAGAAACCTTTCATATTCAAAACTGTTGTTCACCAAAAACTCAGTGTTCTTGTGATTTATCTCCCTACAAATTTACAACAACCTATCATTCTTCAACCACTGTCAGATCTGCAAACAAAATATCTACTAGAACTTTCCAAACAGAATGAACTCCAAGACAACAAAAGAATGTTTCCTTCACTACAGGAAGAAAAGAAGCATATGCTCTGGTGTGAATATATGTTTAGCAAGAAGAATTCCTAGCCATCAATAAACTTCCTCATCGAATGAGATCGAACTTCTGCCTCTATCCCTTCGAGCCATCTATAGTGCATTCATAGATTTCAATTGTGATTCAATTTTTATGTATCTGTCATTATTTTGGACTGACGAAATCCAAGCAAACCTCTGGAAAGCAGTGCAGTGAATATTAAAAGCAGTTGAGAGATTTTAAAGAGTTCTCATGTTGCTCGCCAAATAGCTTGATACCCTGGAGAAATAAAACAATGGTGCTTTGGTAACCTCCAATGGCCTTTGTGGCTTCCTGAGATTTTTTCGATGGTGTTATCTGATGATAGAAACTCTTCAGAAGTCCTTCTGGTATTCTCTGTAATGAGCTCCAACAATAAAGAAAGTTTTCCATTTCTTCAGGTTTTGAGAATGACTGGTATGATTCTTCATGATCTGGTGAAAATGCATAGCTCCATTCCAATAGGACACATAATGCTTTATACGGTCCCAAGTGTTCTGATCGCAACATAGGATTTGGGGCATTGTATGCATGCATAACAGGGCTGAGAATATCCATAAAATCTTTGGATTGACTCATGATTTCCTGGACTGTTGATTTGTTGAATACAAAATATCCAAATCCCGCAACAACAACATGAAATATACAAGATTTTCTACCTTCTGAGGCGTGATTTCTGTAGCTTTGGATATTTCCTCTGCCATTTCATCATTGGGAGTGAAAATTCCAGCAATGTCGTTTCCAAGAGCAACTACGCAGGCTCCAGTGAGAGTTGCAAGATCAACCACCTTATCAACGCCTTATTTACCTCGATAAACCAAAGCATCTGCCAATGTCAAATAAACCCTCAAATGTAGGATACAAGTGTCCAGGTGTTGATTTTCCAACGCCGAGCATACTTGCCAGGTATCGCTAGTAAGAAGAGAGAAATCTTTCTCATCCCCGTAAAATTTTCAACTCATCTGTGATAGCCAAGGCACGTCCTTCAGGCTCTTTTCTGAATTGCTGAGATATCAAGTATGTCTCCAAGTTGCTAATCACTGGATTTGAATTAGGATCATTTTGTGATTTCAGCCTATCTATAAACTCTCTTGATAGAGCATTTAAAATTTTTGTGAAATACTTAGGATATGCTTGAAAGAGATGGAAAACAACTATCTTCAAAAATATCTCTAAAGCAGCTGCTGTAAACCTGTTGGGAGGGAGTGCATTTAGAAATCGAGCCATCCAAGCCCATCCATCCTTCACACCATGCACGTCGTTAACACCTGGTATGTTTGTCTAAATGATTGCTGCATATAGAGTCACATATGCCTTCATGCGTGCCAGATAATTATCTGTACTTTCACAAATTTTCAATTACTTGCTTAAATTTGGATTGGATCTCAAAGCTTGGCACTTGTCCTGTAGAGCCTTTAATTTCCCAATTCTCTCTGCCTCGCAAATCTTGTAGAATCTTCTTTGCCTCGAGCATTCTCCCTTTACTCACAAGCCACCTTGGAGATTCTGGCAGGTTAAACATGGTCAAAAACACAAAAAGATAAATGGAATGAACAAGACAACCAACATCAACCTTCAAAATAGGTGCCAAATCAACTTGAAAACCTCCTCCAACTGCTTTGCACCAAAAAGTGGATCTTATATTGGACATTATAATTCAATATCTATATTTAGAAAGAGTTTTCAAGAGATTTGGCTGAGTAAAACTTCGATCTGAACAAAAATACACTTCCGCTGCCTGTCTCAGGTTTCACCAGCTAATTCACCTTACGATCTGCTAGTTAGCTGGTGAAAGTTCTGCTTTTCACCAGCTAACTGGTTATAACTTCACCTTCTGCGCTGGTGAAAGTTCTGTCTTGGTCAAATAACACAGAAATAAACATTTTATGTTGCCATGTATAATCTCAAGTATTCATGAGCTAGCCACAAGCTGGAACTTGGAATCTTATGTGAAATATGATGTGGGATGTGTACAATGGTATCATGACATAGTATTTCGATCCAATGCACATAGTCAAAAATAGATCCAAAATAATAGAAGATGATCCTAAATTAAGATCAATCTCATATTTTTTAAGAGTCTTCATCTTTCTCGACCTCTGATGTATGCAGATAGCCTTCCAAGGCTCGTAGATGTACTTTGATCATGATAGAATCAAATTTGCTATCTTTATTCACACAAATGACTGCTATTTCTGCAAAATGAAGAATGAAATGCTCGAGCAACGAGCTTATTTCCTACACTAGTGATTATTTCCTACACTATTCTACTCTAACCAGATCTGCAATCAGGTTAAGTAAATGTTGACTTCCATAACAGCCATCTGAGCAAATTCAAAACTGTGATGAATTTATCTCTATCACTGCTTAATAGAAAATAACTGAAACATATCAGAAAGTCATACTCACCCGCGGATATTGATGAATGAATGAAATCTGGAACTTGCAGAGGGTCTGAGATATATAATTCTATCAAATCACCCACCGGGTCTCTAAAATCAAGATAAAAAACATTCTGATTTATGAAAAAAGGCTGCCCTCCCATGACTGGCTCTCTGTTTGTAGACAGATGTCTTCCTTGCTGTCCCAACTGAGAACTGAACTACTGCTCTTCTTTTCCTTCACAAAACTCAATGCTGAATGTAGATTGCTTGATCTTTGTTGGGGGAAAATAAAAACTGAAATTTTGATCTGAACCTTTCTTCTCTTCTTCACCATCACTCTCTTTGAATCTGTAGCAAACTTTCAGTTCCTGCAAATCTTGAAACTGTGAGATACCCTTAGGATCTGTTATAGATTCAAAGCTGTCATATGATGATATAAAAATCTGCTCATCATTTTTTAATCTTTTAAAGGAGGCAATCTGATCTTGATAGCTGTTATTAACCATGACATGCATACATCTCTGATAATCTCTTTGCTCATTATTTCTGCTGCAATTCCCCTTTGTCCGCAAAACTAAAAGTTGATGGCTACCCTTAGCATTTGCTGTAGATCCGAAACTGTCGCCCATAAACATTGGCAAACTAAGGAAATCTGAAATCTTCAGGTTTTTTGAAAAGTATAAGTCCATGAAAGCTGCCACTGGATCCTCAAGAAGAATATAAAAATCATGTTGCTCATCTATAGTACACACTTTTTCAGCCATAACTATTTCTCTAAAAGAAAACGAATAATCTTCTGGTTCTCTTGAGATTAACTCGTGATCATCAAAAGAGGATAACAACACAGGATTTCCATCACATGAAAAAGAATCAGCTAAGAACATGTAATCTCTTATGAAATCCTCATTCTCCATAGGCTCTTCTAGATTTACAAATTGATTATAAACTTCACAAGCATACCTATCTCTGGAGGACTCAGCGAATATTGAAAAGTCCTGACCTGAATCTGAAATAAACCCATATGCTCGTTGTTGTTCCAAAAATGTTTCAAGCTCATAACTCTCGTGCTCAGAATCTGAAGTATATCGACATTCTGCTTGCTCATGCACTTGCAAATTTTCAAAGAAATCTCGATCTCGGATCCTTCGGGAAAGATGAATGTCTTCCTTGACTTCTTGAGCATCTTCAAACAACTGGGTCAGGGATGCAGACTCCCATTCTAGCAGAAGA
>SNQJ01S0009663.1:59241-89728 GCA_010110895.2 Picea sitchensis
AATAGGAAAGGTCCTATTTAATGATCTCTAAAAATAGTAGATTGATGATGAAGTGCAATTTTAGCCTCCCAAGGATGTTTGATTTGGTCCTCCAAAGATACAATTCGAATTGGGTGATGTGTCATTTGATCCCTATCATTTTTCCCTTGAAAATGACCAAATCTAGTCAAACAATTCCCTCTTGACTTTCATCTCCAAGAATGGCCTTCAGATTTTGATTTGATAATTCATAACCAACTTATTGAAGAAGATTTCAAACCATTCAAACCCAAAAAATCCTGATCTTGGCAAAAATTCAGCTATTCTAGCCGTGATAGGCTTTCACCAGCTAATTTACCCGAAAACCCTCTCCTTAGCTGGTGAAAGGCGGAGCTTTCACCAGCTAACTAGTTATAATTCTGCCTTCTGCGTTGGTGAAAGCGCAGAGTTTTTCAAAATCAAATTTCTCAGTCATGGAGAGTCCGTTTTTCATGCTTAAATAGTCGATTGACATCTAAAAATCCTAAGCTTTCTAATGGTGCTTTCAAATCTGAATTTGGAGACTAGGAAGCTATTAAAATTTTCCCTACAAGATTAGGCATCATTCCTTAAAAAATGCCAGTGCGTTTTTGATCGCTAACAGAGAGGTACATATGGAAGGGAAAATAAAGTGGAAGGTGGATCAGTCACAGTTCCATTAGTTAGAGTTTCCTTATCGAGTTTACCTAGGGGTGTGTCATATGTTGTAGTCAGAGTAGTCAAATGTGCAGCATTAAACATATAAATATGTGCACTTGATGAAGCATCCTCATTAGGAGGATGGCCTGGGTTACCTCCTTGCGGAGGTGCAGGATTTGTGCAACCAATGAATATTGTTGCGGAAAAGGATGCGTCAAGACAACATGTTGAGAATTTGCTTTAAATAATTTAGCAACTTCTTCCTAGTGGGGATAGTATTGTGTGTAATGATCTTCAACATATATGAGACAGGGAAATTTTGGTTTGCGTTGCGATTGCTTGTCAACAACAAGTGGTTGTTCTTGTGTTTTTGTATTTTTAGTTTGATTATTATTTTACTTCAGTTTATTCTTATTTTTCATTTTCCCCCCGGATTGTGTTGGTGAAGTAGATTGGACTGCATTCACTTTAGATACTTTAGTAGGGGTGGAATTTGATGAGAGTGGAGTATGTACTGTAGTCGAGGCGATTATTGAATGATTGGTTGTTCCATTCGATTATGAGACAGACTGGGTTTTGATGGAACCGATAATACCATCTGAATGAGCAGTGGAGGATGGTTTTGATGGATCGGTTGATGTGCAGGGAGCGTTTGGGATCATCTCATACAAAGTATCGGACTAGGAATAAACCAGATCCAAATATTGGGCATGAGAAATGGCTTCCTCTTTGGTAACTACACACCCATGTCTACATCGCGAGCAATAGGACGTAATAGAGATTTTGTGAACCATTCAGCCAACAACTGGTCAGGAATGGTGGCTTTGATCAACCTTCATCGTCATCTCCATTCATGAATATGATAAGAAATATGGATGAAGTTATTCTGATGAAGGGAGGTCAAGAGGTCTGTGACGGTTTCATATCTAATGGGTAATTGGAAATGGGTGAGAAAATCCATGGCAAGTTGTTGGTTACTTAGATATTTTGTCTGAGTTTATATCTTATTATGCTTAACCCAGGGTTCATGTCTGTTCAGGGTTCCAACAAAGTCTCTAAAACTATCGCCCCCCATGGTAAACCAGAATGAAACTTAGCTCATAGAGTGCACTGCGTCGTCTCACCCGAGATAGTCTTAATGAGTGGCTTCAATACTCATGTGTCTGCAGCCCAGGATTGAGTGGGGATATGGGAAATGTACGTTGCAAGTTCTATTTTAACTTATTAACACAATGAAATATCATTCATGATCATGCATAGAATATAATCAACTCATTAACAGTAACTACCTGAGACAATAGAGATACACATGCCTTCAATCACATAACATAGGTTTTACCGTGGTTCACCCCCATCTGGGCTACGTCCATAAAGATCTGGCTCTCTACACCACGTGCTTTACCACTCTTCTCAGTTGGGTTGAGATCTATTATGAGGTGGACTAGATCACACCAGGATCCTCAGCCTATGATCTAACCCTCAAGATCTACCCTCCTTACTCCTCTCCAGATCAACAACTTACAAAATTAGGTTGTATAGAAAAATATTACAACTCGTTATCAAAACAAGACTCCTTTGGTCTCTACTTATCCGCTAGCCTCATTTATCCTTTTTCTCTATGAGACCTAGGTATCTATATTTATACGTTTCAGGATCACCATCCTTTACAATGTATTGCAAAAACTCTAACCCTAACATCGTTAGGTATTCCATGCGTGCACGCTTGTTGTTATTCCTTCCAGCTGTCACTTCCCTCGTGCATGCCTTCTTTCCCAAAATAACCTTTCTTTCTTCTTTGGCCTACTTCCAACAGGCCCCCAACACTGACATGTGGCTCATATTGAGCCACCTAACCTTCATGCGCTTCGTCGATCTCCCTATCGATCATCTGGAACTTCTCCCCGAGATTCGTTGCTTACGTTTGAACCTGCGTGGTCTTCTCCTTGAGTGCATCTATTGTATGTACTGAAATCTCGTCACTGATCAACCCTACACACTCTGCCTGGGTCTGTGCCATATGTGTCTTTGCTTCCTCTGCCTTTGCAATGACCTCTGCTACTCACTCCTGGAGCGGTTCCATTTGAGCCTGGCGCTCTTTTTTCTGCATCTGCACAGTGGTGAGTTCTACCTGCAGTTTCTTCATATCTTGCGCCCCTTTGATGCACTCCGTGATGGAAATTATCTTCTGCCTCTACTTGAGGTATTGGATAGTTGATCCTTTCTTCTTCCTTGTTCCATCGTTGGACCTGCTGATCCTCTTCCATCTTCATCCAGAGTTGTGCTACATTGTCGAACAAGTCGACTGCTGCACAAACCTATCGCTCTATCTCCTATAGATTCTCTGTTGCCTCTTGCTTCCTTTTCTCCCTTGCCTATGATGGAGTGGTAGGTGTGAGATACTCATGGATATTCTCGATCTCTTTCTAGTATTGATTGATTTCCTGCACAATCTGATCAATCGTCTATGTTGCTACGAGTTCGCCCCTCTGCACGGTCTTTGGAATCTTCTCGTAAGTTCTGGTCACTTTTTGTTCCAATCCATTCAAACGTGCCCTCTCCTCTTGGGTCTCGAGCTTGGCCTGCTCATATATCAATTCCAACTCATCCCGTTTATCCTTTACCTGTTGTAATTTGGTTGTGTATGTGCGTGCACGATATTGTACCTCTTGGGTAACACTAACCTGTAATTTATGTAGAGCTTTGCATGGGATCCATGACAATACCAATTGTAGTTGAGCTAAGTCCTTTAGGGGTGTCTGCCCCATGATCTCGTCCATGCGCAACATGCTGGGTGTTATGTGAAATTTTTCACTCGACTGTGGTATTGTGTGGATTGTATCCCACTCACGAGCTTCTGGTTCTCCCCCTGTCTATGATGCTGATGGGCCTAATCCAATGCTGCTTCCGACTAACTGCGCTTCCTTGATATGCTTGAGGAACTGTCACATGTCTTCTAGCTCCTCTTGAATTCTGTCCCTGTGAATCGTAGCATTCTTAAAATCCTTAGATGTTCGATTTTGGACCAATTGGGATATCATTTCTACATCATCCTCCTTAATCTTGTACTCTAGAGGTGTTCTGTGTGCCTTCATCTTATTGCGTGCACCCACCGTCTACGTCACTAGTTGCTTAGTCAGGCTTGGTTCTTATGGATTGGGACTTAGTGTCGTCCCCTACGCTGCCGCAGCCTATTTTTGTTGTACTTGGGGCGACTGCGTATTATTCTTCTCTCCCTTCTGGGTTCCTGTCTTCTATCTACCTTCTTTTGTCTACTTTGGTTTGGCCTGACCCGTCCTTGGTTTCTTGGGAATTGGGACTTTCTGTGGCTGTGTCTCTCCCTTCCCTTCCTCCTCTTCCTCTGTTCCTGCAGGTATGCCTTGATTGAGGACTGGGATCCTCCAATTGTCTTCCCAATCCTTGATAGCCATTTCTATGTCACCCTCTGTGATGTAATAACGCAATTGTATCCACTACTTTGTATGGGTATCATATGAAGCTTGTCGAAGACGCTACCTTTATTATGGATTCAATGAACCTCTGGTTCTTTTGTACTTTCCATTACTCTCCCTCGACATCTCCAGTTGGTGCGATTAATGCGGCGTTCCGTCGGTCATTTCCGACATTCAAGTCCACTTGCCTTCGTCATTTAATACTTCTTTTGTCATTTTTACCTTTCCCGCTTGTTTCTGTTTCAAACTAGCCATTGGTCTTGTCCTCGCTGGGTTTTTATTCGTAAGTGTGCATGCTCTTTCTTATTTCAGTGCACTATACCTATGTTGGTACCATTTGGTATCTTGTCCTTTTTTTTAGCTGCGCGGTGACTTTCATGTTGTGGGTGGTCGACTGTTGTTGTACAACTTCAGTCGGTTCCCATTGATCATCCCTCTGAGTTTTGTGCCTCCTAAGTGTTTAAACTGTACATCTCCCCCATATATGGCATATTTTACTTCGTACGGCTCTAACCAGTGCATTCTGAGTTTTCCTGGATGCTGAATGGATTTGTTGTCATACATCAATACTACGTCTCCTTCCTTGAAAATTTTCTTCTTGATATGTCTTTCATGCCAAGATTTGTCCCTTGCTTTCTGAAATTGCTGGTGGAACCCTGCTAGGATCCTATCTTCCTCCATGATCAACAACTGATTCAACTTGTCCTGTATTGCGCCTCATTTTGTCATGTGCATAATCGCTGCTACGCGTAGAATGGGTACTAAAAATTCTAATGGCACCACTACCTCTTGGCCGTATACCAATCTGAATGGTGTGTGTCCCATCAAATTCTTGAATGTGGTCATGTATGCCCATAATACTGCTGGTATTTTGAGGTCCCAATCATCTCTGTTTACATTACAGATATTTGTCAGTGCATTCTCAAGGATTTTGTTAAATGCTTCTACTGATCCATTTGCCTGTGGGTGATATGGAGTGCTCTTTTGATGATGGAATTCAAATTATTCAGTCATAGCCTTAATAGTGCTGTTAATGAAGTGAGTTCCTTGGTCACTCATCAAAAATCTTGGGCAACCAAATCTAGTGATTACTTGTTCAAATAGAAAATGTGTTGTTGTTTCTGTGTTGTAATCTTTAACTGGTGTTGCTTCCGCCCATCTTGTTAGGTATTCTGTCGCGGTGATAATGTACCTTGCTCATGTTATTTTTTCTGGTGGGTTGATTGGTCCCACAAAGTCTATTTCCCATTTATCGAATACCTGCAAATTTACCTGTGGTCGCAATGGAATCTCATCCCTTCTATTGGGTTTACCAACCCTCTGACAGACATCACATCTCTGGAAGTACTCCTTCGAGTCTTTGTGAATGGTCAGCCACCATAGTCCTGTGCGCAATACCTTCTGTGTGGTAGATTTTCCTACATAATGTCCTCCTACTATACCCTCAAAGGATTATGCTAAAACCCTTGGTCTTTTGTGTTCTAGCACATATCTTCGCAAGATGCTATCTATGCCCATTTTGTATAAATGTCTTGCAATCAACGGATAGTCTGCAGCCTGGACTACTAGGTTATTCTTCTGCACGGTGTTATATTCCTGTGGTGCAGTACCTATACTCAAGTACTGAATGATATATGCAAAGTATTCATCAGTGATCTGGACTGAAAATAACTGTGTGTCCAAAAAGTTGTCTTCTAAATTTGTGGGTTCTTCTCCATTTGTGACCCTTGATAGGTTGTCAGGTCTTGCATTGAATTTTCCTGGCTTGACTATTACCTTAAAATCAAACTCCTGAAACAGTAGTAACCATTGACAAATTCTCCCCCCTAAAACTGGCTTGTTGACTAGGTATTTGAGGGCTAAGTGATCTGTGAACATCTTAAAATGTTTTCCCAGTAAGTAATGTCAGAACTTCTGCAGTGCACAGACCATATCTAGGCCTTCCCTCTCTGTAGTGTTGTAATTCTGCTCTGATTCTGATATTTTTCTGCTCGCGAATGCTATAGGATGGTCCAAATATCCTGCTCCTGGCTGCGCCAAGATAGCTCCAAGTGTTATGGCTGATGAATCTACATGTACATGGAATGTCTTCTCCCATTTTGGAAATACTAGTATTGGCACGGTGACCATCTTTTCTTTTAGCATATCCAGACTGTGTTGACAATCGTCATTCCACTGAAACTTTGTATCTTTCCTTAGCAGTTTCTCCACTGGCACGGTAATCTGTGCATACCCTTTAATAAACTTTATGTAGTATCTTGTGTGTCCCAATGTTGCTCTTAGCTGATGGACTATCTTTGGTGGTGGCAAGTTAACACTTACTACAATCTTTGCAGGATCTACTAGTAAACCTTTTTTGCATACTATATGGCCCAATAGTATCCCAAACGGTGTTTCGAATATACATTTCTTAATGTTTAATGATATTTGGCACTGCCTGCATCTTTCTAACATCAGCCGCAAGACCTCTACATTGTATTTTAACATACTATAGACTATCCAATCGTCCAAGTATACTTCTAGAAACTAGTGGATAAATTCTTTAAATGCAGCGATGACTACTCTGGAAAATATTGCTGGTGCATTCTTCAGTCCAAACGGCATGACTGTGTACTAGTAGGATCCCCATTCTATAGAAAATGTGGTCTTGTATCTATCTTCCCGTGCTATCTTGATCTGGTGGTAGCCTGAAAATCCATCAGTGAAAGAATAAACTTTGTGTTCTCCTACGTTCTCCAACGCTTCATCCGTGAAAGGTGTAGGGAATGGGTCATGTAGGCATGCATCATTCAACTTCCTCAAGTCGACGCATATTCTTATCCCTCCTTGTTTTTTCTCCTGAACTACCATCGGGCTTATCCATTTTGATTCTTCCACAGGTTCTATGATTCCAGCTTCGAGCATCCTGTCGATATCAGCTTTAACTTTTTGCTTATATATCAAGTTTAGTCTTTAACTTCAACTCTTAGTGGTATTGTCATTTCTCCTAGTTCTCCTGCTATACCCTTCATTTCTGTAAATGTTGTGGGGAACATGTCATTGTACTTGCACAGTAACTCTATTATGCTTTTTACTATTTGCTCATCCTAGTAGTCTCCAATGTTGGCCATTTTGGGATTCTCAGCTGTCCTAATGTTGACTTTATTCACCTTGATTGGTGCAATAATCACTTCTGATTCTAGAGGTGGACCTTCCACTTCTCTTTCACCTACCACTTCCTCGATCTGAATATCACGCAGATCGTCTTCACCTGGGGCTTCTTCCCGCATATGGTAGCATGAAAATAGTTCTTTTACCGTCTATCTGTTTTGCTGTTGTTCTTCTGTTATGAGTTTGAATTTTGGTTCTTTGATTAATATCACCCCTCTGATCTGATTAAGTGTTGCATCTATGTTGGGGTTCTCATGCTCAAATGATAAAGTGACTGTAAAATTCTGTTGTAATACCGTCCAACTTGCAGTTTCGCTACGTAGCTCCTGGTCTGTGTACCAGTTTTCTGGTCTGCCCTCTAAAGTGTGTATGAACTGATGAGGCCATTCTTCAGGGGGTGTCATCTTCCACAATGTTATGCACTTCTCCAAGTGTTCCTCTGGTGCTCCCTATGCATCATACTTATGCTTCTTGTTTCTTTTTGTTCTGCACCAAACCTTATGCGCAGTAACCGTTTACATTGGTAGCAATATGTGATTGTTTCCTTATGTGCGCCCCACCATATTGCAGGTGTGGCCTTGAGTGCTATATCGAGTTCTAGGAGTCTCTAACTTTCTATCACTTCATCCTTGTACTATGCCAAGTGTTATCTCCTCAAATAAATTTGTGGAAATTTTGCTCTTTGAGGTGATAGGTTGCGTCTAAATTTTATTCCTAAATTTTTGTAAGTAGGTTAGAGAGTCTGTTTTCTGTAAATAAGCCCAAAAGAAATTTTGGATTTGGTTTGGTCAAGCAAAAGTCAGAATCTCAGGTTTCGGTGGTTTAGGCGAGCCCGACATGTGCTCATTAACCACCGAAATCTTTTGTTCCCGGTAGTTAAAAGGTCAAAGCAAGAGTGTGGTTAACTACCGAAAGCGTTTTCACGGTAAAAATGAAAAGCCCGTGCTTTCGCACGAGCCAGCTGTCAACTTGGCACAATGGTGAAACGTAACCGCCGAAAGCTCGTCAAGTGGAAGGTTTGCATGCTCTGATGGTCTCTATCCAAAAATCTCAAGCTCCTGCTGTCTTTTCGACTGCAATTATCATTTCAAAATCTACACACGGCGACATCACTGAAATTCATGCATGATGGTCATGAAGCCTCCCTCCATTTCAGTTGCAAGTACAGGATCCATCATGATCCCGTTAATCCCTCATTAAATCCTCATACAATATCATTTTGAATTCCGTAGATTTTTGAGACAGTCGTGGGTTCGCAGTTTCATAAATTGAATGTATTTCCAGAGATCCTGATCCCGTTTCCCCTGGTGATAATCAAAGCGCCACTAGAGTCCAGCGATCGCTCAAGAGTCAATTAAGCCAGTGCAACTTATCAGGCAAGTCCAAAACTCGTCTTCTTTCATATTTTTAAGATTACCACTGAAAATCTAAAATTTCGGCATGCTATCAGTCAAATTGTCATTTGAAACTTGTCTAGCATTTGAGCTCGATTATCCGAATTTTGTGTCATCCTGTCCCACTGGTTCTTCCCTGAGATATACCCTCTGCGTTCCTAAATTATAGAACCTTTGTCCCCCTAGACACTCAGTTTCCCATAGTCACAGGTGTAGAGAATATTGATCAATGCCGAAAGCAGGGCCAGTGTTGAGGTCTGAGGTAGATGGGGTTTGGTACTTGGAAGCGCACCCAGAGATAGCAGAGTTTTTCAAACAGGCAAGGGTATTCACATACTGTGAAAAAATGACCAATTTTCATCAACAAGTAGCTGAAGCTTTTGCAATTGCATATGATGGAAGATCTGCCAAGATTGGGAAAGAAGAGTTTATCATAGATGAAGCGTCTATAGCAGAGTTTACAGGTCTTCCACGGACAGGGGACTGTTGGTTTAAATCCACGCTGCCATCAAATGTAGAATTCAGATCATATTTGTTGCCCATTCACAAAGACTTGATTTGGAAGAAGGATATTCCAATGTCCTTTTTTGAACCTCGGTGGCAGGCATTGTTAAAGGCAATTTTTGTTTACATTACCTGTGAGGGACGATATAACAGAGTAATGTTTTACCTTTTTAAGCTTCTCAATCATTTCACAGGTAGAGAACCAATAAATCTACCTTTCTATTTTCACAAGACTCTTACTAAAATGGCCAAACAAGTTAAATCCAAACCTACTAAGGTTGCTGGCAGACTATCTCACCAAGGGCTCATCACTCTTCTTGTCAAGGAAGCTCTGCAGAGAAAAAAGGTTGATTGGGGTTTCTTTCTTTTCTGGAACGAATTCCAAACAGAGAAACCACCAGAGGCCGAGACTAAGAAGACCAGTGGCAAAAAGACTGTTACTCCCAAAAGTAGTCATAGGAAAAGGAAAGGTGTCTCACCACCAAGAGATCCTACAAAGTCATCCTCTGGTAAGAAGAAAGGTATCAAAAGAACACTGCAGTTTGAAGGTGAACAGTCTAAATACCCTGCTACAGGAAACAACCCTTTAAACCTACCTTACATCGATTCAAAACCAGAACAAGAATTGACCGAGACTCAGGATAATGTGCAGACTGAACAGGGTGCAGACCATTGTTCCAATTTACCTTCACCAACTCATACCGAGGCACACAGTCCATCAGTGGCATAACGCTCTTCAAGTAAGCCTAAAAAATCTAGATCATGAAAAATCAACAAGCTCCTGCAACAGGTCTACGAAATGGAAGTCCTGGAAAGGGTGATTAAAAAAGATAATGCAGACCTAACTGATAGAAATGCAGAGCTGTTAAAAAAAAACCAAACCCTCAAGGAGAAGCATGACAAGATTAAATACAGAAACAAGGTATTGATCAGGGAAAACATGAAGCTGTATAGATAGCTGAGGATTCTGAGGTTGAAGTTAAAGGAGTTTCAATCACCAGCTCATGAACAAACTGGATTAGAAACCCTGGCTAATTAACCACGACCATGGTAGACACACCAGAGCCTTCCACACAACCAACATAAGTTTGTAGGTCTTCACGAACAAGGGCTGCCTCATCTAAGAAACCTTGAATATCAAAAAAGGGATCTAAGGTAAGCATTTTTGCAATTTTGAAGTTTTCTCAAAGATGGATTTTCGGTGGTTTAGGTGAACAGGACGATTGTTCATTAACCACTGAAAATCAGGACTTTCGGTAGATAATTCACTCAGGAGCTTTCTCAGTTAACCACCAAAAGCCTGTCATGTCCAGAATGATCGAGTTTTTACACAGATAGAAGTTTTTTGAGCTGGAAAGGTTTGAAACCTCTTCTAATGAGCATTTGGTGAATTATCAAGATAAATCCAATAGCTATTTTTGATAGATTATGGGAAGAGGAGGTGTTTCAAAGGTTTTTGGCATCTTTGACAAAGACAGAAAATCAGGACGGTTTCTCACATCAACAGATTCGAATTCATCTCTCTTGGAGAGTCAACATTCAGCCTTGGGAGGCTATCCTGCACTACACCAGCACTCAACAAAAGAGGAGGACCAGAAAATCTGGGATTGACCTCACTTTTGGGGATCATCCCACATCTTTTGCAAGTAGATTTTGATTTACTATTTTTAGCTTATTTGATCCATGTTTTCAGGATCTCAGAACTGTTTTGTAAAGCTATAAAGCTAAGGTTAGAGGATGAACCAAGCGTTGGACTTTGGAGACTTTTCTCATATTATGTAACTCAAAACTTCTCATTTTCATATGAAGTAATACAAGCTTCTTTTGCCATAACTTGTTCAGATTTCATTTTCTTGTCTACTCTGTACTTGCACCTGGGTATTATATTCATGCTGTTATGCTTGTCTATGCCAGATAACTGTCATCTTATCACTGCATTCATAAGTTTAACTCTGCAAGTATTCCTGTGATTATTGTAATTGGCCATTCATGTATGTTTTATATGTGATTCTGCTGATATAATAGTTATTTCTTCATTCATCCTTTTATTTGTAAACTCTCTGAACATTTGTGGTTGAAAGCCTTTTCCATATAAATGTGTTTATGCATGATTTGAGCGAGAAATGATTCAGTCCTTCGACTTGATCCAAACCCACACTTTTTATTAAGAAAATAGTTACCAAAAGATTAAGTTACCAGGCATCTCTGACTTACAGCCTAGGAGAGTTTCCTGGAGCGATAACAAATTGGCGCCATTGCCGGGGAGAGGAGATCGAAGCTCAACTTCCTTGGGAGACGACATAGCTCCAACTTTGATGATAGACAAAGCCTGGACATCATTCGGGTTGTAATTTTCTATCTGGCGAGTCCATTGAAATGAAGTGGCTCCAAAAAGAGCTCACACCAGGGCGAACCAAGAAGGCCCACTGACAACACCAGTTCCTGACCTTGAGAAGATCATCAGTAAGGGTAAAGCTTTGCAAAGACAGGCTTCCAGATCTGCAAAGGCAGTAGATTCAAGTATTCAAACCGACACTCCTCCTTTCATATCTAAAAAACCTCTAGTTGAATCCCCTGCTGCTGAAACTCATAATTCTTAGGAAATTGAAAATTTATCTCAAGTTTTTAAGGTAGAAGAACCTTTATTTTCTTCTAATATTACTGACTCTGTTCTTGAGGTCGATGTTTCATCCCATCCAAAAGAATTGAATACAGAGTCCTTTCAACAGAAGGAAACTTCTTCCTCATCTTCTTTGAATTCCTCACCCATCAAACCTATGAAAGGTGTTCTATACACTCACACTAATCTGCCTGTTCTTGAAGATATTCTTCATGATCTGTCCTCTAAGGGAGAAGAAAATTTAGCCTTGTTACTCGGTCAATTTTATAAGGCCTCTTATTTTTCACCTATTTCTGAAAATTCTGCTCAAAGTGAAGTGAGACAACCATTCTATTTTAACTCAGGCAACCCATCTCCCCCGTCATCTCCTACGAGTTCCTCATCTGTGTCAACCACCAAGACTGCCATGGCTGCCCCTTTAACCAGGATGGAACAGATTTTGGCAAATAGGTATGCCCCACTTGTATTGCCAAATCCTTTGTATTCTATGCCAACCGAAGACTATCAGAAATATATGCCAAAGTTTACAGGAGCAGGGGATTATACTGCTGAGGAACATATTGAATCTTTTTATGCTTATGCCGAAAATATCAATATTTCAGAAGAAGATGCGTGGACTAGAGTTTTTGTTTAGAGTTTGGATGGCCAAGCCCGAAAGTGGTTCAAAGAGCTACCAGCAAATTCGATCACCGGTATTGAACAATTAGATGAGGTATTCTTGAAACACTGGGGAGAAAGAAGAGATATGTTATACTACATTTCTGAGTTTGGAAATTTGAAGAGAGAAGATGGAGAGTCGGTCTCAAACTTCATCAAGAGGTTCAATAGGATGTTTGGAAAGATCCCTGCAGAGATTAAACCAAGCGACGCATCGAAAAATATCACATTCTCTGCTGCCTTTGACCCAGATTTTTGTCTAATTCTCAGAGAAAGACGATCAACCACACTTGCTTTAATGCAATATGCCGCCCTCGAGGTTGAATCAAACATTACAGCATCTCAGAATCTTAAAGGAAGGGTTGAGAGGAAGAAGTCTGCTGTTGAGTCCTCCTCTTCTTCTAATAGTAAAATGGAAAAGATGGCGAATATGTTGGACAGTTTGACATCTGAAATGTTGAAATTGAAGGTTTAGAATCAACAACCATCAAGGGCAAAAGAGCCAAATGCTTTTTCCCTAAGAAATCCAAATGCTTTTCCTTACAGAAGGAATAATCCACAAGTTCAGATCCTTCAAAGAGATAGGAATGCAGCTAATGATCAGAGGATCATACCACCTTTTCAAAATGCAATATTAGATGAAGAACACCAACCATCACACGAGGAAGTCGATGATGCAGATGAAATAAACTGTTTTGGTGATGAAAATGATTCTTCATTTTTGACACAAGTAGACTATGAAGAAGCCCTGATGGATCAGCAAATTCAGGAGGCAAGTGTTGAAGAATCTATCTACTTGACAGACGATCATAAAGGTTATAACTTAAGATCCAAGAGTGCTGGTCTGAAACCATTGATTTCCGCTCTTGTGAAGAACAAGGAAGTCGCTGCCCCTGTGAAAAGTAAGGAAGTTGATGCTCCTGTGAAGAGTAAGGAAGTTGCTGCCAAACAACCTCCCTCTCCTAAAAAACATACCTCCTCTCCTGCAAAACAATAACATAAGCAAACGCAGCCCCCAACCAAGGAGCAAGTCCGTCTCAAAGCTCCTTCCAATGAGGTTAAAGGTTCGGATAGATCAGCTTTCTCTTTTAATTTTGAATCAGAAATTCAGAAAGTTAAGATACTTATGCCTTTAACTGAACTCATGAAGAATGAAATCTTTAAATCATCCATCCTGAAGTCTCTTGAGCCAAAGACCTCTTCATCTGATGATTTTGTTAACCTACAAGATGATAAGCCAACAGTAACCATAGGGCCTATGATAGAAGACCGAGATGATTCTTGTCCACCATTCTACATCTCCCTAAATGTCCATGATAAGATCCTCCACAATTGTTTGCTTGATTCCGGGGCGTCACATAATCTTATGCCAAAGGCAGTGATGGATGAGCTTGGTCTTGAGGTCACCAAACCATATCACGATCTTTTTTCCTTTGATTCTAGGAAAGTCAGATGTCTTGGCCTAATCAAAGACCTTGTTATAAACCTTGCCCAATTGCCGATGAGAAGCATGGTTATGGATGTGGTGGTTGCTGATATCCCACCCAAGTTTGGGATTCTCTTGTCTCATCCATGGGGCAAAAGGCTAGGAGGTACCTTGCAGATGGATCTGTCATATGCTACAATTCCATTGTTTGGGGGGGAGCTGAAAAGACTTTACAGGGAGAATCAACTAGCCTACATCATCAGCGATGCAAAAAATTCTGTAAATCATCCTATCTATGCTGTGGATACTGATTTTGGCTCATGCATCCTTCAGATAGATGATGCTAAATTGACTCCTATGCAGCTTGTGAAGCCTATTGAACAACAATCTGATGATAAGGACATTTCAATCTGGACGATGTATTTTGATGGGGCCAATACTAAAGATTCAGCAGGTGCAGGGGTAGTTTTGATTTCTCCTTCAAAGGAGACTATATCTTTGTCTTTCAAGCTCGACTTCAGAACTACTAACAACATAGCAGAATATGAGACCTTTCTATTGGGATTAAACTTAGACAAGGAGATGGGGATAAGAGGTTTGAAGGTATTTGGAGATGTGGACCTCATTATACAACAGGTAAACAACACCTTCCAAGCCAAGCATGTCAGATTGAAGGACTACAGGAATGAGGTATGGAAAGTGTGGGATTCTTTTTCTGTTTTTGAGATTTCATATATACCCAGGGATACGAATCAGCTTGCTGATTCTCTTGCTGTTTCAGCTAGCATGTTCATTCCTCCCATGCCCCCTAGGCTCAGTTATGAGATCTAAGTAAAATATCGACCATCCTTACATGACAATATCAAATATTGGAAATTTTTTGAGGATGATGATGAACTTAACAGATTTCTCCAAGTGGTAGATGAATTTTCTGATATGCATGTTGACCAACAGAATCTAAATGTAGAAGAATCCCAGAAGTCCAAGCTAAAGCAAAGATTGGGTCAACATGATATATTTCAGCTACCTAACAATTATATACCCCGAGGTTTGGTACCCCTCGAGAAGCTTTTTGACCAGAATGACGTCCCTTACAATCCAGACAAAAAGGAGAAAGACCCGGCTGTTCACGAGCATAACATAGGGGATGAAAGCAAGCCCAAACTCATAAATTTGTCTTCTGAATTGACTGCTAATCAGAATTCAAAATATTGCAGCGTTTTGAAGGAATTTTCTGATGTTTTTGCTTGGAAATATAGTGACCTCAAGACTTATGACCCTGATATCATTCAACATAAGATCCCTCTTGAAAAAGCCACCATTCCTTTCAAACAAAAGCTCATACCTATCAGTCCTCTTCTTCTGCCTGTGATTGAAAGATAAATTAAAAAGCTTCTCGATGCCAAGATCATTATTCCCCTGAGATACTCCAAATGGATTGCCAATCTAGTGATAGTAAGGAAGAAAAATGGTGAGGTCAGATTATGTGTAGATTTCAGAAACTTAAACATATGCTCTAAGAAAGACAACTATCCCCTCCCTAAGATGGAACACTTGCTACAAAGGATTTCAGGGGCTAATGTCATGTCTTTCCTAGATGGTTTTTCCGGCTACAATCAGATTTCTGTCCACCCTGATGACCAGGAGAAGACTGCATTTACTATTCCTTGGGGTACCTTTATGTATGCCAAGATGCCATTTGGGTTAATGAATGCCAGGGCCATATTCCAAAGGGCCATGGACATAGCCTTTGTGGGAGAAAAGGACAAGTTTGTCCTCATATATCTTGACGACATCACAGTATATTCCAGCAGTCATGAGGAGCATCTAAAGCATTTGAAAAAAATGTTCTTGAAATGCAGGCAGTTCAGAATCTCATTGAACCCCAAAAAGTCCCAATTTGCTCTTAGGAAAGGTAAGCTCTTAGGTCACATTGTCTCAGCAGAAGGTGTAAAGATTGATCCAGCTCGGGTGGAGGCAATTCAAAAGCTGTCTTTGCCAAGATCAAAAAAGGATATTCAATCGCTGCTCGGTAAGATAAATTTTGTTAGAAGATTCGTGCCAAACTTTGCCGAATTAGTTAAACACATAACATGCATGCTGAAAAAGGGGTCTGAGATAAAATGGACAGACAATGCAAGAAACTCTTTTCAATATATCAAGCAAGTGATCATGGAATCCCCGACTCTGATCAACCCGAATTACAGTAAGATTTTCTATGTTTTTTCCTTTGCTTCTTATGACACAGTGGCAACAGTTTTGCTGCAGAAAGATGATGACAATTTGGATAATCCTGTGGCTTTCTTCAGCAAAACACTCAGAGATGCTGAACTAAGGTATGATCCTAACGAGAAACAAGCCTATGCTCTCATAAAGTCTTTAAAAGCCTTCAGGATTTATATTCTTCACTCAAAGGTCATCACATATGTCCCTTCATCCTCCGTGAAAGATGTTTTGACTCAGCCCGATATTGACGGAAAGAGAGCTAGATGGATTGCAAAGCTGATTGAGTTCAATATTGAAGTAAAGCCCACCAAATTGGTAAAAGGTCAGGGCCTTGCTAAGCTCTTAACGAAGGAAAATCATGAGCCGCTGAACATTAATTTTGTGGGAGAAAGTTCAAAAAATTTGCAGACGGAGTTGGCAGCAGGTGAACAGCATAGCAGTCAACAAGTGGTAGAGCACTTGTCTTCTTGTGAATGGTATTAAGGTATTATACATTTTTTGCAAAAGCTCGAAGTTCCCCCTGAACTTAGTGTGACTCAGGCTCGAGCCCTTAAGCTCAGAGCTATCAAATTTTGCATTTACAATAATCTGTTATATTGGAAAGACCCTGCTGGTTTGCTTCTCAGATGTTTAAACAAAGAAGAGTCAGTCAAAGTGACACATTAGTTTCATTCAAGCGTTTGAGGGGGTCATCATTACTGGAAGACTACTGTCCATAAAATCCTAAGGGCTGGATACTATTGGCCTTTTCTCTTCTCAGATGTGTGTGCATTCATCAAAGCTTGTGATAAATGTCAAAGATTTACGGGAAAGCAACAACTAAAATCTTTACCCCTGATACCTATAGTGGTGAATGGCCCTTTTCAACAGTGGGGTTTAGATTTTATAGGTGAGATAAATCCTTCATCTAGTGGTCAGCATAAGTGGATTTTGGTAGCCACAGATTATTTCACAAAGTGGATAGAGGCGATTCCCACCCGGAATGCCACTCACCAGGTAGTCATGAAGTTTCTCTATGAAAATATTTTGAGCAGATTCGGTTGTCCCAAGAGGCTGGTAATAGATAATGCAACGACGTTTAAAGCAGAGGCATTGGTAGACATGTGTAAATCAATGGGCATCCAGCTGGTACATTCAACCCCCTATTACCCTCAAGGTAATGGCTTGGATGAATCATCCAATAAGAGCTTGATCAAAATAATCAGAAAACTGTTAGAGGAAAACAAAAAGAATTGGGATTCCAAACTGAAATTTGCTCTGTGGGCAGACAGAGTAACTATAAAAAAGTCCATAGGAACTTCCCCATTCAAATTGGTCTATGGGACTGATGCTATTTTTCCTGTTCAGTTAGTTTTGCCAGTGGCTAGGTTCTTTCAGGAAGAGCAAATCGAGTCAAATGACATGGTAAGAAGGATGCTTGATTTGGTGGAACTTCAACAAGCTCGCAAACAGTTAGTGGACATATCATAGGCTCATCAAAAGAAGATCAAAAATACTTTTGACAAAAAGGCGAAAGTGGACAATTTTCAGATTGGTGACTGGGTTCTAAAATGGGATGCTCTTAGACAGGATAAAGGCAAGCATAACAAGTTCGATTCTTTGTGGACAGGTCCTTTCATGATTACCCAAGTACAGAATAACAACACTTTCATGCTGTAGAATCTGGAAGGCGAAGAAATTTTCGGTTGCCCGGTAAACGAGCTATTTTTAAAACTCTATTTTGTCTAAGGCTGTGGAGCCTAGACATTGTAATGTTAGTCTTAGTTTTTATTTTTGAATAACTCCATGCCCAATGGAAACACTAGCAGATAGTTTAGTTTTTATTTTCTTTTTCAGGAAAGGCATTGATTCTATGGTTCTTGAAACCTCACAGGGAGGCATTCATCCCCAATAGGAGCCAGTGTTATCTCCTCAAATAAATTTGTGGAAATTTTGCTCTTTGAGGTGATAGGCTGCGTCTAAATTTTATTCCTAAATTTTTGTAAGTAGGTTAGAGAGTCTGTTTTCTATAAATAAGCCCAAAATAAACTTTGGATTTGGTTTGGTCAAGAAAAATATAGAATCTCAGGTTTCGGTGGTTTAGGCGAGCCCGACAGGCGCTCATTAACCACCGAAAGCTTTTGTTCCCAGCAGTTAAAAGGTCAAAGCAAGAGTGCGGTTAACTACCGAAAGCGTTTTCACGGTAAAAATGAAAAGTTTGTGCTTTCGCATGAGCCAACTGTAAACTTGGCACAATGTCGAAATGTAACCGCCGAAAGCTCGTCAAGTGGAAGGTTTGCATGCTCTGATGGTCTCTATCCAAAAATCTCAAGCTCCTGCTGTCTTTTCGACCGCAATTATCATTTCAAAATATACACACGGCGGCATCACTGAAATTCATGCATGATGGTCATGATCCCATTAATCCCTCATTAAATCCTCATACAATATCATTTTGAATTCCGCAGATTTCTGAGACAGTCGTGGGTTCGCAGTTTCATAAATTGAACGTATTTCCATAGATCCTGATCCCGTTTCCCCTGGTGATAATCAAAGCGCCACTAGAGTCCAGCGATCGTTCAATAGTCAATTAAGCCAGTGCGACTTATCAGGCAAGTCCAAAACTCGTCTTCTTTCATATTTTTAAGATTACCACCAAAAATCTAAAATTTCGGCATGCTCTCAGTCAAATTGTCATTTGAAACTTGTCTAGCATTTGAGCTCGGTTATCCGAATTTTGTGTCATCATGTCCCACCGGTTCTTCCCTGAGATATACCCTCTGCATTCCTAAATTCTAGAACCTTTTTCCCCCTGGACACTCAATTTCCCATAGTCGCAGGTGCAGAGAATATTGATCAATGCCGAAAGCAGGGCCAGTGTTGAGGTCTGAGGTAGATGGGGTTTGGTACTTGGAAGCGCACCCAGAGATAGCAGAGTTTTTCAAACAGGCAGGGGTATTCACATACTGTGAAAAACTGACCAATTTTCATCAACAAGTAGCTGAAGCTTTTGCAATTGCATATGATGGAAGATCTGCCAAGATTGGGAAAGAAGAGTTTATCATAGATGAAGCGTCTATAGCAGAGTTTACAGGTCTTCCATGGACAGGGGACTATTGGTTTAAATCCACGCTTCCATCAAATGTAGAATTCAGATCATATTTGTTGCCCATTCACAAAGACTTGATTTGGAAGAAGGATATTCCAATGTCCTTTTTAGAACCTCGGTGGTAGGAATTGTTAAAGGAAATTTTTGGTTACATTACCTGTGAGGGCGATATAACAGAGTAATGTTTTACCATTTTAAGCTTCTCAATCATTTCACAGGTAGAGAACCAATAAATCTACCTTTCTTTTTTCACAAGACTCTTACTAAAATGGCCAAACAAGTTAAATCCAAACCTACTAAGTTTGCTGGTAGACTATCTCACCAAGGGCTCATCACTCTTCTTGTCAAGGAAGCTCTACAGAGAAAAAAGGTTGATTGGGGTTTCTTTCTTTTCTGGAACGAATTCCAAACAGAGAAACCACCAGAGGCTGAGACTAAGAAGACTAGTGGCAGAAAGACTGTTACTCCCAAAAGCAGTCATAGGAAAAGGAAAGGTATCTCACCACCAAGAGATCCTACAAAGTCATCCTCTGGTAAGAATAATGGTATCAAAATAAAACTGCAGTTTGAAGGTGAGCAGTCTAAAGACCCTCCTACAAGAAACAACCCTTTAAACCTACCTTACAACGATTCAGAACCAGAACAAGAATTGACCGAGACTCAAGATAATGTGCAGACTGAACAGGGTGCAGACCATTGTTCCAATTTACCTTCAACAACTCATACTGAGGCACACAGTCCATCAGTGGTAGAACCCTCTTCAAGTAAGCCTAAAAAAGCTAGATCACGAAAAATCAACAAGCTCCTGCAACAGGTCTACGAAATAGAAGTCCTAGAAAGGGTGATTAAAAAAGCTAATGCAGACCTAACTGACAGAAATGCAGAGCTGTTCAAAACAAACCAAACCCTCAAGGAGAAGCATGACAGGATTAAAGACAGAAACAGGGTATTGATCAGGGAAAACATGAAGCTGTATAGACAGCTGAGGGTTCTAAGGTTGAAGTTAAAGGAGTTTCAATCACCAGCTCATGAACAAACTGGATTAGAAACCCTGGCTAACTTAGCCACGACCATGGTAGACACACCAGAGCCTTCCACACAACTAGCATAAGTTCGTAGGTCTGCACGAACAAGGGCTGCCTCACCTAAGAAACCTTGAATATCAAAAAAAGGATCTAAGGTAAGCATTTTTGCAATTTTGAAGTTTTCTCAAAGCTGGATTTTTGGTGGTTTAGGCAAACAGGACGATTGTTCATTAACCACTGAAAATGAGGACTTTTGGTAGATAACTCACTCAGGAGCTTTCTCAGTTAACCACCAAAAGCCTGTCATGTCCAGAATGATCGAGGTTTTACATAGCTCGAATTTTTTTGAGCTGGAAAGGTTTGAAACCTCTTCTAATGAGCATTTGGTGAATTATCAAGATAAATCCAATAACTATTTTTGATAGATTATGGGAAGAGGAGGTGTTTCAAAGGTTTTTGGCATCTTTGACAAAGACAGAAAATCAGGACGGTTTCTCACATCAACAGATTCGAATTCATCTCTCTTGGAGAGTCAGCATTCAGCCTTGGGAGACTATCCTACACTACACCAGCACTCAACAAAAGAGGAGGACCAAAAAATCTGGGATTGACCTCACTTTTGGGGATCATCCCACATCATTTGCAAGTAGATTTTGATTTACTATTTTTAGCTTATTTGATCCATGTTTTCAGGATCTCAGAACTGTTTTGTAAAGATATAAAGCTAAGTTTAGAGGATGAACCAAGTGTTGGACTTTGGAGACTTTTTTCATATTATGTAACTCAAAACTTCTCATTTTCATATGAAGTAATACAAGCTTCTTTTGCCATAACTTGTTCAGATTTCATTTTCTTGTCTATTCTGTACTTGCACCTGGGTATTATATTCATGCTGTTATGCTTGTCTATGCCAGATAACTGTCATCTTATCACTGCAGTCATAAGTTTAACTCTGCAAGTATTCCTATGATTATTGTAATTGGCCATTCATATATGTTTTATATGTGATTCTGCTGATATACTAGTTATTTCTTCATTCATCCTTTTATTTGTAAAATCTCTGAACATTTGTGTTTGAAAGCCTTGTCCATCTAAATGTGTTTATGCATGATTTGAGCGAGAAATGATTCAGTCCTCCGACTTGATCCAAACCCACACTTTTTATTGAGAAAATAGTTACCAAAAGATTAAGTTACCAGTCATCTCTAACTTACAACCTAGGAGAGTTTCCTGGAGTGATAACACCAAGAATACTTCTATATCGTTTACTCCATGGAAACCAGGTGGTTCCCTTACCTCCGTGCCTACCCATCTTACTGTGCAGTCTATTCTTTCACATCTTATTATGGAAACTTCTTGTATCCTTTGTTGCCAATTTTCTAGACCCATGTTGGATTCTGTCGCACATGAAGTAATTCTCCACCAACTGAGTATCCCATCTGCTGTTGGGTTCACGTAATCCTCATCGTGCACACTTGTTATGTACAACTGGCTAATTTCCTCCAAGTCTAAACATGTAGGTTCTACATACCTCTCCCCTTCTGATGGGTCTAATGGCACAATGACCTTGTATTATCCTGACTCAAATGTCATTTTTCGTGTCTTTAAGTTGATTATGGCCTGGTTTTCAAACGCCCAATCCAAGCCAAGCAGCGCTAGATATGGTGTTGTCCCATCCACTATTTCAATCACTTCAAAGTCTGCTTTAATGCGTACTCCATCTAGGTCTACTGCCACTCCTTTCAGTCTACCAATTGGTAGGACTCTGCGTGGGTTTGCTAGTTTCAGTTGAACATGTGAATATACTAGTGTGGGCTCTCCCATACATTTCCAGGTCTTCTTTGGTAATTCATTAACTTCAGATCCTAGATCCAATATAATATATCCCATGTTGAAATATATGATGTTAGCATTCAACTTGAACTCTCTACTTGTTCTTCTCCTTGTATGTAGGTGATTGATGGTTTTCTGTTCTAGTTTTCCTTCTATCTCTATGCTACATCTTTCTAATATTTTTTGCAATATTTTGACAGATGATGGATCATTCAATACTTTCACACATGATTGCAAAAATCCTTTAATTGTACTTACTTGTCCCCTGGGATTCATTTCCTTAGTATGATCCAACAATGGAGGCATTTCATACTCTGACACTTCCTTCCTCTTCTGCGCAGTTGAAGTCGACGTAGTGTCTTGCTTCAAGAATTCTTGTCTGGCTTTCTTAAACCTGTCCTTCTCGCTCTACGCATCGAATTGTCTTCCTGGTTCAATATTATTCTTCACCCACTGATGTTGTACTGGTTCTTGTCAAGCTGCATTGTTTCCTGTTTTAGATCCTCCACGCGTAACTATGTTGATGTTTCGTCCTTCATTCCTTGCTTAAGCTGAAATGCATTGAACATTTTGGTTGTTCTGATTCCTCTTTTCCTGGATCTTTACTAATAGCGTCGGACATTCTTCTGTGTCATGGTCCAATGCTCGACAATACATACAAGTTGCTGGTGGAAGTGGACATTCGCTTACATAATGTCCCGGTTGTTGACAGTTGTGACATACCACTGGTCCTCTACCTCTTCAAATCCTCCTCTTGCTCATCCTCCACCTCTGTAGCCAGCTCGATCTCCTCTTGACGCATTATATTGAGGTGCCTGATTGTATTGTGCGGTATTGTACTGAGGTTGCGCTGTGTTGTACTATGGCTGCGTGGTATTATAGGTTTGCTACACAGTATTATATTGCGAATGTGCAGTGTTGTATGGGTCTAGAACTTGGTTAAATTGTGGTGCAACTTTCCTAGTCATCATTTTTGCTTGCACTGTATATGCATCTGATGTCCTTTCTCGCATCAAATCCATAGTTATACAATCTTTGTCATCGTGGCCAACTGACTTGCAAAAGTTGCAGTATGAACTTTTTGGGACTGTCTGGTATTTCTGCATCATTGGGAAATGATATGGATTGTGGCCTAGTTTCTTACAAATATCGCACCATAGTCCTCTTGTTGGTAATATATTTGGCATTACTGCTACCATATACTGCGCGAATTTTGGACATTCGTTCTTGTGGTGTCCTTCCGTTCTGCATGTGGTACACCAAAAAAATTCTTGTTTGTCCTTAATTTTGTTCTGGTTTAGCTGGAATGTTAAGTTCTTCAAGTCTTCCTTTAGTTATTCAATGGCTAGGTCTGTCTACTGATATTGGTTTTCTTCCAGTTGCAGGGTTTCCTGCAGAGCCTCTGCCTGTGTATGAAAATTCTGTTTTTGCAATGGGTATTTTAAGTGTGGTAGAAGTGAATTGACGAACAAGTGCCTGTGCTGCATATCGATCATGGGATATTTCAAATTTCCTTTCAGTCGTTTTAATCTCTGGTCAATATCCCATACGGATTCTCCTAGTTTCTATCATCTCCTTCATGTACTGATCTTCTAAATTTGGCTTCTAGAACTCATTTATTAGAAATTTCTTGATGTCTGCAATCGTTCTGGTTGTCCCTGGTGGATTGTTTGTAGCTAAACTCATATACCAATCCAGTGCACGATCCTTTAGTGTAATCACTAACTGGGCCTGTTTAGTATCTTCGTCTATGATCTGTTTTGCTTCCCTGATCTTCTCACAGATGAACAGATGTTTTTTTGGGTCCTCCGACTCTTCTCCTTTGAATTCTGGTAACCTGATGGTGGGATCATGTCCTGCCATCCTGAACGCTGAACTGCTATCTCCGCGTGGTGTATATACTTGACTAGTGCTTCCTGAACTGGATCCTCCAGTTGTTGTGCCTTGTGTAGATGTACTTCACGCTGTCTTTCATCTCCCAAAATTCGGTTTTCTAAACGATGGTGTTCTCTTTGGTGTATTAGTCACACATCAGTTTATGGGTTCCACACTGACATTAATATGGATAGGATTACTGCCTTCTCTTCCTTCTCTTGGACCTCTCATCTTCCTCTCATATGTTGCATGCAGGACTTCCTCAATCTGCCACAACCTGAATATCCTCTACCTCTTCCTCATCGCTCGCTAAACCTTCTGTCACGGATACGACTCTCTTCTTGGTATTCACATTGTATTGGTAGGGTACTCTGCTACGTGTCTTTCCGAATGTCGCCATGATCTGCTTGATCTGGTCTTCGTCCATCATGATTAGGACTAAGGGTTCCTCCTTCTTTCCCTTATCCCTTCCTCCTTCCATTTCTCCTCTTTCTGTCAATTCTTCCCCCCTTCCCCCATGCATGCAGGGAAGTTTAGCTGTCTGACTCCATCGTCATTACCCCTTTGTTGTATAGAAGTATCTTAATAGAAGTATACAACAATATAATATACCTTCCTCAAGGTCAACATATAAGCTCTTTCTCCGCTGCGCTGTATGACTTCGCTGTATCTACTGCAAACTTTGTTATAAAGCCTTATACAATAATGTCGAGCCAAAAATCAACTACATGGGTGAATTTGTTGTTCACCTGCTGTAACTGCTCGATTTGTACTGAGGTCCACTCTAACTACCGGATTCGGTACATTTCATGGTTATCCTTCAACCTTAGTATCCACTCCTACAATAAGTGTGGAAAATAACAAAAAATGACTTCATGTAAATCAGTAAACACGTATTTCTCAAGATATTTTCACGGTGTTACTCTCGGGTTTCTGTTATCTTTATGTGCAAACTCCAGTTATTTTGTCTTCAACCAACTTTCGATCTCGACTTTTTTGGGATTCCATGGTATCAACATCCCCTTCTAGTGATGCATTCTTTTCTCTTGATCTGCCTCACGTAGATCTTGTGTATCCTTTAATAGATCTTCAACAGATCTCATCTACTCAATCCTCTACTGTTCCTACCAATGATAACATAACCATTTTTTGGTTATTTAGATATCATGTCTCAGTTTATATCTTTAATATGCTTGACCTAGGGTTCATGTCTATTCGGGGTTCCAACAAAGCCTCTAAAACTATCGCCCCCTTGGTAAACCAGAAGGCAACACAACGCATAGAGTGCACTGCGTCGTCTCACTCAAGATAGTCTTAATGGGTGGTTGCAATACTCATGTGTCTGCAACCCAGGATTGAGTGGGGATCTGGGAATTGTACACTACAAGTTCTATTTTAACTTATTAACGTAATAAACTATCATTCACGATCATGCATATAATATAATCAACTCATTAATAGTAACTACTAGAGACAATAGAGACACACATGTATTCAATCACATAACCCATGTTTTACCGTGGTTCAACCCCCTCTGGGATATGTCCATAAAGATCTGGCTCTCTAGCTCTTTTATTATAGTAGTTCCAAAACTACAGTGTCATGTGCTTTGACACTCTTCTCAATCAGGTTGAGTTCTATTATGAGGTAGACTAGATCGCACTAGGCTCCTCAGCCTGTGATCTAACCCTCAATATCTACCCTCCTTAGTCCTCTCCATATCAACAACTTACAAAATTAGGTTGTATAGAAAAATATTACAACTCGTTATCAAAACATGACTCCTCTGGTCTCTACTTATCTGCTAGCCTCATTTATCCTTTTTCTCTATGAGACCTAGGTATCTATATTTATATGTTTCTATCTCGCTAGCCTTTACAATGTATTGAAAAAACCATAACCCTAACATCGTTAGGTATTCCATGCGTGCACGTGTGTTGTTCTTCCTTCCAACTGTTTCTTCCCTTGTGCATGCCTTCTTTCCCAAAATAGCCTTTCTTTCCGCTTTGGCTTGCTCCCAACACAAGTGTATTGAAATATTGAAAAGTTTCATGTTGTAAATCAATGTACCATTTTTCCGCTGAACCCGTAAGAGTACGTTGGAAAATATGTAAATGAATAGAGTCATCAATTAGTGAGTTTGATGAACACCACAGATGAAATGTCATGACGTGATTATTGGGATCTTCTCCAGGTTTCCCATCAAATTTTGGAATATTAGATGGTAATTTGGCTGGAATCACTGGCCAAAAAGGGGAGTGTAGTATGGGATCGTTTGTTAATCTCGACATATCCGATAGATCTAAAGTAGATAAGAAAGGTAATTGTCGATTAGCTTGAGGATGATACTAGTGAGGTATAGGAACACCAGTAGGACTGTAAAATGGTTTTGGTGGATATTTGTATCCAGAAGGTCCTCCCATATGTTGTTGTTGTGCACTTTGACCAACAAAAGTGGGATTCATTTGTTGACGAATTTACATAAAAGGTGAAGGAAAACCCATTTGGCCTTGGGGAGGATAACCAATGTAGCCCAGGGAAGGAGAGCCAGCTTGACCTTGAGGAGGGTAACTAGGTTTCCTCTGAGGAGAGTAACCAGGTTGACCCTGAGGAGAGTACCCAGGTTTATTCTGAGGAGGGTACCTAGGTTGATTCTGAGGAGGGTAAGTGATTTGACCCTGCAAAGGAAAGGATAATTGGCCTTGAGGACCCCAAGTGGGATTCATAACACCTGGGAAAGGTTGTCCATAATATAGTCTAGAAGGATTGGGATTTAGGGATCCTCCATATGAGTTGGTATTTGAAGATCCTCCCTGATATGGTTGATTAAAAGGTCCTCCCTGGGGTGCTCCCCATGACTGTTGCAGGTTTCTGACAAAAGAAGTTTGAAATTGTCCCCCTACCATAGGTTGGGTAACAATTGGGATTTGTTCGGTGAATGGGGGTTTCCCCCCAGTCATGATTTTTCCACTAAACGAGGGTTTCCCCCTAGTCATTATTTGTCCACTAAATGAGGGTTGCCCCCAGTAGGGACTTTTCCTGCAGTTGGGTTTTGTTGTATGACAGGGTTTTTCATTCTTTGATGTGAAGGTGTACCAATGGGTTTTTGTGGCGTGTATGAGGCTGTTTCTTGAAGAGGGATGATAGGTGTGACCGTCACAGTACTTTTCAAATGAATAGGTACTACAAACTCATTTTCACTCATAATTTGTCCTGAGGTGGTAGAAGTGTTGGTTGTTTTCCTGATAGGATGGTCAACATACTGACTTGATGGTCCTACATCCATACTGGTGGTGGTGGATGTATGTGGAGGGTTAAAGAGTGGTCGGCTAAAATTGATTTTTTCATAAATATCCCAACCCGATGGAGTTCTCCATATATGATGAACAAGATTTTGTTGTGGATCTACAGTTTCAGTAGAGCAGACAAGGGTAGTATATTCTTCATTGAAATTTGGTTGTTCAGGTTCCATGTCATGTTATTTGTAGCCTAGGGTAATATTCAACCATAATGTTGCTTGAGGATTCTACTCAAATAAGGAGTGGATCATGAGGGTTTGTCAAAGCCAGGTTTGAAGGAGGGGTAGGACCTTCCTGAACTACTACTAGAGCTCCCTCAGGATTTTCGATCAAAGGAGTAGCAACACTCCCAGCGTCCGAATAGTTCTCAACCTCTTCACGGTAAGTGTCTTTAGGTGAGTTAGGAGGTGTGGGTTCATAATATTCTAGAGGAAACCCTTACATCCTACATGATCTATGAATACCTTTATCAACCACAATACCAATTTTAAGGATAGCTAGGGTGAACAAATAATATTCGCTAAAAATCTAGGAAACCAACAAGGAAAAACAATAAGTTCTCTCAAGGAACGTACTAGTTGGTGATGAAATCCAACATCATGTGTACAAAGTGAGAAGGGGATAGGATTGAGCGGGTGGATCAATTATGTTGGCAGCCTGCTTAAAAGACTTACACCTTGGTTCAAGTTCCCTCATATTTTTACCCGTGGGTTACCCTCCAAGGAGCCCAAGTGAGTTTGACCAACGTCTGATCTAGGTACAATGAAGACTTCCCTTCACCGTCATCTCATGTAAAGACCCTAAATATTATGGCCACTAAGGATACCAACTCAAATTCATCCTCTAGGTGAGTACAATCGACATTCAGGTTCGTACGTTTGGACAGGATATCAAGTCCGAAATTCTTCAAGAGAACTGAGGACAAATGGACCAGTAAAACTTTAGAGGACCCTGAATGGATTCATAATTCATGAAGCTCCGAGACCAAATGAAACAATTGATTTTAAATAAGAAACCCCAATATACGATCGTTTTGCTATGATTGGTTAAGCCTCAGAGGGATAATCTTCGTTTCTCTCTTGCATGCGACCTCGTGTTTAACCCCTGTGTGAGAGGGGGATCCCGGCTATGCTTATACGAAGGTTGGATTTACTCTCCCTATCACAAGATTTTGGGTTTGTCTTAAATGAGTTGGAGAGTTAATCTCACAACCTATTCCAAAGCTCTAGTCCTAGTCTATTGTTGGTGTAAAGATCTAAAAAGAAAAGTTTCTAGTTCAATTTTAATTAGCACTTATTTTGTGGTTGTTTGTTATGTAAGGGTGAATGATAGTGAAACTGATGATGTTTGAGACTCGGCTCTACATGAAGGTAAAATGAATGATATGCAGATTTTATTTTCAATGAACTTTTAGTTATGGGAAGGAAAATAGTTTCTTTTTTTTTCGTCACTAACAAACACTCAAAAGAAATGCAAAATTTTATGCTATTTTGTTGCCAAATTATCACAAAGAAAAACTTTTCAATATCCAAAACTAATGCACATAAATCCTTCTTTTTTCGATTTTTAGATTCAAACTATGATGTTCGTCTAATGCTTCATTCTTTCACTAATAATGAAAAAGTTCACTATGATGATCAAAAAGAGTATGAAGCAAAAGAGAATACAAATAAAGATACTCTCAATAATAAACAAGAGATCGAAAGAAGAACAACATCAAACTGCTCAATGAAAGATTTCAAAAAACACTAAGAAAGAAAAACAATCATACTTTATAGTCTTCAAGAATTGAGTAAGAGATCAAAGACAAAGAAATAAAGAGACCCGTGATCAATAATATTTCAAGTGAGTCCTTCTAATCAATCTGATAATCAAGAAGAGTGGAAAAAGGGAAACTAAATATGAGAGATAAAAGGTCGATTTTGAAAACAAAAAAGAAAACACAAACTCAATAAATACTAAAAATCATGAAGGACAACAAGTTTATAATCAAACAGGAGCCAAGATCAGACAGAAGAAGCTCCGAGTTAGAGAAGAATATCCAAATACTAGACCCAACAAGCAAGAGACCTGAAATTTTCCCTAGGAAGAGGAAATTAGCGCTCTGGTAACCAAGACATCAGAGCACTACAATGCTCCCTATAAGGCTCTAGGGGAGCATTGATCAAGAAACATCGCCCTGACTTGAACTACATGGGAGTGCTAGTTTTGAGAAGTTTGAGAAAATCTCAAAAATCTCAATAACTCAGGAAATTTCAGTAAGAGGTTCTGTAAGACAACTAGCAAAGACAAAGGAGATGAAAACTTCAAACCAACTCAACAAGTAGGATCTGAGGATAGGAAAAAGTCTCAGATGAACCAAGGGAAGAACAAATGAAAATTCACTCCCTAGTGGAATCGCCATTTTCTGTTACAAAAATATTCCCCTGTGGATAGGTGAACTTTCCCTTGTATTACAGAGCCCTCTACCAATACATAACATTACATTTGGACACTACCATTCATACAGATTCATTTTTCCATCGAAAAAGAGAGAAGGAGAGGGAAGTATGATGTACCTCATTTATGACGTTTTTCCAAGATTGATATGGATTTAGGAGCGGAACGAACTGATTAATAGACTGGATACAATAAACACAAAGATATGAAGAATAACACAAATATCTAGGGAACAATATCTTCTATTGAATAATGAAATAGGATGAAACTGTACAATTGCAGAACTGAAAACACTTGCTTGAATGGTGGTATCTATCTCTGAGAAGAGATGTGGCTATACGCATATCCTTTGAGAAGAATGGATTACAATGAGGCTCTAGAGGCCTTTTTGAGATTACTCATGAATTCCAAAACCATAGACATCCAAAAACCTAACCTTAGAAGGTGAAATGCAAAAAGTGTTGGCAAATTCAGTGGATAGAATGCAGTGATGGTTGTTGTCATTAATGGCAACAGTAGAGACAGTAGGATAAGAAGGATAAAACCCCGTAGGGATTTAGAAGTAAAAGCTCAGGAGGAACAGCCTTGAAGAAAACGCGCACAGCAAGAACTTAAAGAGGAAAAAGGAAGAAGAGTCAGTGACCGTTGGATCCCATCTAAATTTCCCGAAAGAACCAGGACCGTCAGATCTGTTGAAGCTGTGAGAGAGATAAACTCATCGGAGAATCGGCGATAGAGGAGATAAACTTATCGGAGAATCGGCGACAGAGGAGATAAAATCATCGGAGAATCGGCGATAGAGGAGATAAACTCATCGGAGAATCGACGATAGAGGAGATAAAATC